>VWZP01009788.1:10810-121865 GCA_013396995.1 Dicaeum eximium | reverse complement strand
GCCGGATTCCCGGAGTCCAGGACTGCCGCAAGTTTGCATTTTATTTTCGAAAAATGAGTTATTTTAATTTAGTTTTGAAAATGGCATATCTGCATTTATGCAGGTCTTGTATTTCTGAGCAGAATAATACACAGGTGTAATGATTATCAGGGAAAGAAAACAACCCCACAGGGTTCTGCAGAAGGTATGTTGCTGACGTAAAGCACAGGGTGAAAATTTGTGTAACCAAAGCTTTGCTTGTAATGAAGATGGCCTGAAATGTGAGGTCGATAAAAAGAGTGTTTTTCAAACATATTAACTGCAAAAGGCAGTGTAGAAATAACATCTATCCATTACAGGAGGAGTATTGGTACCTCACAAATAGGGACATAGGCAAGGCAGAGCTATGTAATGCTCTCTTTGCCTCTGTCTTCAACACAGATGACAGACCAAGGATGTCTCATGAGCTGGAGGACCCATGGCTATGAGAATAATCAATTCCCAGCTGATCCTGAATTTGTATGGGATCTCTGTGCCAGCTGGACCCCTACAAATCTATGGGCCCTGATAGGATTCATCCAAGAATCCTCAAAGATCTAGCTGATATCATTGCAAGGCCTCTCTCAAACGATGATTCTGAGAGATCCCTTCCAACTCAGCATATTTTATGAATACTGTTCCTATTTTGTATTAATTTTTCTTATCGGTATAAAGGATGCAGAACAAGGGCAAATCAAGTCTGTTTAATAATTCCTGATTACATTCTTATGCTGTGGTCATGTTTTTAAGCACACATTTCCTTATGGCTGGTTATTTGGCTACGAAGTAATGCAGCTGGTGTTACCATTTGTGATATTGCAACAAGGGAAGAAATGTATTGATTCTTTACCTGTTCACCGTGGTATAATTTGTGAACACCCATTCAATTGCAATAGTGTAATGAATGTGACAATGCAGTTTATCACTGAGTTCTACAATAAACATTTGCTTCTCATCACTTGAATGGAAGTAGAAATATTAAGACCTCAGCTGAGAAAAAGACTGGTGTAGATCATGCAAAACTGTTGACTTTCATGAACTTGTGTAGTAATTCATCAAAACCCTTAAAAATCATGGGATTTCTTTTCCATTTCCCCAGCTGTGTTGGAATAAAATACTTAAAATAAGAGGTCTTAAATTATATACTATAAATGTACTTCTTTTGCATGCAGTCATCACTAAAACTGCTTGACTAGAAACTAGTAACACAATATAGGTTTGTTTATAGAGGAAAGGGTTCAAGAAAGGAAAAACCTCAGCAGACAGAGAAAACATGACATGACTGCATAATACCCATGCTTGACAGTGCTTCACTACCACTTAATAAACTACAAAAACAGTCAAAGGGTCATTGGTTTCTTAAAAAAAACCAAAGACCTAGCAGACAACCCCCTAGATGACCTGCCAGTCTTAATTTCCAAGTTCTTTGCTGTCACTAAAAGAGCTGAATTCAGCATGATTAATTTCAAAAGCATTCTAGATGACTGTTAATTAGTTGTAGTATGCCTTTTACTCATCTGTCAGTTTCCTTTCTTTTTGACTAATATACTATGATGATAAGTAGCATGTTTTGCCAACTATGCTTTTCAGAATTGTAGTAATTTATTATTTTATACATTTACATTCCAGAGACATATGTTTCATCTTGACAACCATTTGTCAGGATATAGCTTAGCAGGTATATTGCTTAACAGGTAGACTTTACATTTTCAAATGTTTGTCCTCTTAAATCCATTTTCTAGATAACATGAAAACTTGAATCTGAGCTCTTCTGAAATTGATGGGTCTTCAGTTGTGTCTAAAAACCTATCATGTGGGGTTTGTGATATCAAAGACATTCTTAAGAAATATATTCATGTAGCATGTGTGTGGGAAGAATACAAGTGTCATATCTGGATTTTTTTGCATGACTGAAAGCCAATATGTGTGTGAATAGACACAGAGCCCTGAAAAATAAATTCTGACTCAACCATTGCCCTGTCTGCTGTTGTTGTTGGGCACAATCAGGCTGGATTAGAGGGGGCTGGCCACCAGCATCATGAATATAAGCTACCTAGTTGGAAGAATAGGGAATGTTCTCCAAAGCAGGTAAAAAATGTAAAACAGGTTACCTGAAATCATGAGTAACAAGACTGTTGAAATTCTCAGAAATACTTTCAAACAGGGATGAGACTTTTGGGTTGAAAAAGTAGAAAGTGGGTGATGGTTGGAAACAGTGAATGTCTCAATGGTTTGAAGCTTAATATGAAGAACAGTTGTTTTATTTTAGCAGATTGTGTTAAAATATTTGGATATCAGTCAATTTATTTGCTAAGATTAGCTTGCTCCTGATTTTGACTTCCATATATCATTAGTACAAATATGGGCAGAATGGAATGGGTTTTTTTGTGTTTCACTGGTCATATTGCATTACATTTTATGACAAGCATTTGCACTTAGAATAGTTTTCATCAAGTATGCTGGCTACTCTACATGCAAAAGTTCAAGCAGAGTATGTGACCTGTGGTGGAAACACTATTCTGTTGATGAGACTTCTAACAGTAAGCAGCAAAACTACATTTAGAAACATGATGACTATTAGAAGAAATCTCAGAGCGATAAAGAGCATATCTAATAATTCACATCTTTCTCAAGTGACAGTGAAGAAGCATAACTAAAGCAAAGCATAACTAAATTAAAGTTGATGTAATGAAGACATTGATCATTGAAGGTTTTCTGCAGCCAGATGCTTAATTTGATTTTTTTGGTTTTATTTTCTAAATGTATTACCCTAATTAGACATCTGAAAATGCATTTTGAAATTGAGTACCAGAGAAAGATTTAAGGTTGATGATGAGTGTATTATGAACAGTTAAACATTTTGTTCATATATTTTGAAAATATGCATCATTACACCTGTTTCTAAAAAGGGTAAAAAAGGGTAAACAGGGCAAAAAAGGAGGAGGACTCTGGGAATAATTGACCAATCACCCTCACTTCTATGCCCAATAACATAATGGAACAGATCTTTCTGGAAGACATCTGGAAATACATGAAAGACAGGGAGATGATTAGAGACAGGCTTTAAACTAAGAATAGGTTTAGATTTCACATAAAGAAGAAATTTTTTACAATAGAGATGGTGAAACAGTAGAAAAGCTGTGAATGCCAGATCATCAAAAGAGTTCAAAGTCAAACTGTATGGGGCTTTGAGCAACTGGATATAGTGAGTGATGTTCCTGGCCATAGCAAATGGTTGAACTGGATGGTCTTTGAATGCTGTTTTCAACTCAAACCATTCTGTCATTTTATATCATTCCTAAAAAATATATTTTTGTGTTGAAATAAATTGAGCAATTTAATGAATCTCCACCATTTTTAATACTATGATTCAATCTAACTGCTAAGCACTGTAAAACAGGGTCTTGCTATCACTGGGAATAAAAGGAAATTAATATATTATCTTCTACAAGTAGAGAGTGGAATAAAGAGTAATTGGAAGTTGTTAAAAAGAAACTCTTTCAGCTGCTCAAAATTAATAGTTTATAACATCATCTTTTCTAATAATGATTGAAGAATTTACTGAGCAGCAAATAAAATGTAACCTCTGACAACAGTAGACAGAAAAAGTAGAAGAATAATGGTCCCCTGATAATAATTTTGACATTGTTACTGTTGCAAATTAGGACTGAACTCACTCTTCCTGGCACACCACTGCTGCTGTACTACAAATCCTTACATTTCTTACAAAAAGAATAAGGTTTTATAGTTTTAAAAATTTATTCAAACTTATGAGGGAATGCCCTGAAATGAATTCAATACTGTGGTTTCATAAAGATTAACATTAAATGTCCTTTTTGCAGTATGGTGAAAGAAGACAGACTTTGGCCCTCATTAAACCATAGAAAGAACACATATGTTAACAGACATAAAACAAAACCAAGCAGAATTTCCTAGTCTGATGTCATGGCTCAGTATCATAGAAACATGGAATCATGGAATGGTTTGTGTTGGAAGGGACCTTAAAGGCCATTTAGTTCCAACCCCACTGCTGTGGGCAGGGACACCTTCAACTAGAACAGGTTGTTCAATGACCCATCCAAACTGGCCCTAAACACTTCCACATGTCCCATCCACAGCTTCTCCAGGCAACCTTTCACCATCCTTACAGTAAAAATTTCTTCACTATATCTAATGTAAGCCTATTCTCTTTCAGTTTGAACCCGTTCCCCTTTGTTCCACATGCCCTTTTCAAAACTCTCCAACTTCCTTTTGGGCCCCTTTCAGGTAGTGGAAGGCTGCTCTAAGGTCTTCCCAGTGCCTTGTCTTTTCCAAGCTGAACTTCCCCAACCCTCTCAGTCTGTCTTCATAGCTCTCCGATCATCTTCATTGCCTTCCTCTGGACTCATTGCAAGATATCCACATCTCTCTTATGCTGATGGCCCTAGAGCTGAACACAGTATTCCATATGAACCCAGTACTCCATATGAGCCCAGTACTCCATATGAAGAGTAGAGAGACAGAGAATCACCTCCCTTGACCTGTTAGTCAGGTTTCTTTTGGTGCATCCCAAGACATGGTTGGCATTCTGGTCTGAAAACCTACATTACCTGGTCATGTTGAGTTTCTTTTCAAATCACACATGCAAGTCTTGCTCTGCAGAACTGCTCTCAATCCCTTTTCTGCCCAGTTTGGGATTGATTTGGATCGCCCTGACTCATATGCAGGATACATGTGGGGATCGCCCTGACTCACATGCAACTAGCCTTGTTGAACTTCATGAAGTTCACACAGGCTCACCTCTGAAGCCTGTCAAGGTCTCTCTGGATGGCATCCCTTCCTTCCAGCACGCCGGTGAGCAGATTTTGGGACTGTCTATAAATCTGCTGAGGGTGCACTCAATTTCACTGTCCATGTCTACAGCATAGATATTAAATAGCACCGGTCCCAGTACAGGTCTCTGAGGAACACCACTCACCACCACTGTCCACTTGGACACTGAGATTTGCCTGCAATTCTTTAAATGTGATCATACAGCCACTTTGTTATCCACCAGGTGGATAATCCACGTCTCTCCATTCTACAGACAAGGATGTTGTGCAGGACAGTGTCAAATGCTATGCACAAGTGCAGGTAGATGATATCAGTTGCTCTTCCCTGATCCATCAACAATTTCACCTTTAGTGGTACAAGACCACTAAAAATTTCAGACACAATATTTGTTGCAGACCAGCTTCTGTCTTATACCCCTTTAAACAACACATTTTCCATATGTGCAAAGTCCTTCTCTTTAAGTGAAAAAAAAAAAATCTTCAGATGCCTTTGAGTGTCAGATTCCTCCCTATACCAAAACCATTCCTTAAGTACTAGAGACATTAGGTCTGTATAAGATATTTTTATCACTGTTTGCTTTAAATACTGAAACTTCAGGTGTGCATTTATACATTGGCAAGTGTTTAAATAAGTGACTCCCCTATAGAAATACAATTTAGCTAAACACATATGGTATTATTGTTTTGTTCTGGGGGAAAAATTAGTACAGTAATTTGGATTTTGCAATTGAAGTTAAAATATTGCAAGGAAATTAAATTTCTGTTATAAATTTGTCTGCATGTGCTGCCTCATGTCATATAAGATGTGTCTTGAAAGTACATTTCCTGAATCTTGTACAAAGCTATTCTTAGCACTATCTCCCTTAATACTTGCCTCAGTACTATATATAAAGTGGAGCTGAGGTCAAAATTTGGAGATAGATTCTGCCTTCTGGTATAGATGATATGGTTTCACTACTACTGTGTGGGTCATCTACATGCCTCTGAGGAGATTTTACTCAATCAAGTAACTTCACACAATATTACAGGAAAAGATAATTTCCAAAATTTGATGTACCAGAAATCTCTGATTAAACTCAGAAGAAAAGGACCTGGAGGAAAGAACAGAGGAGGAACATAAAACTGTGAGACTGAGCTAATATGCGAGTGAGAAGTAAATCTGATGACTAAGGGGATTCGTTAACTTCAGTAAGCAAAGTTTCAAACTGAAAACTAATGGCTTGACAGTCTGGCAGTGAAAAAGGAGAAGAGAAAGAATCTTGATGAACAGACTGCCTGATGCATGTATACTGCACCTTATATAATGAAAGTCATTAGGAGGAAGTTTGGAATAAAGAGAAATCAATTGTTTGTGATGAAAGAATGGGCAAGTATAGTTTGTCTTGATTGAATGGAGTACCTTGAAAATATTTTTTATTAGAATCTGAGTGATGACAACACTGTGTCAAGCAGAAAAAAAGCTTCATTATTCTTAAGGAACTGAAAAAAAATCTATTAAACACAATCCAAACAAAGAATTACTTTCTGATGGATTTCCCACAAGTATTTTCAAGAAATCACATACAGATTTTTAATCAACAGACAAATTTTCATAAATTTTGGGCAACTGTATAGCTGTCTTTTAGCAATATAAATGTACTATAAAATGTAATATTGTAATCTGGAATTACTTTTCCTTGGTGAAGTATCACAAACTTGACAATATTTCTCCATGCAAAAAATTCAAGTTCTTGCTTTTTATCAACAATTAAAAACTAAATTGAGTGAATATAGATAGAAATTCAAAAATATGTAGACAAACACATGCATATATTCTATTATTTTTTTCTTTATTGTCAGTAGCATCTTCCAGTTGTTTTTGCTTCTCTTTCTTTCAAAACAGAAGCAGTTTTCAGGCTGATTTGTGCCTACATGCAGTCCTGGGCACTCCACTCAATGACATGCTTATGGTCTGTGTACTCAGTCCTCAGCAAGCTGACACTCCTACCTCCTTTTGCCAAATAGGGCATAATTCCCTAAAAGTAAAGTTAGGAAGTGCGTATTGCATATTGCTTTATCTTAGAAGAAAGTGTAGCAAATAATGTCTGTTTCAAAGTCTGTTTGGCATTTTTCATTGTAAAGTATCATTTTCAATTGCTTAGATAAATTAACTATCAAGTGAGTGCATGGATAATCACATTTCTAAGTATTTGGTAAACTAATTCACCAAAGTGATATTCTGCCTAAACAGGAGCCCCAGATTTACAGAGAAATGGAACACTTCAGGGAGGCAAGAATTGAGCAAAACTTCTCTATTGACATGGATGATTCCCTGCTGAACTCTGTATAAGTTCAGTCCAGCTTTTGATTGTGTCAATGGAAAGTGCTGGAGAAGCACCAAAAAAAAAACCCTCATCCCAAATGTGGGGTGGGACAAGAATAAAATAATAAATGCAAGAGCTACAAGAAAAGATAAAGAGAAGGAAGGCAGAACTATAGAAAAGCTGTGGGATGCCACTGGCAGAGACAGAATGAGGAGCAAGAAGAGGGAACTTCAGATGATGTGAAAGGAAAAAGTAATTGTGCGGTCTTGATGCACAGAAGTTAAGAAAATGTCTCTGTGTATTGGTATGACAACAAGAAACAGCTTAGGAGTATTCACCAGGAATTAATTTTCTTACAGCATATCTTTCTATCCTCATTCCTAAATGGCTATTCATACAGATTGCTGTAGTATGTCTGTGTGCAGTCCTGAATGCGAAATGTGTTTGCAGATTTGAATCTATCCTTGTAAGCTATTCCAGTACCTGGAATACATTTTCATATTATTTTGTTTGTATTGAAGAAATAGCTGTGAAATCCTTTTCTAAAAGCATTCCTCTTGCACATCCTTTAGAAATCCAATTGCTCAGAGGGTCTTTCAATGTCTGGAAGTATTAAGGATTTTCGTCATAAAAGTCTGCATTGTTGTACTTAAATTCTTAATCTTTATGACAGCCCAGACAAAAGTCTGGGTTTTTGTTGTTGGTTTTTTTTTTTTTTGGGGTTTTTTTTTTTTTTTTTGAAACATGTTATTTAGCATGAAAAATCACATTAAAAATCTGTCATAATTTTGAGAGGATGAACTTAACCACTCTAAAGATGAGATATAAAGATATCTGTGCAATATAACTACTTTTTTTCTTCCCTGTAAAGTGTATTCTTTACTGAGAAGTGCCAAGTAGCTATAGATCAGACATGTAAAAATATCTCAGTGTGAAAGTCTCACAGTTTTGGTGCCTCATAATTACTCTGCAGGAAAGAAATATTATTTCCATTTTACAGGTAGCACATAAAAGTATAGAGATAAGTGTCTTGCCCAAAGCTGCAGAGGAAACCTGTGTTACAGCAGATAATTAAATGTCCCAAAACAGCTACTGGGCAGATGAATTTTCTTCTGTTAATACTGTACAATATAATATTGGGATAGATTCAGACATTTACACACAAATCCTTGTGCACATACAGACAGGACCTCTGGAAAGATTTATGTGCTGTTTAATATCACTAAGCAAAAATTCAAAAAGTCAGAAATTAAGTGTAACAGAGACATTCCATGCTCTGTGTCTGAGGAATCTAATCTCTTGTGCTACTGTCCCACTTTTGAAACCTATGCTTTTTAAACTATGGCACCACTTAACTGAAAGTCTCCTGTTGAAACCTCATATGTGAATGCTGAGGGATATAGCATTTTAATCTATTTAGACAATAAAGTCAAAATATGTCCCATGAGAAATGTGTCCGGCAGCTACTTAGGTCCTTCATTGTCTCAAAGAGAACAACTAAGATCACTTTCTGAATTGCAAATTTGCAGCAAATACTACTGAGTTAAACTATAAATTTGTGTTCTCCTATTTGAAGAATACCTTCAGTTTTGATTGTTACAAGTTTTTTGGGGGGGCAATATTGCTTGTTTAGGGAAAAACTTAAGCATCTTAGAAAGCAGAAATTACAATAGGACAATTTTTAGTTTAAGCATTGCTACAGATTAGAAAATATATTATCAGTTCTTCTTGTGTATGATAGTCTCTTGCTAATGTTAATAAAACTATGCCATCTCAGTGTTCAGGAAATAATTTTGATTTGCACAAAAGAGAAAAAGCTTGTCATGTTTAAACATGTTTAAAACAGAGAGTTGTTCAATATTTGCTCTGCTCCCTAGTTGACAAATTAATTTTGTCTTTTTTGTAGGTGGTGGCCAATATTGACTGAAACAATGTGTCTGAGATCAAGATTCCATCACTTATGTCTTTGTGTCTGCGGTGCAGACAATTGCATGTGAGCTAATTGTGTCTGAGCTCTGCTGCAGTCCAACAGCAATAGAGAGTTAACACAGCCAATGAAGCAAAGAGAACTATTCAAATATAGACATCAAAGTTAGGGTGAGATAAGCAGTCCCATTGTCCATGGTTGACAAGATCTGCAACTGTAGCAAGCAGCTAGCCTGCTAAAACATATATTATATGTACCTAAACTTGTGTCTGGATATAGAGCTGGACACTGCTCTAGGGGCTAGGCTCATAGGTACCAGGGGGCAAAGATGCTTCTAGTGGTGCATCCTTCAATCTGTTGTGCAGTTGTAGCCATCTTAGCCCACTGGCCGGATGATTCATTGCCAGAGGAAGCAAAATTCCTGATGTTAGTCACTTTTGGAAGGTCTATATGTTATGCTACTGTTGGAGTATTAGAAAAGGAAAACAAGGCTTTAATAAGTCCAGGCCTAAGGACACCACATTGTTTGATAGCAGAAGTTCATAGGTCTGTCAGGACTCAGACCTTGGGTAACTTCTTTTTCAGACAGTGGCCAGATTTGAATGCTGTAGACTGTCTTCAGAAGTCCAAGGAAACATGAATACTGAAAATACCTTTGTCCTTCTCGTATGTAGTGTTTCTTCCTTTTCTAGGAGACTAGGACAGCAGACACCTGCACTTTTCAGCCATTTTCAGCCCAGATGCAGTCAATACTGAAGCATCATCCCTTGCCAAAGGTCAGCATTTTGTTACAAATGTTCTGTTTCTTCTTCAAAGAAAGGGAGTGTAAATCTTACTTGTCAAAACCAAGTTGGTACATAAGTTTTTTTTTTTTATTATGTAACAGCTTTCAGTGCAGTACAGTTGAAAACATGAAACTGAATACAATCAAGTCTCATTGATATATTAATACTAAGGGGCAGAATAAAAAAAGAAGATGCCACAACACTTACAAAAACCTTAACTAGATATAAAAATACAACAGATTATTCTATTATATATATTTTCATTATGGACACAGAAAACATTAAAATGAATTGAAACTATTGAATTGAATCTCTTTACACAAGTCAAAGGGGTTTAATCATACTACTTTTATAGCAATATAAAATCTCATTTTACTTTTCATTTTGTAGGAGTATTCTAGAGAAAGGCCAAACATGTCAATTGGTATGTAGGCAACAGTATTTTCAACTCTGAATATTTTATCTGGTTTCCTGGTCTTTATATTTCTTCAGATACTGCTCAGCATGTAGAATTTATACTGAGCACTGTGCTACTCCATCAGGGTATCTCTGAAGTTAATCCAGAGTCATGCCACCATAATTCAGAGCAAAAAATGCTTCACTATGCTCTCACAGAGGTTTTAAAAGGTCAGAATTCTCCATTAATTTATAAGAAATGTGGTCATTCTAATTTGTGCCAATAAAGGTCTTTTTATTTCCATGTCCCAGTCTTATGCCATACAATAAGATTCTCTTAGATGTGAATTTATGGAGTAATAATTTATGCCTATATACTGTCATAGCTGTTGACCTTCAGTCCTACACTCAACACATTAAGTCTGAATTACTGGGTAGTATGCTGAGCTTTATAGTGATTCATTCCTCAGCCATGGTAGTGTAGGTGAGGGAAGCACCCAGATAACATCATCACAGTAAATTACTTCTCTAAAGGAAAAATTATTGCATTGTTCTAGTGAATCCTTACCATTTCCTTATAGAACTTTCTGCATATAGAGAATATAAGAGAAGATTTTTTGGGAATATAAGAAAATATTTGTTCTAGTGATAAATGAAAATGTAAAATAAAATCCTTTTTTTTTTAAGGCTTCTATTCCTGTTTTGATCTCATCTGGGAGCTGAATGATTCTCAGTGCTGATCCCACATGGGAAATGTCTTCCATCTTTACATACATAAACAAAACAAAATTCTTTTTAAAAAAACATATTATCAGCTAGAATTTTTATTTTAGATGCAACTTCATTCTCAGAAAATAGCATTTCCACAGGTGCTACAAACATTTCTATAACATTACTATACTTTTAAAAGCACCACCATAGGAATTTCTTTACCACTAATTCCGGAAAACTGTATTTCCTGCTATCTTATGTTGCATTATTTTGCTTTTATATATTAAGTTTCCTGAAGTGAGTGATCATTTTTATATATAAACTACATCTCCAAATATGGTTTCCTTCATATCTAAAACTTTTTGGTCTCACATGTTGAAGCATAAACCAGATTAACTATGGATCACAGTACTGTAGGCAGTGTAGAATACAGTATACCTATGTCTGTTTCTGTTCTCCTGTGTGAGATTTGGAAAACTCTCTCTCATGGATGACATTTCCTCTATCTCCCCAGTAAAGTCAGTGGCAGGGTCCTGAGAGTGCCAGCAGGCTCTGCAGGCATTCTCTACTGTGGATTTATCTGCCTGTGCTCTAAGTTAGCTCTGACTTGGTTCAGCTATTGGACTCTGACTTCTGCAAAAGAGCTGTGAGAATAAAAGATTTGCCCCCATCTCATGGGGTCTGTATGAAATCAAGTGCTCAGATTTTTTTCTTGAACTGAGCTAAGCTGTGACTGTGAGCCTCACTGTTCCAGCCTACTGCCCTGATCACCTACAATCAGACTTGCCTCACTGATGTTGCTTCATCTGGCCTGTGACCACTCCAGGTCAGGACTTGTTGGGACAGGTTGAGACTACACCCAGTTGGGGAGAGGAGGGTGAGGTGGGCATTTGTGTAGTCCTTTGCATGAGCCAAGTTAGCACAGCTGTAAGCATAAACCTCGGAGCTCTAACCAACATTTTCTTAAGCAGAAGAGACAAAATGCGACCAACACCTTTTCCCAAACATCAGAATGAACCTTGAATAGATTTTGTGTATTCAGTAAAATAGAAAGTTGAGCTATACAAACAACCTGCTGATCCTCAAGTCTAAACATGACCAGAAGTGTCCTGATCATCTTGATGATGATATTAAGAAAGGAAACAGCACATGAGGACACAACAGCACAAGCTGAAAACACTGGTCATGTGGGAGATTAGACTGCCAGTGTTTAATGACTAAATCAATCAAAATATGCTCAACTCAACTCCATAACTTGGAAAACTGAAGAGATTTAAGGGACACTACAAGGAGAGAGGCTGTGGAGGGAATCAAGAATCAAAGAGAACCTGAGAAACCTTGGGGGAACACAAGGGTCCCCATTACTTTGCCCAGAATTAATTTTAGAAGTGGTTGTGCAATGTCATTGTTCAGAGACTCATAGCAGATTGTCACAGTGAAATATACAGAATTCCTTAGTAGTTTTAACTCTGCATTGCTTTTTCTTGTCGGTATTGAGATAATTTTGCCTCTAGAAAAATACAACTTAATTGGCGTTGCAATAAATGCTTTTAGTGAAGTAATGTTTTATAAATCTCATGCATCTACATTTCAACTAATACCTAGTGTGGAGCTGTGTTTCATTTAGAAATGCATGAAATGAAAGTACAGCTCTCCAAGGAAAGCATATCACTGGATTTAAAGTGGGTTAGGCTGCTATGCTTCAAGGGCACTGAATACCTATTTTAATTCTTTCTACAAGTTATTTTTCATAGCAAAGGATATTGAATTAGGCTATACTAAAAGCAAAAATCAGAATTCTATGTTTTAGAACAAGTAAGATATGTTAGTAGTAAAAGGACCTTTACATCTTTTTAAATTGCTTAAATTGAATCATACATGCATTTGAGATACCATTTTGCAAATTCTGTATTTCATGAGAGTGAGATAAATGTGACTCTACATTAATTTACCTTTGTCTTCTAGTGACAGCAATGCATTTAATTGTCACAAGAAGCAGCAACCCCGGATTATATTTTTGTTTTAAGTGTAGATGAACTTGTAGATTTTCCCCAAGGGTTATGCTTGCTCTGAGTATCAGCACCTTTTAAAAACTCTGCTTCAGTAGTTTGATGGTATCTTGCAGAGATTGCATAAATCTTACGCATGCCCAGAACTTCCTTGTTATTAATTTGAGAAGGTTCAAAGACTAGATTAGATGATTACAGACCATTAGATGATTAATATCTTTCCCAAAGCAGCAGTTTCTCTCCCAGGCCGCGGGGAGAGTTCAGGCCCATCCCTGCCGGGTCTCTGCTGCCCCGTCCCCGCTCCCGCTGTCCCCTCGGGGCTCGCAGGGCTGTTTCTCGCTCGGTTCCCCTCGCTCAGCCCCGGCTGCCGGGCAGCGTTTTGCCCTCCCTTGCCCAGGCTTTCCCCGGGGCTCTCGCCCGCCCGCCCGTGCCTGAGGGGCTCAGCCGGGCCCTGCGCTGGGGCCGCTGCAGCCGCTGGCACCGCCTGGGGCCGGGCACGGCCCCGGCACAGCCCCGGCAAGGCCCCGGCACGGCCCCGGAGCCAGCACCTGAGCATTGGCATTCGGTACAGAATCAAATATGAACGTCACTTGCTTTGGAAATCCAAGTAGGCTGTGTCAGATACCTTCCGTCAGGGCCGCGAAAGCACCTCCGCCCAGACTGTCCCTGCTGAGCCCCCTCTCGGGGATCCTAGGTCTAGTTTTACCGCACAAGTTCAAAAGCTTCCATGGGTCGAAATGTTACCTGGTATAACTCCTGTCATTGATACCCAATTTTAGATGGCATCAGCTAAATTTCTTCATGAAAATCTGTGTTTTCATTTTCACTTTGAAAGACATATATAGCTATAATTTCAGTCTTTCTATTTTCTTTATCATCCAATACCCAGCTGTGCCTGACACATTTCTACAATATTTTTTTCCCTGAAGGAAGCAATGAGCTATTCAGTGAAATTTATTGATTTCACAGCAATGGAAAACTATCTCAGTAGGATTCTTTTTTTTCTTTTTTTAATTTTTTTTCTTTTTTTTTTTTTAATGTCAAAAATCTCCTTTAGTGCTTCATGGTATGTTTTGCACAGGAGATGCATTTACTAAGCAGTTCTGTAATTATCAATATTTATAAGGCCACAAGAATTACTCACACTCAATGGGGTGCCTCATCTCCAGGTTCTTTAGCTTGCTTTTTTAGAGCCTTTCAACAGACTAGTGAGCTAGCTAATGCAACTGGATCCACCTGAAAGATTTTTATATGGAACAAAGTTGATATCAAAGTGTAATGTAGGCTGAACTACTTCCCCTTGTTATTTCTTCTTCTGCATGATAAAAAGGAGTAAAACCAGAAATGCTATTAATATGTACAGGAATAATGAAGCTTCAAGGAGGAAAGCTCTATCATCCAAACACAAGTAAATGTAGTTTTCTTACCAAGTAATTAATATTTGAACAATATAAATTAAAGTCAAGAAGAATTCATTTGAGTTGCTCTACCTTCCTGATTATAAGTAGAACAGACAAATAGAGAAGTAAATAGCAATGTCAAGGTGCTGTAGGAAAAAATATTAAGTGATATTAAGCTGTCTCTGTGTTGAGCAAATCAAAGTACAGCAAAATCGTGAAGTGAAAACCCATAGTGACAATATTGTTTAAGGGATTTGAAGCTCTGATTTTGTATTACTACAAACAGTTCTATATTACTTTTGGAAAACCTTTTTTTTTTTTTTTTCCCAAAACTTTTGGAATTTTGAAACGAGCTAAGGAAAGCCCACTCTACAGAGTGAGATTTTACATAGTTCTTTCAAGCTGATATCTCATATAAGTTATAAGCAAAAGAAGGCAGATCCTGCTAATGAAAATAAATAAATAAATGAATAAATTTCAGTTCTCCTGTCAGAACTAGAAGAACTGTTAATTATTACTATTTTTATCTTTGATCTTCATTGAATCATTTAATGGTTAATTATATTATGATTAATAAAAACCAATTAATTACAAATCAGCTAATTTTTAATTCTTCCTACTAAGACAGTTCCACTGATTTCATTTTCTAAAGAACAATGATTGAGTAGAGATAAACTGACCTTGAAGTTAGAACTGAACTGAGCAACTGTTGGTTGTTCTGAAGTAATGTGAACTCCCATTGTGCTTAGAAAGCACATCCTAAGACAAAGATTGACCATATATACAGAAATTGATGGTTTTGACAATGATTATAAGTGAAAAGGTGTGATCTTTTGATATTATTTTAATGCAGCATTCATGCATGTAAGGCAGCCTCCACTCAGAAGCCCTAGGGAGAGCAGACAATCCATTTGGGTGTCTGTTCTCTCTCTTTTAAAGCCAAACATCTCCATGAACCTGGGGTAACACATCCCAGTTCTGCTTCCAGCCCCCAGGTCTGAAAGAGGAAGTGATGGTCATGGGCAGGTCAGCATAGGAAACATATAGAATATGGTACACATTTTTTTGGGTTACCCAGGACAAATGCCCTTGATAAATAAAATAAATATTTTTCAGTAAGCTAAAACACTTTTTTTTTTCAGTCCTCCATTGAAGTTTTCAGAAAATGAAATCTTTAAGAATTGTCTTAAAGATGCTTTCATCTGTACTGTAAAGTACTTACCACCTGGGAGTGAAAGCTGCCAGTTCTTTTAAAAAAATTTAAAATTCCTTTTTTGTTCTAGAGGACCTAGGTAGCTCTACAGCTCACATGAAGATCAGCAGGACTTGCAAAACACCTGAGACAGTAAGTTTCCTAAGGTTTCTTGAAATCTGCCTCCAGGGAATTCCTTGAAAAATCTCAGCCTTCGTGTCAATGTGCATAGATGTTGCCGGTATTTCACTAGATTTTTATGATAATATCATCACATCTGATAAAGAGAACTAGTTTTGTTTTAAAGAGAATAGCAATTCCAATTTTACAGAGAAAGAGAAATGCACAGACAGTGAAATCCTGCTACTTCTGTTGTTCTTATAGGAAAATTCAGCAAAGCATCTGCCCATGCTACTGTGACTGCTTTGAAAAGACAAAAGTGCTATGTCTGCTCTTCTTGGACTTTTTTCCCTTATTTTGGGTAGACTGACTATTCATCCCTTCCACTTTCCTTTTCCAGTGTAGTTCTGACACAAAATATGACATTACTCTGTTTTCATTTTAATTCAAAGAAAGACAGAAGAAATGGATGTTACTTCATAGTTTATGGTGTGTCATAGAGAACCCTGTCATCCAAAAGAAAAGTGGAGGAACAATGATTTGAAATTGAACTTACATTACAGCATCCTAGAACCAGTAATTTTTGCATTGTCCTATTAAGGATTATCATGTAGATGAAAATAAAAACTATAAACATATATAGCAATATATACATTAACAGTAATACGTTTCATTATTATTTTTTAAAGTATGGTTCTTATCTTCAGGATGCTGGTAATATCGAGCTGCACATTGTGAAAGGAACATGTGGTAGCATTGTGTGCAGTTCATGAAACAGCAGAAAACCCAGTAAAGATCAACCCTAATTAGATAATATGTGAAAAATGTCACCTTCATCATTACTAAGGATGGAAATGCTGTTAAAAATCTTCTACAGATATGCTAACTGGCAACTTGTATTGACTAATTAATTTTCCTTCCTGGCTATTGTCTGGTTAAGTGTTCATTAAGTACACTTTCTGAAAAGATAACAGCTCCTATCTCTTTCAAAAGAAGTCTGATGTCTAAAAAGAGTTGCCTAATTGGGAAATTGCCAATTGTACTGACACTGAGTTCTTTCAATGACCATAAGTGGATGATTGCTACCTCTGTGGATAGATAGAAAGAAGAAAGACATAATCTTTTTGGATTTCACCAAAGCTTTTGACATTGTCTCTCACAGGATCCTCCTGGAGAAATGTCCAGCAAACAGCTGTAAAAACACATTATAGGGTGGGCATGCAACTGGCTTATGAGTGAGCCAAAAAAAGTTATAGTGAATAGGGCTCTATTAGGTCTGGCAGGCAGTCATCAATGGGGTGCCTCAGGGCTCCATTTTAGGCCCTGTGCTCTTTAACATTTTCTTAAATTATTTGGATGCAAAACTCAAAGGAATACCAAGAAAATTTGCTGGGGGGGGAAAAAAATTGGGAGGAGCTGTTGATTCCCTTAAAGTCAGAGAAGTCCTGCAGAGACCTCAACAAATTAGAGGGCTCAGCAGCCACTAACCACGTGAAGTTTAAGAAGGGTAAGTGCCAGATCCTGCAGATGGAACAGGGAACCATGAATGTATGGACTCATTGGGAAAGCAGTGGCTGGTGAGTGCTGCAGAAAGTGACCTGCAGAAAGGGACCTGGGGTTCCTGGTCAAAGGCAAGCTGAACATGGGCCAGCAGTGCCCTGGGAGCCAGGAGGGCCAACCCTGTCCTGGGGGACATCAGGCACAGCATGGCCAGCTGGGCAAGGGAGGGGATTGTCCTGCTTTGCTCTGCTCTGCTCTGAGCTGAGGCAGCCTCACCTTGAATGCTGGGGACAGCAGCCATAAATAAAAAATTATTGTAATGGATCTAATGTTACACAATAATTATATATATATTGCTAATAGGTATTTCTTTTAGCTATTAAATAGATAATCAACCAGTCTGAAATTCTCTAGGATTCTATTCACTTATTTCCTACTGTCAAAATTAAAATGAATGCATGCTGCCTGCAGTTGTTACAGTTTGCTAAGTTACTGGTTTGTGTTTTACTGTCTCTAGATCTGTTTTTAAACATATTTATTATGCTACATAATATACTAAGGATTACAAGAAAAATTAGGATTACATTGCTGCTTCACACCTCCATCAGTGTATCCTTCCAACTGGCCTGTGAGCCACCTGCAACCTTTTGCACAAGCAGCAGCAGTCATTTGTTTTGAATAATTGATCTACTCTGCCACAGAAAATATTGGGTTTAGATGCTGCTGTTTAGTTTAAGATCACATCAATGACAGTCACGGTTTCTTCAGTACAAAGTCTGTGAGCTCACATCAGGCACAACAAGCAGCAATGTGAAGACACCAAGGCTTTACATATCACTGCAGGTATACTGGCAGTGAATTCCCTCTCCACACCATCTGTGTTGGCTGGTACACTGTGCACCATGGAGAGCTACTGCAGTTCTAATGGACCTGGGAATCTGGCAAGCTCTTGAGGTCATCTCAAGATCAATGCCATCTCCTAGTCTTTCTCCAACAGTGCTGTTTTCTTTTTGTTCTTCCTGCCAGTTTTTAAATGCCTGCAGCTTCTCATGATTTCTGTGCTACTCAGCTGAATTTCTAAAATACCTTCCCTTATAGATGAATCCTTTCTATTATAAGCCATTTCTACCACCTCTCTGAGCATGAGGATAGGAAGCAGAGATGCCAGAAGGCTTCAGATGAAGAGATGTATGCCAAAAACATGAAGAGCTGCCTCAGCAAATGGGTACTAGGAACCATGGTAGCAATCACAGTTTGACAGAAGCACCCACAGATCCTTTTAACATAATTTTTGGACTCACACAGTTTTAGAAGACTTTGATATACTCAACAGCAGCCATATAATTTTTGCATATAGCAACCAGCTTTTCCCATGAGCTTGCCTTGCTGTTTAAGCTCACAGACTCATGAGTGGAATCTCTTCAATCCAGTCAGGGATAAGTGAAAGCTGTTCTGGACTGACACTCCCTTTAGGAAAAAAAAATGTGACCTTCCTGACTCATAGCATAGAAACCAAGGACAATAGAAACCAAGATCATATTCAAATCTGTAGATTAAGCGAATGGCAACATTGTATAAAAGAATCCCTCTTGAAGTTAACCTCAAATACAGAGGATTTTGAATTATTTAGTTGTAATCTAAGTCAGAAGATAAAGAAAGGCTTATGATAGTTTATTTTCTGTCCATGGGACTGTCTTTTGTGAATTGATTCTTTTCTTTTAACTCATGAAACTTTAAATCAATAGAACACCCAACCATTAATTTTGCAGAGCATTGAGTATATAATAATGGTAACCTAGTTTACATTTTGACTTATACTTTTCTGAAAATATCTAATCTACAGTAAAACTGTAAAAAATGGAATCATCCCAAAATTATCAGAAGTAGAAATGTATCACTTTTTAAACCATGACTCTCTGGTAGACATAGGTTTAATAGAAATGAAATAAGTGCCTTTACCATTTTGTAATCAGATTATTAGACTCTATTTCATCTCATTTGAAAATTATTTCAACTATGATTATCAATTATATTGTATATAATAGCCCTGGCAGCCAGGAGGGCCAACCCTCATCAGGGGGGCATCAGGCAAAGCATCACCATCTGGGCAAGGGAGGGATTGTCCTGCTCTGCTCTGAGCTGGGGAGGCATCTCCTCGAGTCCGGGGCAGGTTTGGGTGCCACAATATAAGAAAGACATTAAGGTGTTAGAGGATGTCCAAGGGAGGGAAAAAAGGGTGATGAAGGGTCTAGAGTGGAAACTCTCTGGGGGGTGGCTGAGGTCACTTGAGGTTCAGCCTGCAGAAGAGGAGACTGAGGGGAAACCTCATTGTGATCTTTGGCATCACCACAAAAGGAATCAGAGGGGCAGACTCTGACAGACAGACACTGACTGATCTCTTTACCTTTGTGACCCGTGATAGGACTTGACAAAACAGCATGAAGCTGATTCAGGGGAGGTGCAGGTTGGCTATTAGAAAAAAGTTCTTCACCCAGAGGGTGTCTGAGCACTGGAACAGGGTCTCCAGGGAAGTGGTCACAGCACCAAGCCTGACAGAGTTCAAGAAGTGTTTGGACAATGCTCTCAGGAACATAGTGAGATTCTTATGGAGTCCTGCATTGGATCAGGAGTTGGATTTGATAATCTTGATCAGTCCATTCTGACACAGCATATTCTTTAATTTTATGAATCTATGATTCTATTTCAAACATGTAGGATTTGACTGTTACTGTATTTCTTTCTGCATAAAGAAGATTGGGATAAAGAGGCCAGGAGAAAATTGGGGTTTTTTTGTCTTTGGGGTTCTTTTTAAGTACAGTAAGATTATAAATGAGCATGAGAAGTACAAGTGCTGACTCAGATTTTGTTGGGTGCTGTTGACCAGAAGAACAGGCAGCTAGTTTTCCCTTTTCATAGGTTCTGGCAGAAACACTAATATTTCCTTAAATTATGCACTTATGGCAGAGAATGAATTGTATGTCATTGTATGAATCTGTTCTTTTCCTATTGTCCCTTGAATTCTTAAAATTGTCCCATTAATTCTTGCATCTGTCTCAAGCTCATTGATAGGGAGAAAGACAGCATACCAGCAGAGAGCAAAGAAGATTAATATTTTCTAATGAAACAACATGAAGGACTATATCTAGGATGTATTTACCATGTGTTCTGTAATGAATTTTGTCACAACATTTTTTTTTCAGAACATGGAAAAGCTCAAATAGCATTTTAATTTTGAGTACCATAGAATTTAAATTAGCATCCCAAAGTATGCCTTTTCAGTTTAAACACTTTAGTGCTTACACAGTAGACACAAATTAGGCAATTTTGATCTGTTAAGTTGATGAAGTTGTAGTGAAGCACACATTTTTGTATTCACTCACTTTCTAAATGCCTTTGAAAGAATGCATGTGGGAAAGGTGCAAAATAATATTTTTTCCTCCCCAGAAAAGTACTGTACCCTTTTAGAGAGGAAAATTTTGTTGGTGCTAAGCAACTATTTTGGTATCTTTCTCTCAATTTCTTTCTCTGCTACAAGTTTTCTGTGTAATTTTGGATATGCCATATAAAGATAGATCAAAAGTTCTTCCAGCAGCAGCTTTTCTGGTGGAACTAGACTGCCTCCACATTCAATACAAAATTACAAAAGTCTTTTTTTAAGGGGGTACCACTTCAGTTAACCATTAAGCAATATTGTTTGTCCCTTAAGGTGTAGTATACTTAAATATCAGCAGTTGTATTAGAAGGGTCATGTCTCAATGCAATGCTGTTAAGTACTTCTGAGATCTGGTATCAGAACAACCTCCTTGGGACTTCCCAGCTCCAAACTCCAGTTGTCCTCCACAAAGTCTCAATGACCAGGCAACTGTGACTTCAGATGGGATTGCTAAAGGTTCCAGAGCCCAGCTGCAGTGCAGTTCTCTGCACTAATCCCAGTCACAGGTGGACCTCTGCGCTTTAGGCTAACCAGCCTGAAGCCTCAGCAAATGTGACTGCTCCACGACTGCAGTCAGAAACACTAATTTTCTGGCAGTGATGGATCTGACCAAAAATCCACACAGCATTTCCATGGATGTAATTGAATAAGTCAGAGCAGTTGAAAGACAGACATTGTATGTTTATGATGCCACAAAGATGACTACCTGACATATGAATTCCTGAGCTCAATAACAAATTGTTTTTCACTAGTTTAATTCCCAGGCTGCTTGGTAATTTTTCTTACCTTCTTGTCTTAAGAAAAAATATTGTTTCTTTGTTGTTCTGGGTCAGAAATTAACTCTTACTGGTTTTTATTGGAGTATCAAAATGGAATGTTTTGCCTGCAGTTATATTTCATCATTCATTTTAAAGCAACAGCTTTTAGAAGTTTGTTCTTTATTAATAAAAAAAAAAAGTTTTTTGAAACAATATTCAGAATCCATGGTAACTGATATTTATACATAAAATATGCAAGCAGTAATATTTGATCCTGAGACATAATCACCCATAGTTGATTACATTAGAAGTACAAACTTACAATTTTCCATAACAAGAAGTTGTTTATTATGAAGACACATTACATTTTTTCAGTGAGACTATTATTTCAGTTACATAACAAAGGAAAATTCATTTAATGGGTAGAATAGAAACAGAACAACATTTTCTTTTCTTCCTCTATAAGAGTGTTTTGCACTCCTCCTGGTTTGCTCTGATTTTGCCCAGAGATATCCTTTGCTGCAGAATTTGAGGTGAGTACTTGAAGACCAGACTCAAAAGGAGGAAGAATGATTACTTCAGAAGGGATAATCTTTTGAGGAAACACAGAAGATTTGAAATGAGGTTATTTCTTTTATGTCATACTCAAAATAATTTTACAATACTGGTTTTTTCAGAGTAGAGATGCAACTAAGTTTGTATCATGGCATATATAAAAATTTATCTAAAATCTTGTTTTGATAAAGTTCAGAATGGATATAGAATCATAGAATATGCTGAGTTGGAAGGGACCCATCAGGATCAAGTCCAGTTCCTGGCCCTCTGCAGGACACCCCAGGAATCCCACCATGTGCCTGAGAGCATTGTCAAAATGCTTCCTGAGCTCTGTCCAGCTTGGTGCTGTGACCACTTCTCTGGGGAGCCTGTTCCACTGCTCAGCCACCCTCTGGGTGAAGATATTTTTCTAATATCCAACCTAAATGTTCCCTGACACAACTTCAGGCTATTCCCTTGGGCTCTGTCACTGGTCACCACAAAAGAGATCAATGTCTGCCTCTCCTCTTCCCCTCAGGAGGAAGTTGAAGACTTGTTGAGGTGTCCCTCAGTCTCCTCCAGGCTGAACAGACCAAGTGAACTCAGCTGCTCCTCATACAGCTTCCCCTCAAGGCCCTTCACCATCTTTGCTGCTCTCCTTTGGACGCTTTCTGATGGGTACACTGCAGCACCCAAAATTGCCCCCAGCACTGGAGGTGAGGCCGCCCCAGCTCAGAGCAGAGCAGGACAATCCCCTCCCTTGCCCAGCTGGCCATGCTGTGCCTGATGCCCCCAGGACAGGGTTGGCCCTCCTGGCTGCCAGGGCACTGCTGGCACCTGTTCAACTTGTGATTGAGCAGGACCCCCACGTCCCTTCCCATGGCATTGCTCTCCAGCATCTCATTCTCTAGTTTATACACACAACCAGGGTTGCCCCATTCCAGGTGCACAATTTGCCCTTGTTAAACTTTATATAGTATACCCCTATTATTATGTAATATATAAGTTTTATATTAGTGTTGTGGTTTATATCTAGGTGAACATGCAAATGTAGAGAATACGATTCATGTACTATAAAAATTGAGTGGCACAGTGTGTTCTGTAAAATTAAAAAAGGGTATAAAGTTCAACTGAATTGTGAATGCACTTTTGATATTCCCCTAGTTGCAGCTATAACAGTGCTGTTAATTAAAAAATGTAAGCTGCAGGTACTCAGTGCCACAACTAACAGATGAATGTGTGATTAGAATCAAATGAAGGCAAATTGAATTAATTCCTCCTGGGGTAGTATGGTGTATCTGGCATATACTCTGTAGTCCCAAGGCTTAGACCATTGTCTGTTGCACTCTGTGAGACATCCCTGAAAGGAAAGAATGTTTGGCAGAGGACCAGAAAGCCACAGGAGAACCTCTAAATTTAACAGTCAAAGAATGGTTGTGGTGCATAACTTTTTAGTATGCTTACAAATTTTTTTATGCTTATGACAAGGAGTGTGATATTTTCCTCTAAAAATTCTGTTCCAAGTTTGATTTTTTGTTTGTTTGTATGTTTGTTTGTTTGTTTGTTTTTTGTTAAGATGAGGGAAGACGAGTAGAGTACTAAACCTTTGCAACAATTCTGCTTAGCCCAGCAAATAGAAGAAATGTCAACAAGGCTGAACATACGCCTTATGTCACTATGAACATACACTTTAAGCCACATGTAGTGATCACAGTGGTTTGTGTGAGGTTGGAAAAGTAGGTCAGACGTAAGTGCTGTTAAATCACAATTGATAGTGAGGCTACACAAAAAGATAATCTGCTGATAAATCCTTGCCTCTGTAAAGAAATGAAACGTGCCACATGTCTGGTAAGACTTACATGATGGTGTCACCCTATAATCTACTTCTCTATCCAGCTAAGCATCTTATCGCCAAGCTGTGGCTTGGAGAGTTTCCTTAATTTCTATCTCTAAAGTAGGGAGCATCCATTTTCTGCCTCCCAGCTAGACAAGATTTCAAGTCAGAAAAGCTGTCTATCTTATTGATTCATCGATCTAATGAGATCTGAGTCAATACTGCAGGTCTGGGACCAATTTCTAAGTTGACTCAATGTAACTCTGGTGTAACTATGCTGAAGCGCTGCTGCTACTCTGTATTTACAAGACACAGCAAAACATGATAACATTACCATGTCAGGACTGAAACTTTGGTTGTATCCTGACAGTTTTCTGCAGCTTGGACTTAGCAAGAAAGAAAATACAATCATATGGTTCTAAATGAAGTAAACTACTTTAGTAGTGTGCACTTTTTATCTTTTTTTTTTAAAGGTACGTCATTCAGTAGTCAATCAACTCATGATGATTATTCAACATGATCCTTATTTGTCCCATTGGTTTCTTTCTATAGTTAAAGAAAAGGAAAAATGGAAAAAGAAAAAGAGAAAAAAACCCCAAACAGGCAATGTTACATGTATTATAATAATATCTGAATATCACATGGCTGAGGTGCTCAACAATTTTTTCTGCTGTCTCCCCCCACTTCTTGAGTGGATAGAGAGCAGGGTGGGGATTGGGGGAGCAAGGTGCTTCCTACTTTAAGTAAAGATCAGGCTCACGACCACTTGAAGACCCTGAAGGTACATAAGTGTTTGGGACCCAGAGTCCTCAGAGAATTGGTTGATAAAGCTGCCAAGCCACTTCCACAATATTTGAAAAGTCCCAGTCATCGGGTGGAGTCCTGGATGACTGGAAAAAGGGAAGCTTTTTACTAATTTTTTAAAAGGGTAGGAGGGAGGACCTGGGTTGGGGCAATCACCAGTATCAACACAGGATGGGGGATGAACAGATCAAGAGCAGCCCTTACAAGAAGGACTTGGGGTTGCTCGTGGATGTGAGTCTGAGTGTGAGCCATCAATGAGAGCTTCCAGCCTAGGAAGACAACCTTGTTCTGGGATCCATCAAAAGAAGTGTGGCCAGCAGGTAGAGGGAGGTGATCATGCTCCTCTGCTCTGGTGAGACCCCACCTGGAATACTGCGTGCAGCTCTAGGGCTCCAGCATGGGAGGGATGTTGACCTGTTGGAGTGAGTCTAGAGGAGAGATACCAAGGTGATTAGAGGAATGAAAAATCTCTTCTGCAAGGAAGGGTTGAGAGAACTGGGGTTGTTCAGCCTGGAAAAGGGAAGCCTTGGAGGTAACCAAGTTGCTGCCCTTCAGTACCTGAGGGAATCCTACAAGAAAGCAGGAGAGGGGCTTTTGGCAAGGGTGTGTAGTGATAGGACAAGGAGGAATGGCTCCAAACTGAAAAGGAGTAGGTTTAGGTATTAGGAAGAAAGGCTTCACTGTGAGGATGGTAAAACACTGGAGCCAGTTGCCCAGAGCAGTTATGAATGCCTCATCACTGAATTGTTCAAGGCCAGTTTGGATCTGTTGCTGAGCAACCTGGTCTAATAGAAGGTGTCCTTGCCCACAGTAGGGGTGTTGGAATTAGATGATCTTTAAGGTCCCATCCAACCCAAGCCATTCCATGGTCTCTTTCGCACCTATTGACAGTAATTGGGCAAGCCACATGTTACTACTGCCTAACAAATTTATTTTTTTTCAAGAACATAGGATTTCTATACCAGTGAGTAATTTAATACCTTGATGAAAAAGTAGGAAAGTTTAATTTTTAATTTAATATATTTTTTGCCTCGGGCAGTTTATTCTGAAATTAGAAGGCAGCAAATGTCAAACATGCCTACTTAGCTGATTTGTTATCATGAGAGAGAAATGTGACTCACATTGCTATAATTTTCCCAGTGAGTTTTTCTTGGATTCTTAAGACAACCATGAAAATGAATCAGTTATATGACATGTAAATCTAATGGGTTTGATCATGTATTCCTGTGTAGTACTAATGTTCTGTTGCTCTTCTATCTATTCAATCTGCTGCTGTTCAACTTCTGTTTATTTCTAGTATGTACTGAGCTTCCACAGGAAACGCAGGTGGGTAAAACTGCTTCTACGGCTGTGGAGAGAACTAACTAATGTGCTGGCAAGATTGCTGTCTACAGTCTTTGACAGATTGTGGAGATCCAGGGACTTCTCAATGTGTGGAGGAAGGAAAATATTGCCCACAGCCAAAAGGATGATCTGGGGATCTTTAGGCCACCAGCCTCACTTCAGCTCTTGGGAGCATCTTGGAGCAAGTCCTCTTGAAGGTAATTTCAGAGCACATGCAGAAGGGAAAAGTGAGGAAGAATATAAGCATGGATTTACTAAAGATTAATCATATGTGGTTTTTTGCCTTCTGAAATTTATATTGTCTTTAGCAGAGCTGTTGCAGTCTGGAGGAGTAGAATATTAGCTGAGTAAAAAACTGGGTGGATAATTGGGCCCCAAGAATAGTGGTGAATGGATCATATTCATGACCCATTTTGGCAAATGGAATAGTATGGGGGTCTATGCTGGGACCTTTTTTTGTTCAGTGTCTTTGTCAACAGCTGTGGCATCCCACGAGGCTTCACCACGCCTCTGGGATGACCACATTGTCTAAGCCCCGCAGGGTCAGCCCTTTATGGGCGGGAAATGGGTGGAGAACCCATGCCAATCATTTCAGTGTTCCAGAATGTTCTGTTGCATTTGTTTCTTTATTGGTCGCTGTACCTGTCATTTGTACCTCATGCTTTGCCATTTGTCATCCTGAGTTAGCCCCACCTTTCTTCTTGTTTCCTATTGGTTACCCTTTTACTTTATATACCCTTCACCCCACGGTGAAGGGGCCATTTTGCCTCTCTCTTCTGAGGAGTNTCCAGGTGCAGTCTGTCAATGCAGTGTGGTGAAAATGAAGCTGATGCAGCCAGCACCAGACAATACTGAAATCAAAAAGATAAATTAGTTAACAAACAGAAGGTTTTCTTTCTTTTCTGATGTTCTAAGGCAGAACATCAGAAGAGATGTTTGAGAGAGTCCAAACAGATTTGGATAAATTTAAGGTATTTCTTTTTCATGTCCTATGTTCACAGGAAAATATTCAAGAGACCTGTCCATGCAAAAAAGAAATTTGAGATAAATATTTTTTTGTAGAGGAATGATTTTAAGCGATTTTTCTAACTCTGTATGAAAACTTATGAATCACTGACTTTACAGGTACAGCGACCACACGTTTTGCCTTTAGCTATTTTGTTTCGTTTCCTCATGAATTTTACAGAAAACAAAACAAAACAAAACAAAGAAAAAAAAAAGGAAAAAAAAAAGAGGCTTTTAAGGAAGTTTTAATTCAAAGACCCCATGGGTTTAAAAATATGGAAGGTATAGATGGAAATTTGCTAATCTAATTATAATTCTCTGTTGTAACTATGCAATGTATATAGGCAGTATATAATATAATTTCCACCAAAGCATGTCCTTTTACATGCTTAGTTCTTGTTCTTTCAAAGCTGAGTGGAGTGTTACCACTCTTTCCTTGTGATACCATCCATTTTCCATCATTGGAAGATTTTATCACTACTCCTGAGAGTTCTTTTTTCATGTCATGAGATCAAAGCTGAACAGATACTATCTTTAATACTGTCTTGATACTATACTTATAAACTTCTTCATCCTTCAGGTCATTTCCACTGACAAAAAGCTTCTGCTTCGAGTCTGTGGAAAGTATTCTTTTTTTCCTGTCTCTCTCCAACTTCTTCATTGTCCTAGAGCTATTTTACTGCACCACTGCTTCAGCTTGTTTTCCAAATCTGGGAAAAAAGGATGTCCAAAATATCTTTCAGTGTCTTTTCTTCCAAGATATATTTTATGAGTATTAAAGCATGATCATCAGGTTTTAATAATGAACACTGTATATTCTCATGAGGCTGTTAATAGCTTCCTTACTTTTTCTTAGAGATACATCATCTATAGTTATGTGGAAAAGGAAGAATATCAAGAATAAAGATTTTTTTTCCTCTTGCTACCATGTGGAAATGATGAAACATGTTACTGTAATTTACTTATGGTATACATTCCATGGTGCCATTACCTGCAGCCACTGCAGAAAAGCCCTGTACTGCTTAACCATACTTACCCTTATTTTCAAAGGCCTTGGTGGAGAGAAAAGAAAACTCTGCCATTTACTATATGAAGTAATGTAGAGAAGTTCCTTACTTGACCAGATGAATTTTGTTTTGTTTCTCATTTAATTCATTGAAGCACTCACAATTTCTGTCTATTTAAGAGTTTCTTTGCCTAGTGTTTCCAAAGAAGGAGCTTATGGCCTTCTGTTAAATACTTACTAGTTAATTGTCATTGAGCAGTGGAAGTTTTTCCTAGTAAGAAGATTTTCATATATTAAAGTATGGAACAACTCGTTATGACTGTTGTACTAAAAAAGCCAATTTCAAACTGGGGTTTTAGTGTGATTTATGTTCATTCATCCATGAATACCTGGTAACTGGCAAACGTTAACAGAGCAGAGTGTAGCAGCAGCAAATGCGGTCTGCAACACCAATACATTTATAGTCCACAGAGATTAGCAATTTTTTTGAGAAAACATCCAAGCAGTTCAACATAAAAAAGCTGCCAGAAGGTCATGGCACTGCTGCTGATGTCTGACACTGTGTTATTGCCTGTCTGACGTTTCCTGACTGGCACTTAAGAACACCTTAAGTTCTAAGATTTCTCGATCTGTTGACCTGTTTTTCATGTGGGTAATGCTCAACACCAATTCAGTGGGTGAGGAGCTCCTATACTTATTTAAACCTTAGACAGCATAGCATTTTTTGTTTTGCTCAGGAAAATTCTACAGCTTCAAGACAAATTCTATTTTCACAGAATAAAAAGTACTTCCCCCTGACCTTGACCTGCAGAAGCATATTTTTTGAAACTCACATTCCATTGGGCCTACAAACCTCATATTATCTCCCTTCTTTATGATTGTTAGTTCACATGTAGGGATGCTTGAATATCTCCTGATGGAATTATTTTTTTACTGTTAATGCCGCAAACTGCTCCAATGAAACCGAGACATTTTGTTGACACTACTAAAATAAATTAATAAGAAAATTTCAGGCAGCTGAAACAATTTTATGATTGTGGAACTGAGGTTCTAAAGAAATAAAAGGGAAAGGTAGGTTATAGGTTATAACCTATATATTTAGGTAGGTATATAGGTATATAGATAGGTTTGATAGGTTATAACTTTCTGCTCATAGAAATCATAATTTTTACTAAATCTCCTCTGTGTAAAGAGATCTATTGGAGTGTTTGAAAGATCAACAAAATTATTTTATTTTTAAATTATTTTATAAAATTGTAAATTAACTTGTATGTTTTCCTAGGGCATAAATAGCATTCTAACTGTGTAGAAGTAAAATAAATTTTGTGTAGCAATTTTTATAATTGAGATTTAAAATCCACCAACTCCTAATTTCACAGGAAACAGCTACAGGTAAGTGTTACCTGAATGTCATGGCATTTCCCAGTTGCTGTAGACATTGTGAATTCTAAAAGTTCTTGGCTCCATTTTATTCCTAATGAAACACATAACTTGATTTCTGCCAGTATTAAATACTATTTTACACAACAAAAGGGAGCCAGCTCTTAATTAGTTCATTTAATGGCTCGTGTTATTGTTTCCAAGGAGCCCAATTCAACGAAATTAAATTAAAATTGATTTTATCTTGCAATATTTTTTCCTGCTTTTTAGTAAGTGACTAAAGATTGTTGGACAAGGATACAGTGTCTCAGTATATCTATCCACAATGAAACTCAACTGTTATAGGTGTAAAAGAATACATCAAAATGTCTGTTTTAAACATTTTTTCCCTTTTGCATAATTTCTCTCTTTTGATTTTTATTGATTTTTTCAAATTTCATGATGTAATTAACATCATAAGCCACGGAAGAACAAATTTCATGCCTAGAACAGCTGCACTGATTTCCACAGCTTTCCAATGGACATATTAATGGTATTTGTTGAATTTATGAGATTTATCTCTACTCTGCCTTGTATTTCTTTTTTATATCAACAATATCAAAATTTGTTCAAAATTTGAAAAGAAACTGTAATTTCTGAAATATATAAGCATCAGTATGACAGCCTTTAAAGATTAAGTGTTTTCTTTGAAGCATGAACTATAGTTCTTTAATTTTCACAGTATAAATTATAATTCAAATCAGCAACTAGATTAACTGTATTAATGTAACTTTTAAATTTTTAGTTTTCATAGTACCAGTGCTTAACAGTTCAATTTTAAGCAGCTCTTTGGCCTTCTCCAAGTTGTCTTGGGAAGTGGCCTATACATCAAAATAGTGAAGAGATTTTAAATGTATGAAGCCTGTGGGATTAAGTCATAGTGCTTATGGTATGACCCAAAGTTGCATATCAAAGCAGTGAAAGACAGCAATATCTACATCTGTAAAAGAGAAAAAAAAAGACAAATGTTTGAATTTTAATTAAATTTAATATTAATTTAATTTAATAAAATAATGTTAAAAACTAGAACACTAAAGGAACTGAAAATCTTAAATTTTTTGAAGAAAATTATGGGCAGAGCTAAAATAGTATAAAATTAAGAGGACCGGAATTTAAACAGAGTACACTAAATACATGACAGGAGCTCAAAATGGTCTCAGGATTTATATAAATTATTTATAAAATTTATTCTGTATTTAAAACATGTAAGGATGAGTTCTATTTAATTCCTTTGTTGAGTGCTTTTCTTCTACAGCATTAGCTTTAGTGTCCTCACTTGACTTGATGTTGTTTTACAGTGGTATTCCATGCTGATTTCAGTAGATTTATTGTGTTTCATGCCATGGTAAATTAAATTTAAATCTATCTCACTAAGCTTCTTCATTGCAAGTGAGGCTACTAAAGAAGCAGTGCCCTTTTGCAAGTTATTTTAAATTTTTATCTAGCATCTATTATGTATGTTAGTAACCTTTTTCCAATCTGAGTGTCACTGTTTTTCTGTAAAAATAAATTCAGCATGTTGTGTACATAATTTTCTCTTAGAATTATTAAACTGGTTGCATAAGATCAGTATTGGCATCTGTATCATGTTCCAGCTTAGATTTTAACTAAATATTTCTTCTTCATGTTTCCCTAAAGGATCTTTCTGTACTAAGGAAATAACTAGTTTTATTAAGCATTTGTTTGGTAGATACCAAGAGGAAAACCCAAATTATTTATTTCAGTCAAGTCCTATCAATTACATGTTTTTCTTTTCTGATTATGTTGTGTGCTATTGCCACTTTTGATTTCAGATCCAATAGTAATAGGGAACTAAGTAAATATTTGCATCTTCTAGTAACAACCATAAATTGCATTCTAATTATACTCTGCATTTTTAAGACTTGAGAAGAATGTTAATGCATGCAGCTACATCAGACCTGTTTCAACAGAAACTTTTTACCACACAAATTAAGATTAGATGACAAAATCATAGCATTTTGTTTATTTTGCTTTGGAGGATTTTTTTTTATTATTATTATTATGAAACTGAAATAAATGAGAAATCCAGTTGGGGTTGCATAGAATGATTCCACAACAATAGAGAGTTTTATTAGGAGAAAAATCTTCACAGAAAGGGTGGTTAAGCATTGGAACAAGCTTCCATGGGAAGTGGTAGAATCATTATCCCTGGAAGTGTTCCAAAAATTTGTGGATGTGGCATCTGTGGCACCCAAGGTTATATTTTAGTAGTGAATATGGCAGCTAATGGTTGGACTCAAAAATCTCAGAGGTCTTTTCCAGCTTTAATGATGGAAATAATAAAATCATTTCTATGATTTTATGAAATGTGCATCCAAAAGACCTTGCAAATATCTGAAATTGTGATGATTGGTACCAATTTGCCTGTAGAGACATAGAATGATTTATCAAATAATCTTCACTTGAGTTTGGTTTACACTAGAGTTTGGCACTTAATAAACATAAAAAAACTTTACTATCTGCTTTTATTGAAGAGCCCTAACATGAGCTGTTCCCTCTGATTCTTTGATTTAAAATTGATCTTAAAGTACTAGTGAAATAAAGCTCACAGTATTCATAACAGAACAACTGAAACTATTGCAGCTAATTTGATTTTTTCACTAGCTTTTTGCTTATTTAGTTGGTTGACTTTTTACTGGATTTAGAGATTAAAACATGATTTGTTTTCCTTTTCTCTTTATAATCTTTGTAACATTACCCTTTGAAACATGTAATATATAGTTGTAAATAGTTTTCATGTAAGCCTCTTAGAAAGAGTGCTACAATCATAATGGTCTGCATTAATACAAAAGTAATCCTTATTAAACTAGAAAGAAATCATGAGTCCTTGATGTAAAATGATCTGAAATAGAAGGAATTAACAAGATTTCCAAGGGCTTTTTCCAGCTGACTGTTGTGTCATATAAATGTATAATTTGGTTTTCCGTTGCAACAAAATGTTGGACTTTGAGGTTTTAATAGTTACTAAAGGAATACTATTTTTTCACAATGCACAAATGAGTAGATATATTTTCATTCTCCCCAAGAAAAATATTCTGTGGCTTCTAATTTGTGGGTTTTTTGTTTTTTGGGTTTTTTTTTTTTTTTTCGTTTGGAAGCACTGTTTTTGGGCACACCTAAAGAAGCAGACAAAATAGACCAAGGTTAATTAATAGACCAAGGATAAGGCAGGTCAAAACTTGCATGGACTTCTCCTATTTTTCTTGTCCAGAAATGTCAGTAACACAAAACCTACATAATTTTTATACTTTTCTTGATGTCATCTGAACCCTTAACAGCTCAGTTGGACTTAACTGCATGTTTAATCTGACCAGGAGTCTGACCCTTTCTTGTGGTTTAACCTGAGCCAGCTGCCAAGCCCCAGACAGTCGCTCACTCACTCTCCCACCAGTGGGATCAGGGAGAGAACTGGGAAGATAAAAGGTAGAAAGCTTGTGGATTGAGATAAAAAACAGTTTAATAGTGGAAGCAAATACTGCACACGAAAGCAAAGTAAAACAAGGAATTAATTCACTGCTTGTCATGGTCAGGCAGGTGTTCAGCCAGGTCCAGTAGAGCAGGGCTCCATCACGTGTAACAGTGAGTTGGGAAGGAAAATGCCAGCAGACTTAATGTTCTCCCCTCCCTCCTTCCCTCCAATTTATATATGGAGCATGATGTCACATGGTCTGGAATATGCCTTTGGTCAGTTTGGGTCACCTGTCCCAGCTGTGACTCCTCCAAATCTCCCAAGCACCCACGATTTCCTTGCCAATGTGGCAGCATGAAAAGCAAAAAAGGCCTTGGCTCTGTGTAAGCCCTGCTCAGCAATAACAAAAACATTTCTGTCTCTATTATGATCACTCTGTTCAAATCAAAAGCACAGTCCCATACCAGCCACTGTGAAAAAAAATTAACAGTCAGAACCAACACACCTGTACAACATACTTGGAGGTAACTTCAGTATTTGAGGATTTACTCAGACATATGGTACATGCAATAATCCATTTTTCAGTAGGTTTAGATGAAATTTGTATGCCCAGCACAATTCTATGAAAAAATAGATCTGTGGGTAACTGTCATATGTAGAGAGAATAATGAGACACTACCAAGGTAGTCCTAGTAGGAAGAACCTTAGTCTGGATTTTCTCAATTGATCTGATAGAGTCAGAGGATTTATAACCTCTCTATAACATGAGATTGAGAAGACAGTCTTGCAGTATAAACACATTTTGACTCAGGTTTATTAAATGTATGAAATTGTGTAACTTTTATTTAATAAAATAATTGAAAAATATAACAAATCCATGTTTAACAAATATCTTCAGACTACATTTTCTCCCATTTATGTAAATGATTAAAGTGATGACTTTGTTATTTTCATCTCAAACCTGAAGTATTATTAAGCAAAAGGATACAGCTTTGTAATTTTTATGATGCTAAAATAGTTTTATCATTACTGAAAAATAATGAGGAAAACCCCCTAGGATTATATAATATTCTTGAACTATTGAAAAAAGCATGAGCATTTCCTGATATGTTTGACATCAGCATTTTGTGGAAGCAAATGAATGCATACATATGCAAGAGCTAAGTCTGTGAAATAGATAACATTTCTGAATTTACAGAAAAAAAGCAAAACTTTAGTTTTGCAGAAAAAGACCAAACTAGTAGTTTAAATTGTGTATTTTTTTCTATTATCATCTCCATTATAGGCAGTTTTGGATGTTTTCAATAAATAATTATGGGGCTTGATTATAAAACAGAGAAATTAAAACAGGAATATTAAAATATTAAAACAGGAATATTAAAAAAATCTCTGGAGAAATATTTGTATGCCAAACAGTAACACAGTTATTTAAATTACAAAAAGCCCTTCTACTGCATAGTGGAAAGAAGTGGATCACTTTAATAATGTAGACATAAGCATTGTTTATTGAAGGAAACTACATACTAAGAAATTTGTTTTCACCCTAATAGTTGCACACAGCTTTAAGCTCACTGTGATGAGTGCCATTGAGAGATCTTCATATGGCAAAAATAATTAGATTTGCATGGCCTTGAGATCATCAAATAATAGTAAAATTGTCTCATTTTCAGCGCCAGTTTTCAGGTTGTTGACTTTGCCAAGATCAACTGTAACATTATCAAACTATATTAGAAGCACAGAAAGAATAGTAAAACACCCTGAATTTAACATTCATTATACTGCAGAGCCTAAGTAAAAAATACCTTCTTTACCAATTCAGACTTGAAATACTGGCTGAATGAAGTGCTTAGATACAGTTTGTAATTATGGACTATATATATAACAGAAAAAAATTAACTTCTCAACAAGACTTTCTAAGCAAAGATTTTTTGAACATAAATACCATTTAGTAGACTTCATTGCAACTCAACTCACTTCTAGTGAATCACACGTTCAGGTGCTCAGTTGGTCTCCCACCTTTACCACTACCTTTATGAGCCAGCAGTGAACACAGTCTCTTGGCTCTTTCCATCATGACAGACCATCTGATTTAACTCGTGATGTTAATCACATACATATTTCTAAGTTTTTGCACCATTATGTATACTGCAACATAAAATAGTAGATTAATTTTCCAAAATTGGAAATTACTGCCTCCTTTGCACCATGTAAACATGTAGAATGGATATGAATTTTGCATACATGACTTAGCTTCTCTGCTTTTTCTTGATCCTTGTGTTCCCATTTTAATCTCTTTAATGATCATATGAATTCAGCTCTGTGAATCAGGAAATCTTACTGAATTCTTTCAAAAGAAGAAAATAAATACAACTGGATTGCTGCTGTATTCAGACAATGCTTTTTCTTATTTATCCAACCATACAGGAAACTGAGTTGTTCAAATGAATTACTGAGTATTTCAGATGAAGATCTTATAAATATTTTCCCACTTTTACAGTGTGGTTGTGTTTTTTACAGAATTGCAGCCCTAGCAGTTCTCTTGGTGGTGTTGTCAAATTTACAATGTGTGTTATATTAATAAGTATTTTACTTCTTTTCCTTAATTGCTTATTAAGTATTAAAATAATAGTACCTCACTTAAGATTTGGTACAACCACTAATCAGAATATTGAAACATTATATATAATTTTAACAAATAAACTCAAGTAGCTATATGTTAGGATTATCACAACTTGAACAAACACGTGCAATTTAAATCAGGCAATCTGAAAAAGATGAATTGAAACTGACTATGGAGCATGTATTTATTCTTATTCCCCATTAATTTGAAAAAATTCTTCAAACATTAGCATGATAATTAAAAACATGGAATATTTTTATACAAGTTGCTGTTTATTTCCAAGTGAGGTTTAGTGAAGAGAAGTCAGGGCTTTTCTGTTTTGTTTACATCTTATTTGTGAATAAATGGATGCTGTGATCCAGGAGTTACCATCACCAGAGGGCTGCTGATCTCCAGTAGCCTATTACAGTCACCAGACAACCAGTCATCAGTTCCTTGTTGTCTTTCTTGTTGAAAATCAACTTTTCTATAAGCGGCTTAGATCTTTTCTTCCTAAGCTATAAGGCTGCCATGCTCAAACAGAATCAGTCACATCAGTGCAGTTCTGTGGTTCACACAATTTAGAATTTAAGTGCTGCATAACAAAATGTGATATGTGCTTAATTTCTGTTACATCTATTGTTTCCATAAAGTAGTTTGTGGAATGTTTGTAACGCTCTTGGTCTCTTGTTCCTGTATATGTCACAGGAATGAAGAAAAAACATTTGAATGTCACAGGATAAAAGCAGCACCAACCAAGCAAGCCACTCCTCAAACTCCCCTCCTTCACCCTGCTATTATAGCTAGTGAGTGTGAAAATGCTTTTTTCTGTGTCACAGAGGAGCAAAAAGAGTGAAGATCCCTTACTGCAGAGGGAATGCTAGGAACTGCAAGGCTTTGTGGCTATCTTGTGCATGGGGAAGAATATAAAAGTGCTGAACAAGGTACAATGTATTGATGTATAATAATGCTTTATAATGTATTGACACTGGAAGATTTTAATCTTAGCATTAACTTTCAATATTTCTTTTTCTAAGAGTTTGCTCAGTGAAACTCCCAAGAGCAAAGTCTTCCTTTCCTCTTGCCTCCTTCAAAACTACACTTGGCTTGTGCTATTTTAAAGCATGCAACAGAACTGCATAGCATAATCAAAACTATTTTAGAAAAGATTCTACCATTGGGGATCAACTTCAGCAGTGTTTTTCTGTTAGTAATTAATACATTTTGCAACAGGCAATTGTTTGTGAGCTTCATTTGCATACCAGAAAGACTAACATTCCTTAAAGCTATTCCATTTTCCATGTCTTTCATTTTTGTATTGCTACTATTGCACCTTGAGAGCAACTGGTATTCTGTCATGATTATAATAACTAGGTAAAATACAGCTATACCAAGTATTTTTGATGAAATAAAGGGGACAGAATGAAGACATGCATCCAAAGGAATATAAAAGAATAACTTGAAATTAACAAACTTGGAATGTTTATTTTTTCCTCTGAAAAGAGTAAGCCCAAGGCACACATTTTTAATTTATCAAATTCATTGAGGCAGGAAAGACATTCAACATGATTTCTCTCCTGACACCACATAATTTTCAGGTGCTAGATCCCTTCAAACTACAGCTACAAGGTTGCCAGTGTGCATATGCCCCAGGCTTGGAAATATCTGAGCAAATTGGGCATACTCTAGAGATGAGCTTGCACATCAAGTTAACTGTGAGGTTTCATTATTTATTTGTGCCTGACTTGTCTTTGCTCAACTGCTTCCCATGCCTGCAGCCTTTGCTTCAGTTCTCCAAAGCTGACATACTTATCTATGGCTTTTTAAAATATACATATTTTAACCAGAAGGGGGAAAAAGTAATTTAGGAATCCATCCCTGGTTTCTAATATCCTTAAAAAAGCAAGTGTGTGAAAAGTTGCGGAGATGCTATAGTGTGTTTTCTGCCTTCAAATAGGGAGGACAAGGGTAAGAATAGTGCCCCATCCCACAGGGTTCTCTCTTTTGTGTTTGATGTACAAAAAGATTTGATCTGTTGCCCTTTGTCAGCAGAAGTGGCCATGGAAAGGGCTTCTGTGGAACTGCATAGAAGGCTTAGGAGTTCAGTATTTTAAGATAACAAATAAAAATGCTGTGGACGTGGCAGAAATTCAGGTTCAGATTGAAGCTTTGTTAAGTGCCAAATCATGGGAAAATAAAATCACATGCATACTCCTTTCCAGTAAAATAAACTGGGTTTTCATCTGCAGACTAAAGATCTAGCTTAGTGATGTGCTCAGAACCCTAAAACATCCCTTTGCTTAGGCAGCTGATCGGATCCACATGGCTAAAGCATGCCAGCTTCTGTAACCAGCAGCATGCCATCAATACATTCAGCATCAGGTATTTTTGCTGTCTGACAGATGAAGAAATATATGATGTACAAAAGCACATCAGCAGTAGAATGAATATGAGGAACACCAGACTTTAAAAAAGCAGGATTCCCCACACTATTATCTTACTGTGTGCTTGCTCAAATAAACGAGGCATAGCTTCCCATCTCGACCTTATGTCACAGCACAAATACCCATAGGAAGGAGATAGTAAAGGAAAGAAAGGAATGGGAGATCACTCATCAGGCATTATTGCCCTAAGTCTTAAGAGATGCCGTTAAAATACTGTTCACAATACTGTATTGTATCCTCAAGCCTACACATTTCTATCCCCAAGTGTACATACTTCTTTCATTTTGGAAGCAGTAGAAACTGGGAATATTACTTTTTTCCACAAAACTGCTTTATTTTGATTCCCTTACACATAATTAATTGTTCAGCAGATGTCCTATTATTTTTTTCTGGCTTTTGAGGAACAAGCCTATAACAATTTTTTAAAGTGGATTTTTTTTTGTTTTGTTTTTGTTTTATTCGTTCTATAAAATGTTTTAATTTGTTAGGAATTTTTCTCTTTGTAATCCATGCTTGATTTATAAATTTATCTAACTTAATAACTGAGCTGTTAGGAGTAAATATTTACTGTCCAATTCTGTTAAGAAACTGTGGCCTGGTAAACTATAAGTCCTACTAAAGAAATACAAAGATAAAATAGCACACACAGTCTGTGCCTTAAAGATACACAAGGACAAACTACTACAAAATTCCATACAATACAAAAAAAAAAAATTTGAAACAGCTCAAGGGCATTCAAAGATACACAGTTGGAGAGTTTAACTCTTTCTTTCCTAATTGCTGTGAACCTTATCTTGTAGTTGGCCATCTCCTTCTGAAACAGAGAATGCTGTGCCTGGAAGGTAGCAGGTTTCCTCTTTGCTTAGGAGTCCAGACTGCATATACATTATCTGAGGTTCTAAAACTGAGATAAAAACCAGGAATCACCTTCTCCTTCAGACTTATGTTAAATTTTAAATGTCTGCTCAAATCTCAGCAGACGTCTTTCAGACAGTGTGGCTGCATAAATCTTCAAAAGCATCATCTCAAAAGTTGTCTTCTAGTGAACTGATTAGCTATGGCTTAGTAGAAACCTGGGATTTTGACTCTGCAGCCATTCCTTTATTGCTGATTTCCCTAACACTGGCATTGGAAGATCTGTGCAAACCTTTTGGTTAGATGGATCTGTTTCTTTACACAGAAATTCTGTGTGATCACCGTGTGCTTGCAGAAATAGCAAATCCTTCTACCTTATGCCAGCTTTTCGAGCTGAGAAATGTCACTTTGCAGCAGCTGCTAGAAAAGGAGAGCTATAGGAATCCAAACCACTGGAAACTTACTATACGTGTTTTTGCTTCCACAGCAGGAAGCCTGACAGTCGTGGCTGTGACGGTGCTGGGTGTATTAATTTTCCTTTGACCTCAAACCCAGAAGCCCTGAAGGTACCAAAGCATCTGCTGTATTCCCAGTTCCTTCATGATGCCAAGACCATTCCATAGCTTTGAAAGGAGTCATGGCTTGTGACTGGAGTTTTAGTGACAGAGAAATATCAAGTACAAACTCACTCATAGGAAGCTTCCACCTTCATATAGACACACCTGGCAATCAGGACTTCAACCTGGACACATTTGACAAGGGCTACATCATGGTCTAGAAATGGGAAAAGAGAAACATCTGAGTTTGGGATTAGGTGAGCTTATGTCCATACTGAATAATTATGATAGACAAGCTTTTTTTTTTTTTTAAGATGACTTTTAATCCCCATTTTGTAATGAGCTGTGATTGAAGCAGAGTTGTTTGAATCTATGTATGAATTTATTAATTTATGTCCTTTCCCATACTTTTTGTATCTTTAGACTAAATCCTGGAGAAAATTTAGTGAAAGTACCCTTCCTTCCTAAAGCATTCTAAATTTAAATTGGAGGACAGGCAGTATTATTTAACATCAACTTTACAAAAAGTAGGGAAAGTTTTTTTTGCATTATAACAACTAGGTATACTTCTACCCTTTCTGCACTGCCAGCATGAGTTGGAGGAATGAAACACTTGAGACATGCAAAAATTTTCCTGAAGAAAAATATATACACACATAACAAAGCAAAACCTCCCAAAATACATAAAACTTATTAGTTTAAAAAGTCATTACTGAGCATAAATAAACTTCTTCCTCAATAGACACTGTGTTTTTAAATATTAACCTTTTTACAAATGATTTTGAAGTAGGTGTATGTAGGAGTAAAATACGTTTGCATTTGACTGCATATGCCTAGCAGAAGCAGGAAATTATTTAGTGTAACTGATCTGCTAATTATCTGCAAAAACAATAAAACTCATGTGTTTGAAATACAAATTCCCCAAAGTAATCTTCTGGGGCTTAGGCCAATTATAAGCTCATTAGCATTTGTCTTTAGTCTCATACAACTAAGGTGATAGGTAAGAAGAAGAAAAAAAGTAAGAGACAAAGAAATCAGTTAAGCCAAAAATTTTCTCAGATGTGTGTTTGACTTGGTCTGTCAAATTATTAATAATTCTATTCCTTCTTGTTCCCTTCCTCCCTGTCCCTCCAATAATTCTGATAACTGGTGATTATTTCTGGGGAAAGTATAATGATGACAGAAATTACCTACAAAATCCCAAAATCCCTTAGACCTCATGCACTAGCAGCAAAATGAATACTATGTAATAAACCTTATTTTTCAGAGAATTAATGAAAAAAAAATTGCAAAGCTTTTATTAAAAACCATGAACTTTCCAGTATATATGCAACTGGGGGGAGAAGGTTAGCGTTTGGTAAAAACCACAGACTATAAAAAGTTACAAAAAAATTAAAAGTTTAACTTAATAGTACTATTTAGACTAGTTTTTATTTTACTCCAGTAGTTTTGTCAGTTTGCAGCAATCATGTGCCAGTTTGGAAGTACCTGTCTTATTTGCTTAGGCTAACAGACTAGCTGTCTGTAGATAGTGCCTGGCAGGAATGAACCATTTTCACATCCCTTGATTTAAGTCTCTTAATACAACGTAACATGTTATTTCCCTTTGCAAGTGAAATACATTTAAAATATAGGCCTGATCAAAGAACAATCAACTCTAAGGGATTTTTGATGCCCCAAAATTTTTTTGTTTGCATGGCAGTTCTCTCTATAATTCTGTGGTACAAAATATCATGTTACTAAGGAGATAATCCCCGATAGATTTGCTAAACCAAAACATCAGAACCTTATCTTTGTCTGAACATGGTATATAGAAAAGAAAAAGGGGGGGAGGGGCAGAAACACAGTTTAAAAAATTGAAAATAAATTTCATCATGTGTCACAGAACATTTCAGGTGGCAGCTTAGTAGCTGACAACACAGCATGCAAAATAAGTGATTTGCTTTACAAAGGTCTGCAAAAAAGAGATATACCTCAACTGAAGTTCTGGAAGCTTCCCACATTTTTATCTTTACAAATCCAATAAGGTTCAGATTTTGTTTATGTACTGGAAGTAAATACCATTAAAAGCACAATTTCATAGCTTTCTCCATTTAGAATCAGAGGTAAAAGGTTTTGTAATATAACATGTTCATTAACCTGTAAAAAAAATACCAAAGTATAGCTGCCAATGAGGTTCAAAATATAGAGTCACTTTAGCTCTTCCCAATCAGGATTTGTTGAGAGTGAGGCCAGTCTATGGTTTTTACTTCTCAGATATTTTGTTGACTGAATAATTCACTCTTAAATCTCTCTACCTGAAAAATGAGAACTATTCTGCTCCTGTTGGTCTTCCTAAGTCTTTAGAATTCAAGTCATAGCTGACAGAGTCCATAGGGATGGGTATGCACTTATTAGGAGACAGACAAGAATAAGAATAATTCATGGGTAAATTGCTGTGGACAGAACAAGATCTTCCCAGTGTGTGGTCGTTCTTAATTGAACTAAAACTCAGTCATTTAAAGGAAACAAATGCTTGCATATGTTTAATGTATTTTGCTTTCCGGACACAGAAGAATTTAAATACTATAAAGGAACCTCTCCTCCTCTCTAAGTGAGTACTTCTCTTTCCTGAACACTTAGGAAAGTCAATCAGAATGGCACACCTGGTTAGTTTAACAGTGTCAATCCCTTATTTCAGAACTTAGGGAGTTAATAAAGATAAATCAAATCTCTGTCCACATTAAAATTTAGTGCAGATAACCAATGAATTTTAAATTCACCCTCCAATTTAATTCACGTTGATTTTACAAAGTGTCCCTGAAGATAGTAGAGATGTTATAAATCCCAGTTAAGAACCTGATCTTCTGATATTTTCAGCTTACAGTGAAACAATATGTTTAGGCAAAAATCTTGATGCCTGTTATTTTGACTGACATCTGAGTGTTAAACTTTTGAGGGCCAAAACCTTTTTATACTGTTTGGGAAAAAACAAACAAACAAACAAACAAACAAACAAAACCACACACAAAAAAAAAAAAGCCAAAAAAAAAGGCAAATCAAACCTGTCTAAGGCTATGAGACAATTTGAGACCATCTGAACATAAAGCCTTACTTTGTTTTTGTTTGCTTTGCCTTGTTTTCTAAATTTGATTTTTCTTTAATCTCACAGAAAATCAATACTGGCCTGTTTAGGAGAGACCCTGAGTGTTTGCCACTCACTTGAGCTCTATAGACTACACACTAGAAATGAAAGTTAAGAATGTTAGTAATATTTAAACTCTAAAGTTCAACTGTTGAAAAAATATTCCTTTGCATATGTCAATTACTTGAATTAGAAGTAACGATCTCATTTTGATTTCTTATGTGCCCTTTCCCTCCTGTTGAAAAATCAATATTTCTGCTAGATACTATAATGTAAAAATAAATATTAAGTACTGTTTTCACATAGGATTCAATATTTTACTTACTAACTTGGGAACATGAAGACATATAAGAGTAAGCTGCCAACTTACTTGGAGATGAATCTAAAACAGAGGTTTCCTTCCTAGTTTTGTAAGTGTGCTGTAATTTACTTATTTAAATACGTCAGGGGGAGATGGAGTTGTACGTATATCTAGCTCACTTCAATACAGAAGACATAATACTTAATCCATCCAGGATTAATGCTCTAATTGTCACTTTGTCTCATCTGTAACATAGGACTGGATTTCTGTTTAAGAGAGAAAAAGAATGATTGCATCCATATAGCAGAGATGATGCTAGAAATCACATGGATCAGCAAGAAGATGGAAGGAAAGTAAGGAGGCTGTGCTATCAGGAAATAGTTTACTATCCAGGAAAAAAAAAATAGGATATAACCTTAGAAATTGTGCTTCAGAAATACAACCTTTAAGTGCATAAATAAGAATATGACATTTTCACTGAATTTAAAGAATGCGGAATGTGGAGGATTCGGGAATGTGGGAGGATTAGAAAGTGAAATAAAGATGAGAGAAATAAGACTGATTACAGATATCCTTGCAGCATAACTGTTTTTATGAAACTCCAAACTTTCACCATGTTAGCAACAGATAACATAACCAAAGATACCATCTCGATACTATTATTGAACATTGACATATTTGGTCATTTGATATTCTTTTGTCAAAAAGAGAAAGCATGGAAACTTTTATAGAAAACTCAATCCAATCTTTACACATTTCATTAATTAAAAGAAAAAGCAAGCGTAACTAAGCAAAATATTCTCTCTTAAGGAATATACTGTTATTTAATGAAAAAGCAATATAATCATTAAACAAAACAATCATTAAACAAAAAATACTAATTTATCCATGCTCAGTGCCTCAAATTTATGTAAGTATTGCTGAAGATAGTTTTGAAAAATCAGAGAAAATTTAATAATGAAGCACTTTAAATCCAGTGAAAAAAATCCTAGTGAAATAATTCTTGAAAATAGAAATGCTTCAACTGATTTAAGATGGATTTGAGTCATCATTCTTCCAACAGTAAAAAGAATCAGGAAATACTGAAGCTTGAATAAATGATATTTGCTGATGGTGATCTTTTTTAGTTCTGCTATTTATGAACATTTTAACAGAAGGCACTTCAGTTTACAAAAAAGGGTTTGTATTACTTTAGTTTTACTTTACTAGGATGGTGAAGGTCTCCAAACATTAAAGTATTTGATAAAAAAGTGCTCTCTGCAACCACCACAGAGTTCAGAAGTATCAGTAATCATTATAGATGTATAGTCCCTGTGTTCAGTGTATGAAATATGAATTTTATATAGCAGAAAAATATTAATCTGTGTAGTATACAATCATCTTTACCATCTATACTATCTGCCATAAACTTTGTATGAAATCACAATTCTTTTTAAAAAAGCAAAAGAACACATGAGCATTCTGCAAGTTTTTTAATCTACTTTTGCAGAAAGCTCAGAAAGCGAGGAGTACTTGCCTAGCCTTGACCACAGAACGGTTATAAAATATAAAGTGCTCTTGAAGAATAAAAGGCAAAGGACAAGAAATGTATTTTTTCATTCCTTTCCTTTTTTTCTGGATTCACTAAGGACATATGCATTGGTACATAACCAAAGAGAAGACATCTGAATCAATCAATGATATGTAAAAATATTTACACAATATTTGTTGAACCTGAGGAATTCATTGAGTGCTCCCATGGCCCAGCATGGAGTCTAGATCTCATTGCTTCCTGTTCTTTACTGGTCCTTTCCCACTGCTTTGTAAAAAGCTAGTCCTTCTGCACTGTGAGATGTCCCTGAGGAGTGCCTTCTTTTCTGAGGGTAAATCTCAGAAATAGAGTACATGTTCCATCGGCACATGGATTCAGCCCAGACCACAAACTGTTGGCATTGTCATTTCCCAAAAGACCATGGTAATACAACTTCTGAAATTTCCTCACACTGTATGAAACACAAAGTTTTATACCCTTGAGGTCTGCATAAGAGAAGACATCCTGAGAATATCTGAGATAGGGTTAGTGACTGGTGAACCTCCGAACTTTTAGCAGATAATGATGATGATGATGGATGAGTGGAAGATGTAGAATATGATCTGGATGTGTGGACAGAGCAATGGCTGGTGGGAATGGACTCATACTTTGTGCAAAACAGCAACAGAGAGAGAACTGATTTCAACCATGGCTTATAATGGGCAATCCAGTGCTATCAAATCTATGCCATTTGGGCTGTGCATGATGACTGTGGTTTTGAATCACCTTGCTACATTTCCTGTGATGATAAGGATTTCTGATGCAAGGCTTATTCTTTGGGAAAGGAAGAGAATGATTGTATCAGCACCATGGATGCACCAGCATTTTACCTTCACAGTTGGATTCTTAAAGGTGTCCAAGAACCATCTCATATTGCAAGGTTATTCTGCGTTATGAAGAATTATCAAAAATAATGCAGCTGTAGCTTGCAAATGGTTGTTCTGAAAGGTTTGTTGCACTTCTGAGATCTGGACTCTATTTTCTGCAGAAGTGTCTCAACATGACCACTGTCCTGCCTAAGGCCTGTCAATACTTTATCCTTTTATAGCCTAGCAAATACCCTTACAGTCCACTTTATCCTGTCACTCCTTTGTTGCAAAGAAACATGCAACAAGCATGCTGGAAAATGGTGAAAACTGCAGGATAAAACATTTCTAGGTGGAACTATGCATAAGGTGCTACAATTTAGTCACCAGCCATTGTGCTATCCCAAAGAAGTTAAGAGAAATGCCTTTGTATGTAGAGGGAATGAGAATGTGTCATGAGTTTCAATCCTAAAGAAGTGTGACAGTCTACCCCTTCCTATTACCTGGAAAGTTTTGATATAAAATCCTTTGTTAAATATTTGAGTACAAAGTTCTCCCTCCCTCCAGAAGTCCTTGTCCACTAGGGATATTGAGGTGAACTATTATATTCCCAATGACACTAAAAAACACGTTGGAGTGGTCATGGCAGAATATATGTAATGGGAAGGAAGAGCAAATGGGGATCAGATGGTTGCAGAATGTGAGAAATTGTCAGTTTTCCATTTTACCTTTTTCATTGTTATAAATTATTATTGTTTACAAAGTAGAGGAATGCAAAAGAATCTTGACATAAGTTTGTTTATTAAAGATATCCAGGGACATGATATTTGGAGTATTAAAGATTAAAATAATTAATTAGAAAATAAAGGTCTGGAAAATCAGCTTATGGAAGGACTATTCAGATCAGCTGCCATGAAGCAGGAATAACAAGTCCAAAATGAAACTAAGCCATTCTGGTTTGAGCTTAGCTGCACAATTATTCACAGAAAAATGTCACCAAAAAAGAGAAAAAAGTCTTATGTGGCCTTTTGCACAGAGATTTGCAAACTGATTACTTCACTTAGCTAGTCTTAGCAAAAAGCAAGTTGCTTTTCCATCTGTCTAATGTCTAACCTTCTAGAGGATTATTATTAATAACATTTTTTAGGATGTATCTGAATTTGTTCAGTACTATGCCTGAAAGTAATATATAAGTTTTATATTTCAATACCTCCATTAGTATCCTCCATGTATCTTCTGGCCTATCACAGTTGTACATTTCTAACATTAATCTCTTACTTAATTCTGCTCAAACATTGTTTCTGTTATCTGAAAAACTGATACTCAACTGCCATCCTGGAAAAGGTCTAAGAATTATTATCCCCATAGAATTCAAATATGGAAAGGGTCACGTGGAAAGGGTCAAAGGGAGGGTTTTCTGCATACTTTCACCTTTTTTCCTTCAATAACAATAAAACATTTTTCTTTAGAAGATTAGGATAATACACAGAGTTGAATCTGGGATTCTTTTGTGTGTCACAACTGCTGTGTAAATCAGGTGCTGTGAATCTTTCCCTAGAGAGGTTTATTTTACTGCATATGAGGGTATAAACTTTTAAGCATTCTAGTGTTAGGCACTTTAATACCACCACCACTCTCCCACCCCCCCACCCCATTTCACTAAGCACAGAAGAAAACTGAGAAAAACCTAATAAAAATTGATGTTAACATGAAAAAATGGTAGCAAACAAAACTAACATCTTGCTATTAATAGAATAATTTCACTCTGTAGCATCTTTGACACTTTAGAATTGAAGTGTTCATCTGCTACAATGCCATTTTCAGAGTAACAAAACCAATATTTGGTCTTTTCCCATCTGGAAGGGAGTAACAATTTGCTCCTCTATCTTATCTCTTTGGATTAGTGCCCTGCATACCTCATTGGAAGCAGTTAACACTTTCAGCCAAAGCTCTGTTAACCTACTGCCCAGAGATTCAATGAGTTTGAGTTTCCTATAACCTACTTTCTCCTCTCTTCATCACACTGTACTAAATATGCACATCTTTCAAACTCTTCCTAAATATTTGTTTGGCTGAGAGGTGATTATAGTCATGACAGCAGTTGGAAGTCTTCTGGGCTTTGATACTACTACCATCTGCCTCAAGTAACAACAGTTTCTGAGATTGTTCATTTATTCGTGCCGTAGCAGCAAGCCAATTTTGAATAAATATTCAGAAAAGGCAGCTTAAGTGATATGTCTGTATTTCACTCACTGATTTTGATTGAAACAACAGGTATTCTCAAGAAGCATCATTCTCAATAGCAGAATGATGTCCAGATTGTGCTTTTATTGTTTTAAGTGAGTTTCCATAACAATGAAAGTCGTCTGCTAGTCTGGAATGGTATAATAAACAAACAGCCTCTTCACAATGGTTTGGCTCCAAATCTGACTGAAAAACAAAGCAATTCTCAGTGAGTGAACAGCTGAAATTTATACAACAAACAAATTCAGCCACCATATGAATCCAAATGCCAATCTGTATACATCTGAGGGTTAATTAGAATATAAGGAATAGAATGACAAGAATGACATAGGAATTGCTTGCAAAGTCAGTTGTTGACAGTTAAAAATAATAGAATAAGAAATATTTATGAAAAATACATCTTTCCAAGAGCAGTACGTTAAAAACATTATCTAAACACTGGCAGCGGTGAGTACAGTTCAAGGATTCAGAAAGGTTTATGCATGTCAAAGGTGATAAATCCCAGAGAACTAATTTATTTTTCTGAGGTACTTTTAAAACTATTAAAAAACTTAAAATACAGAATCATTGCCTTTTATTTGTATAGGAGCTAACATCTGATGGACTTTGGTTCCTACAACAATGTACCTGCAAAACTAACTTGGTTGGATGTGAGTGATACGAATAGCCAAAATTTCTCGTTTCTGTGTGCAGATAGCAGAGAAACAGTGTCTAATTCAGTACAAAGCTCCATGTTGGCTTGTATCCCCTTGTCTCAAGTTTTCAGTTTGTATTTTATTTTATTTGTTTGTTTGTAAGTTTGCTTAATTTTTATTTGCTCTTTTACTGCTTCTACATTGCATCTAATTCCTGCTGAGTTCGTGAGCTGGATACCTGTGAGAAGCCTCCTGGGCATCTAGGAGCCTACATGTCAGTCCTCTAACAGATTTTTCCTTACAGAATCCTCAAAGAGTATTTCAGTCCTTTTTTGTCCATTGATGCAATCTACTTATGCTAGGCTCTTACACATGGAGATGGAACATTTCGGTGTTTGGAGGATTAGTCTGGGGTTTGGGAACTGAGCTTTCAGTTTCTTCCTTGATCCTGTTAACATCTGAAGCAAAGCAGTTGGTCTTCCTGTGACCCAGGGGATTAAAATAATCATGTGGATGTTACACTCCAATCCTTTCATATTTAAGTGTCTCAAAGAATGAAGCCATTATATTGTGAGGATAATTCAGCATCAGATAGGAAGCATCTAACAGTTCAGAAAAATTTGATTATTTCCTGCATAATACGTTCATGCTATAAGAAAGTATGCAGACTTCCCTCATAACCTTACCTTTTCCTGTCTTTCTTCATCTGTCAATTATATTAAGGGAAGTGATTGGGAAAATCCAGTGTGAAGAGATAAAACAAAATTGTGAGCACAAAGATTATTTTAGAAAAAAAAACCTTTCTGTTTTTTCTAAGAAAGCCTTTCTGTTACTTGCAGTAAAGCAATATAGAAAGACAGATATGAGAAGAAAGGCTCTGTAACATGAAGAGGGTCCAACCATGTTTCAAGGTTTCTGATCTTTTCTTTTATTATGGCAACCCAGGACATGGACAGAATTTGTGGTCAGCCTTAGCAGAGAACATGCTGGTGTTAGGCCATATATAAGCACTGTAACGTTTTCCATCAGAAGGTGAGCTGGGCTTTTTTGGATTACACTACCTCTCTCCTAAGGTAATTTCACTGCAGCTCTGTCCCGTAACCAGACTGCAGAAGTTCCCATCATGGGACGATAGTCAATTTAAAGGAGGAAAAAAAGAAAAAAAAAAAAAAGAACAGAAGAGAGGAAGCCTAAGCTGTGAAAACAATCCACTTTATTTCATCAAGGTCCAAATATTGTCCACTGCATGTGTACAGCTTGGTCACTGCAGCTATACACAATACACTGGACAGCATGACAGAGGGTAAATTTACCTCCCTGTCATAGCATGATTTTAACTTTTGCTGTCAAATCGCAAATTGTCTTTCAATAATCTAGTATGGGTGACAATAGTAAATTAGCTGAAAGACCAGAGAACTCAACATGAGCTGAAAAAACATCCTTAGGATCCTGAGCAGTCCTTGAGTGCCTTGTCCCCATCAAGCTGTGTGTTGCCATGTCCATATTGCTCTGGGTCACTGGGCCAGGGTAGTGGAAAATGAACTTAAGTATGTCTATGCATTTTCTACTATATATTGAAGTCATCAGTCTGCTCTTTCAGAAGAAAACAAATATACATTATGGTTTCTAGGAAGATAAAGTTTACTTTGTTCCATGTCTCTGTTCTGCTAACACCAATAAATAATAGCACCACTAAAAAGCAAAAAATAATATGTTGTCAATGTGCAATTTCTATACTCCCTCTGAAGAAAATATTGCAAATCACTGTGCCCTCTCAGTCTGCTGAATTATAAAATTAAGGAATGATTTGACAAAACATCCATCCTAAGTTAGATAATAAAGCAAAATCTGATGAATTGAGTTTATTGGATTTTCTTTTAAAAAATTGTCATTCTATATATTTCAAATGAAAATAACCCATGTTTTATATGTGTACTTAGATCCAAAGACCAAATGAGAATAAAGTTTAAGGGGTCATATGTTATATTCATTTATGCTGCCTGCTTTACTATCTGCTAGCTCTCTACTACTTTTTAGGTATGCTGGATAATTGCAATCAAACCTCAGAAAGAAGAGGAAAGGATTTAATTTTTTATTAGGTTTGTGTGAACAGGCAAGGGGAAGTGGAAAGTCACACGCTGCCGAAGAGTTTGCTTCAGGAAATTCTTCCTGATTATATGTCAAGCAGTACACACAGAGTTCATCCTTGAAACAAAAACAGAGGGAAAATATGTTCATGTGGGTGCAATTTTTGACTTAAAAATGTATTTAAATGTTTACATTAAAGCCTTTTGCAGATATTTGTTGTATAATACACAGTCCCTTAAAATTATACCCCTTTAAAACAGTACTCTTTAGAATAGCATCACTCTGATTGAACTTTCATAATTGCAGCTCTCTGTAACATTTCATGTTTAACTGACTTTTTTTTAATAGCACCATGTTCAGTAACAGATTGCAGTGTAGATTGCACTGCTGCTCTACAGCCAGTTAAACACTGATTAGCTCACAGCTGAAAGTTTTAATAACATTTGCTCGTTTGTCTGGTTTTAATTTAAAAAATAAACTGTGTGATTTCAACCCAATTATTTCCTTTTTTTTAAAATATCTTAATTGGCTTAGAGAGATTAATGTATTGGTTAATTGAAATATTACTTCATATTAACAATTCTATCAGATGCCCAAGAAGGCATTATTACACCATGTAAAAACAGAACAAAAAAGAAACTAAGCAAAGATCTGTGGAATGTATATTTTTCATCCTACAGATATTCCTAGGTTATCCAAACTTTATAAACACCTTTTGGCCAAGCTATGAAACCCATGGGATGTTATCCATGTTAGCAATAGGAAATCTGGAAATTCTTATATTCCTAGCTTTTCAGAAGTCTGTTATTAGTTGTTGCTAACTGTTACAGAAGTTTTCTTTTGTTGCTCGTCTCTGATCATGCTCCTGTTTCTGAGATTATTAAGAAAAGGCCTGCTGTGTGGTTATATTTATGGAATACTAGGATCCAGGTTTCTGATCCTACAAATAAATGTGCAGTGTTGTACATGACTGCTGACGTGTAGCTCAATAGGACTTATGAAGTGCATTGCATACTGCTAATAGAATAAAAACTCCCTGTAGTCCCAACAGTGCCCCGGGTTTTTGGCCACCTAGATCTCTTGTCCCTTCTGCAAGCATGGCTAAGTCAATAATGTACCAATTTATTTCTCAGGTTCAAAGATGCCAGTGGTTAAAAGATGTCAGTGATTTATCTAAACTCCAGAGTTGTGAGTTTCACATGCAGTTGCAATAGCAGAAATTTGTTAATGCTGTCTTTTAAAGCAGTTGCAACTCAATAGTTACTTTAACTCTATAATCACAGAAAAAAAATCCTGAGTTTTGATGTAGTCCATATCAACATAGGTAACCAGGATTTTTTTCCTGCAGATATTTGAACATCTTATTAACTTTACTGACCTGATTGATTTCTTGATTTCAATGCAAACACTTTTGATAGGAAGATATTGTGGGTATCTAACAACTTTGTTGCACTGTTTCCAGAAGAGTCCCATATAACTGCTGCACACAAAGATATATTTCCAACAGCTTTAATCCACCTAATTCCAGGGAATGAATGTAGGGGAATGGCATCAGCCTAGTCATCCTATGCCTAGCCAGTGCCCTACATTTGGAAGTACCTGCTACAGTCTCCTGGGAAAACTGAATGCTTGGCTAAGAAACAGGCAAAATTTCTGTAAGCTCTTCAGTTAACGACATCAGATACAATCAAAAATGAAGGGTGAATTTCTTCATGCTGCAAAATTAACACAATAATTTCCATTGAACTTCAAATATTCAGCAACATAAAAAGGAGATAAGCGGATGTTATTTCCCTCATATGAATATACCTTTGGGTTTTCACAAGGGTTTTCAACCTTGAAATGTTTTTACGTCACAGTGTGACAGGGCAAAAAGCAGAAATTCATTAACTAAATCTATGTGAAGATGCAAATGACAAAAAAGTGAGAGAAACTGCTGATTGTGGTTTATGAGTACTGAATATTTATAACTAAGCTAAAAATTAATAAATATAATAAACAAAATTATCCCCTGAGGAGAACATATGGAAGAAAGAATAGAAAGTCATAGCTGGAGAAAAAGGAGAGGCTGAGATAGAGAAACTGATAAAAAACATTTAATCAGTTGCCAAACAATGAGTCCAGTTCCCAGAGTAATTTGCAAGCACTGATTTAGGTAACAGTTATATAACTCAATAGCTATTTAAACTGAAAGAAAAAATAAAAGAGATTATGAACTCATTGGTAAAACCAAAGTAATAAATTATACATATCACAATTAAGCATCAATCCAATTATCATAACAAAAGAAATCTTGTCGGCTGACAAGCATAAGAAAAGATTGAAATATCTCTCACTGTCTTCAAGAAGATGAAGCACTTAACTGATTTCTGTTATTAAACTAAAACTGTATAGTTAATAATTTATCAACTATATGTTTATATAGTTTCAGCATATATTGAAAATATAATTAAACATAGATCATATTTAAAAATCTCGAAGGGATATGCACACAATTTTAAAATAATATATTAATGAAAAAACTATTTTAAAGTTAGTATAATTTGAATTTAATTTTTATATATATATATCTCTTAAAGAAAACTCCCATCTTTCTTAATAGCACTTACACTAATATGACTTTTGAGCTCCACAGGCAGTAAGGCCAAGAATCTCAGAAATAGATTCCTACAACTGGATGAAATGTGTCCTTATTTAAACATTTTCTCAGTCTACAGGTTTTTATTCATGTTCATGATCTCAAGCTTTGTTATTGACAGTATGAAGAGACAGATATTTATAAGTCAAGTTCATCTCACACTAAAGAAAATGTCTAAAATAGGTCAGATGACACATACCTGAACAACTTTCTTTCCTCTGTTAACTGTGATCTTTCAGCTGTATATGCTTGGTTTATGTCTAGTAGCCACCACAATTAGCCCAGCTGTTAGGAATACACAGAAGCACAGAACATACTGTCTTCCCCAAAATCTTTTCTCAGAAATGCAAAAAACCCTGAAACTCAAGCAAATCTCAAAAGCAGACAAATACCCCAAAAACCCAAAAGCAAACAGAAGGAAAAGCATATTTATAGCTGAGGTTTCTTTCAATTTATCAAAATGGACAGAAGAAAGAAAAAATATAAAGAGAATAAAGAAGTCCTGAGGCATTCTAATATCACACTTGTGCATTTGCTACTACTCTGCTGTTATGATTTCATTTTAGTAACTGTTGCTTCTAGTTTTATATTTTATAAAAGCATGAATTTTGTTGTTAAAACATAAGATCTTTTACAGACACTGTTAGTTGGTATTGAATAGATTTATTGAAATTTTAAATAAGCATTAAACATATATAGTATGTGAATGCCTGTGTACAAAGCTAAACATGAAAGAAATCTGTAGCCAAACATAATATAATATATGCTGAAGTTTATGCAATGTTTATTCACTCCCAAGAAAAAAAAACACATTAAACACAGTGGGTTTTTTGGTTGGTCTAGAGCAGGACAAGACTTACCTACTTTTGGTCTTGAAACTGAATTTGATCCTTTATGGCTCTGTTCCAGTGAGATATTCTGTGATTCAATGAATTAATTGCATGTATTCAATAGTTACAAAAGAAGTGTGACCTCATCAAATTATACAAGAATCTTTTCAAAATAATTGTTAGCTTCTTTATCATGTGTTCTCAAAAGTTCATTCTTTTTGAATCCATATTTTCAAGCCTTTTCTATAATGATGAAGGCTAGAAATGTCTTTTAGTTAAAGTGGAAGGAACGTTTTTTTTTTTTTTTCTTGTATTGACTTAGGTGTGAAAGTAACAACAATTAAATTCCTAATGTATTTTAAACTTTGACATGGCCAGCCTGGAAGAGATTAATCTCACTCAAGTTTTAAATATTGAGTTGTGATGATATGGAAACCTTCTTACATGTCCCAGTGGAAATCTCAAAATTAGCTCATTATTAGAGGAGCTAACCTCAGGACAGACCCCTTAATTTATTTTCTAACAGTTTACTAGCATGATGGAGTCTCAATGCAAGACTACAGATCCTAGGAATTGCTAAAATGTCTACAGTTAAGCCTTCAAAAAGTCTTCCAGCCAACCAAGTAAACTGGAAATGAGATATTCAAGTTGTCTGGGAAAAAAAAAAAAAAGCCAGATTAAAAAGCCTATACATCAACCAGGCAAGAAGGGGAAGTAGTGGAGCACAAAGGATATTATCAATAATTAAAAAACATATTTTAATGGCACAGACAACAGAACAGAAATAATTTTTTTTCTTTTGTTAGTGGCAATTTAATCTTTTATATGGATCCATAGATTTTGCATTGTTTCTGGCCATGCATCAAAATTTTCAGTGTATACCAAAACTGAACACCAGTTAAGTCCCTTTAAGAACACTGTTAAAATCATATCCTTGCTCTAGGTGTTAGCTACCATGAAGTGATAAATGTGCCTCTATTTTTAGCACTTATAAAAAGATATTTGTAAACAAGATTATGTCTGGGAGCTATTTGGGCAAAAGACATGCAAACTGACTGATCTCAGCTTCTTTCATGAGAATATTGCTGAATACCGGTGAAGTGAAAAATGGAGAGAAATGCAAATGCTGTAAAATATTTCCTTACATCTGCTTAAACCAGCAGCAGAGCCTTCAGTGGTTAAAGCATGTCTATTGTCACTGAATGCCAATGGCAATGCTCTATGATTTGTTTGCACTTGTGAAATAAAATTTTAATTTTTGGAATGTGAAGTGGATTCTATTGTTCTTTTAAGACAAGATCCCAGTTATGAATTATAACTCCACAAGGCATAATTCTGCCTAGACTCTTTTCAATGCTGATAGGCAACTCATAAGAAATTCAAATGTACTTATTATAACAGCTATATCACAAATCCTTAAACCTCTATATACACTTGTTCCTAGAGTACACAATCTTTTTCTCAGTTGAAAGATATCTGCCAGTGGTTCTGAAAGAGATGGAAAACTGCATCCTGGGGTGCATCTAACTCAGTGCAACCAGCTGGCCAACAAAGTTGATTATCCCTCTCTATTCAGCATTGGTGCATCCTCATCTTGAGTAATGTATGCAAGTCTGGGCCCCACAGTTTGAGAAAGATGTGGAAGTCCTTGAATTTGTCCAGAGGAAAGCAACAAGGCTGGTAAAAAGTTGAAAAGAATATCCTACAAGAGGCAGATAAGGACTCTGGGCTTGTATAGTTTTGAAGAAAGGGGGTTAAGGAATGACCTCATTGCTCTCTGAAGCTTCTTGAGGAGGTGGAGGAGAGAGGAATGTGCTGACCTCTTTTTCCTAGTGTCCAGTGACAGGATGTGTGGATATGTTCAAAGTGTGCCAGTGGAGGCTTAGACTGGACACAAGGAAGCATTTCTTTACTGAGAGGGTGGTCAAACTGTGGAACGGGTTTCTTGCAGAGATGGTGAATGCCCCATGATTGCCAGTGTTGAAAAAGCATTTGGATAATGATTAAATTACATGCTTTAACTTTTGGATAACCATGAAGTGCTAAGACAGTTGGACTGGATGGTCATTGTTCCATTCCAACTGAAATATTTTATTATACTCTAAATAATATTCTGGAATATGATTGAGTTATCCATAGCCACTTACGTTCTGGTATCTTTGACAAGAGTATTCATCTACATCAGATTGTTTGCTTTAAATTGCATGAGGTACATGTAAAAGTCATACAAGGTTACAGATAGTACTTCTGTAGATCAACACTAAATTTTCATCTCAGGTACATGTAATCTGACATTTTCAGTAGATTTATAACATGAAAAATTAATTTATTAAGGTAATCAAAGTTTGTAAGCCTATATACAGTATCAGGGTTGCATGCTTTGAAATGGTCTCAGTATCTGGTGTTTCAAAGAGCTAAAATAATTTTACTGTACATAAAATACAGTATGAGAGACTCATTTGTTACAGGGAAGATGACACAGATTGAAAGATGTATTGCATAATTAGAAAGAAATATGATATCAGTGTTCCAAAGTGAGTGAAAGTTACACGTTCCTGTTTTCATGAGGACACTGGTTCAGGATTTTCTGTGAAAGACTATTCAGGATTTTTTGTATTAAATTAAATGAAATCGTCATGCTTGAGCCAATGTTCCTTCATTTATGTCCATTTAGATAAAAGACTCAAAAAATATTTGAAGGACATGGACAATCAGAGAGACACACAAAATAATTATTTGCCTTTTCTTTTATAGAAGAAAAAGAAGTAAATTTGTTTTGTTATATGCAAACTGAAAAATTAACCCATATAAGGTGACGTCGTGCAGGCTGAAGGCATGTGAAATGAAACAATGATGTCTTGATGACTTGCAATGGGAAGCATCACTTTCAAAAAATCTACTCTGACAGACAAAAAGGGAATTTTCTTAGCCCTTCTTAGTAGCCATTTGTAACCATATTGAAAAATTTCAGCCATACTGCATTTTGAAAAGTTTTATTTCTCTTTAGCTATTGCAGTTTCCTTCACTAGGAATATATGACCATTAAGGATTTGAGTTAAGTATATTATTTATTTCTTAGGACGTCTGGCCAGGAGACATGTACAAAATCCTTAAAGAACTGTAGGGCTACCTTTTTAAAAAATTATTAGAGATACTTTAAAACAGCTTAAATGTTTAAGAATTCTTAAAATTAAGTATTTAATTATAATTTAGGATATATATATATTTGAAATACATACTTACATATTACAGTACATTTATTTTTCCCAAAATAAGTAAATATTGTTTTTATTACAGGGCTAAATTGTATACTTAGTTTGCTTGTTGCAATCAGAGAGGAAAGAAGACAGCAAATACACACTCCCTAGCTGAACCATTCTTTATCAGTATATACCTGTAGGCTTACCCTTGGTAGACTATGAAATCTAATCTTATTATATAAAATGACAAATGAAAAATCTGAAAAGCTAAGTGTAGAAGGTATTTTCTGTATTATGGGTATGGAGATGGTGATGGGAGGAGAAAGGAGAGAAAAAGGCAGGGGAAAAGTGCTGTAGGAGAGAAAGATAATTATAGCATGTAGACAGTGAAGGAAATGTCAAAAAGCGTACTATCAGTCCAAGATCAATAATTGTAGTTTAAAAAAACCCAAGCAACATCTCTCTTTTTTTCTTCCTGTCTTATCACTCCTAGCTACAAAGAGTTCTGATTATTTTCTTAATCTGTCAAGAAAAAAAGAAATAATTGTGTTCATATTGCAAAGAAAAGAGGAAAACAAATACTTACATCGCCCTTCCAAATGGGAGGCTAGGAAAGGCTGGAAAGCAGAACTATAGCAATCATGCTAGTACAAGGTTTACTGTGTTAAAAAAAAAAAATTACTTACAGCAACATTTGGGAAAAGTGTAGCAAGCTTGTTTCAAATGGGTTGTAGGGAGTCTTTTTTAATTTATATCTATACTGGGATCCAATTCTCAAGTTTCACACAAGATATTACAATTACATTACAAAACCAGCAGGATCCACAGTTTTGACTTAAGTCTGCAAGGTTCAGCTTGTCTTGAAAGCAAACTGTAATATATTTTGCTTCTACATAAGAAAAACCCAAAATAAAATAAAATCAGATGACTCAGATTTACATAAAGGGATAACTCATTTAACAAAAGCAATGAATGCAGTTTGCATAATCAAGGAATTGTTCCACCAATATATGGATGTACTCTACTTTTTGCAAACTGATCTCAGTTTATCTGACTTACTTGATACGGGCATATTTGTGGAGCTGGTAAAATGTACGTTGATTATAAACAGGGAGAGCATTTAACATTTTAAATATTTCAGAAAGATAATATGGGAACAGCGTTGGCTACTGACGTCTCTTCATTCGTGCGTAGCATTTATTCCTTGACTGGATGCAACATGAAGATCCAGCAGGAAACCAGAGGGTCTATGGAGAGCCTGAAATTATCAACTGCAAAGGAGAAGGTAATTTAAGAAATGCTCGTTTTCTTTTCTGGGTCAAAATCAAAAAGGTCTCCTTCCTCTTTAGACATGCCAAGCTGTTGTGAACTCACCTGCTAAGTTGCATTTCACATCTTACCTACTTGTCAATGACCAAAGAGTTTGAGAAATAAGCATTTGAGATCTGCTCCTCAAGTGCCTTCCTGAGGTCTTAGAAACCCCTCTGTCAGGCCCTACCTTAATTTCAGTCAAATATGACCTCATCCTATTTCATGTGACAAAAATACTTATGTTTAAGGAAATCATTGACATATTTAATTTCAAAATTCTTCTTCTAAATGTGGTTTTAAGCCTATTACTCATAATGGGCTTATGAGTAATAAATACACACACAAACACACACATATATATGTGTATATACATATGTATATATAAATGTTCATAATGCATTCTGCAAATATGAGGGTATGAACTATTGGCCTTGTACATTTAATGGATAGGCATCCAAAACCAGCTCATTACTTCTTAAGGCAGTGGCAGGGCTTATCTGGAAGAGGTGATTATTCAATGACCTCATGTTTGCAGCAAAAAAGCTTGTGCTTCCTGAGCTATCTTTCTCCATCTATGTACGGACACAGGTACTGTGTGCTAGGTAACATTTATTGGAATACGATGCACTGTGTGCTGACCAGAATTATTTGCTGTATTATGGTCCCACATTTTCAGGGCAGTGGCAGTCTCTGAGTCATCTGAGCTGTAGTATTATCAGGAGATGTGGTTTTATTGAGCACGGTAAGCCTGGCTAACTGCAGTGAAGCATCTCACCACTGTTTTTACAAACTGGTCCAACCTCAACAGCAGGGAGAGATGAATCTCAATTTTGGACTCCCCTCCGCTGCCTGAGAGGAGAGGCAGTACTTGACCCTGTGCCAGGCTTGGGAGGACTTGTGTCTGCAGACCTGTGATGCTCACTCCTGTTACATCTGCAACTTGCTCATTGCCAAGCCATTCACAAGGAAAGACATTTGGCTTTTAGCATGAAATCTGCTTTCCAAACACCTGCTCCAATTTTTCCCCAGAAAACCAGCAGCCAGGTGGATGCTAATACCTTGTGGATGCAAGTCACCTGATGGGTGTCACTGAAAAATACCAGCTTCTGATGCTCAGCAAAATACTCTGGATTTCTCAGAAGTTAAGAAAGTGTCATTCCTCCCGGTCTTTCTTTATTATCATGGATTGTGTGAACAAAAATTAAATAATATACTACAAAATTATGGACTTATAGGAAGAAAATGGCTACTGATATTAGAAAAAAGTTTTGGTTCCAGCTTGTGAGTACTGTGGTCAGAATTATGATGATTTATAGTGTAGATGAGAAGAAAAGGGAGAGGAGTACCTACAAATAAAAATCTTACAGGATTGTGACCTCTGAAACATTTACTGTAAACAACTGCTCTTGAGCAGTCTTGCATGCATAACTATGAGGGAGATGAGCAAACCAAAAATTATTACCATTTTAATCAGGTTTCAATCAGTTTCAATTCAGCTCAATCTATTTTTGTATAATTATTTTGAAACCCACTTAACTACAATGAACTGTCTTCTTGGTCAACTTCTCTGAAAATTGGCCTCTCTGCCCTCCCATAGTGCTGTTTGTGATCACAGCAATTATCTTCCCATAAAAAAATAATTTTTAAAGCAGATTTTTAATGCTGGATTTGATTACCAGTGCAATTCCTATTTTCCTAGCCTGATCTCACAGACACTTCATCAGCTCTTGTGTCTGTCCTTCATTTCTCTGACAAGGCAGAGAAAATCACAGCCACAGGAATGCTTTGCACAGCCACACACGGCTGCTCACCAGTAGTTTGCTTCAATCCCCCAACAGAGGCAACTCCCAGCATAACTGAAATGAACCAATCTGATCCTAATTTCATTTCCCCACTTGAGCTGCACTGAACTCATCTCTCCTGCTCTGAATTTTCTGGCTGTGGTGTGGGATGCATTCCCTCTGGGCAGGTGGGATGCACTCAAGGCAGAAGGCAGGGGTGGTCACTCCCCTGTACAAGCACAGGCAGCTCCCTCTGTACACATGTCAGCAAGCAGCCAAGCTGACCCCTTACCCATGACAGGGTTGTGTCTTTCTACCCCTTGCTCGCAATCCAGTGCTTGCATTAGAAGCTTAAGCACGCAGTTAGTGTTTGCTGATCTAAACAGACTTCATACACACCCTTTACTACTCTAAAAGGATAAGCACTTTAAATGAAATTCCCCAATTGAAACCTCAAGGTTATTTGGACAGACAAAATGTCCTTTCAGCAGCTGTTGCATGACACATTCTGTTTTGAGATATTTTGCAACCCCAAGATTAGAAGACGGGAAAAGTAGCAAAATGGAACTCACTCCAGCATATATGGTCTTTGTTTAAAGATTTGTTTCTTAACTCCAACTCTTGCTATTTAAAAAAAAAAAATAGCATGCCACAGGACCAGCAAATATCCATAATTATGTCCAAATGGTTTACAACAGACATAGGATTTCCACAAATTAAATTTTGACATAGACTGGTCCAATACTCAAAAGAATACTACAGAAAAAAACTAGCTTAATCCCACATGTGCTCTTCAAGTGCTGGCACTAGGGCCAGAAAACATTCCAGTCAACACATTGCACAACAGTCTCCTATTTATTGTTTTATAACATTTGCACAGTGTCTATTTTATTTAATGTATTTTTGGCCTGTATTCAGGGCTGCTGACTGCTAACAATGTGAGGAGTCACATTCAACTCTTCTCTTGCTTAGTTGCATAATGTGTATTGCTCAGGGTGCAATGCACTCGGGCAACCTCCACAGCACACCTTTAGCATACCTAAAAATACATCAACTGGCAGAAAGATGCATTCTTGTCCTCTTTCTGTGCTGGTTGTTTGTGACATTATTTAGAAATCTGAACTTGGAAGCTTGCATTTTTTTCCAAATTTGCTGTATTATTGCAGGATTATTTCTCCTGTAGTATGCCAAGGAATCCTTTTCTTGTTGTTCTGTATTTCTTTAACCTGGATTTGTTCCTGGCTCTGTCTGGAACAGAGCTTGCTTTCAGAAATTCCTCGTGAGACTTTGTTGCAGTAGCCTTTTCTTGCTCATGCAGATAGGCTGCAGGTGTCTGTGCTATCACTTCACTGTCACTGACATGCCAGCAGACACATTCAGCCCATTTTGATATTTCTTTGACAGGCAAGAGTAAAATCCTTCAAAATAAAAGTGGCTTTCTTTTTTCCCCCTGACTACAGCAAATTGATTATTTCTTTAATAACAGTGGTGGGTTTTTCCTTAAAAATTTTATTATAAGCATCATCACTTAAAATGAAGAGGTTAAGTAAAGCTACCTAACAGTGAGGTTACAAATGCTGATTGTTATTGTTTTGTTTTTGTTTTTGTGGTTTTTTTTGTTTGTTTTTGTTGTTGTTTTTGTTGTTGTTTTTGTGGTGTTTTTTGTTTCTTTTTTTCTTTTTTGGTTTCTTTTTTCCCCCACTAAATGGATTTGCAGTAAACATAAGCTGTGCTAGTTTTAGCTTGCTGGTGATAATCCATTCATGATTTTTTTGGATGAACCAACCTATTTCTAGGACTTTCTGTCCTCACATACTCCTAGCATTCATCCCCTGGTAATTCTGTACTTTAAAAAACCCTTTCATGTAACTTCATGAGTATACTTTTCTCCAGAGATCTCACCTTAAGCATTTTTAATAGATAAATAGAAAACCAATTTTTCTATACATCATTGAATTTTCTCTATACTACATTTACCTCCTTTTGAAGCTAGATCTGGGGATAGATAGTGCCTCTGAATTTCTAAATCCAGTATTCTGCAAATTAAACTGTCATTTATGATCCCTTTGAATACATCTGGGAAAATGGTCTTCTGTCTCTCCATGGAATCCCAAAGGACTTAAACCACATTTATACCTCTAAACACCAACTGGAAACATAAGTCAGACTCCTTTGAAATCCCAGGTCTTTATAAGTTTTCCAGAATAGAACATTAAAGGAAGAAACAAAACAAAACAAGACAAAACCAAAAAAAACCCCAACCAACCAACTAAACAAACAAAAAAAAAACCAGAAAAGACTGTTTCTGTTGACTGTTCACAACCTGAGAACTTATAGTCATGTATACATTCTGATTAAAAAACATGCTTCATTTGATACTTATAAAATAATGCTACAAATGCATTAATGCATTTCATCTTCTTAGGCATCATGTTTGTAGAGAAAGGAAAAGACAAAATAACTCCTGGTGAAAAAAATTTTTCTTTCTGGAGGAATGGAAATACAGGCTACTACTAAGAGTTAAAATAGCCCTTTGTTTTGCCCAAAGGCTGCTCCTATTCTTCTTGTATTGTGTTAGTCCCCAGAGCAGGTAAAATGCTTTAATAAAGGTTGAAAGCCTCTGTGCATGCCAAGCTGCAGATGATCCCCTGTGTCCCAGGCAGGTGCTGCACAGACTCACACCATGACGTCTCACTGTCCGTGACCAAGCCTAGGGCAATTGTGTGGAACTGGAGAAAAAAAATCAGAAAACCAACCTGAACCTGAGCAGTCATTCAATTATCCACTCACAGAGCACACAGATCTTTTCACAGTATATTTCTCATGCTGAGTCCTGAAAAATGCAATAGTTTTTTTAAGCATGTGTTCATTATTCTTGCAATGGACCGATACAACAAAAGTGTGTGTGAGGGAAGGCTGCTAACAAACAAGGTACCCTTCACCTAATATGTAGCAGCAGTCATGCAGAAAGATGTATAAAATGCTAAAATTGCATGAAGGTTCAAAAGGTAAACCAAACCCAAACAACCAAGTCACAAAAAAAAGATAAACAAATTAAATAATACCAATCCATACACATACATAACACAAACAACCACCAGCAACAACATGCATGCAAAAACTCTGGATGTTGGGCTATCTCTGTTATTTGGTGTCAACGACAGTCTGTGCTGAAGAGGCCTTCCTGCAAGAGTGCTATATGGCTCCTGAATTATTTTCTGTATACAAGTCAATTCCTTGCTACAGGACAGGAGCCAGCTCTGTGAATGAATGAGTGAATACCTCTGATAACAGCTTCCCAAACCTGAGAGCTGGAGCAGAAAAGTGAGGGTTCAGAGATATGGACTATGGTGTGTGGACATAGAAGGGATGCTATTCTATGCTGAGAGAAGCATCACAAGTAATATTGGGAATCATTCTAGAATGAGTTATCTTTTGCTAAGTTGGAGTAAGGATAGTGTCCAATTTTAATTTTATTCTAACACTGAAATAGTAGTAATAGAGTGGTTAGTGGTTAAATTCCTCCCATCTCCAATACTTAAAAAGATTTATTTCTGACATTATTTACCTAATCTTGCAGAGGACTGAAGATTTACCCCATAGCTGCAGTTTTATAAATAAGAGTTGTCAAGTTCCTTGCCTCCCTACTTCTTCAACAGTAGATGAAGAAACTGTCCACTAAATCTGGAGCTGCTGTTATATTTCAGCATAAGCACAGGCTCTTTTATACATCCATCCTAGAGCTAGTATTTGAAAGTCTCATTATGTACGGCAACAGCTCAACTCCACTTTCCAGTTAGTCCTACACTCCAGCCTTTCCATAAAAATATAAAGATACCAGTAGTTGTACATGAAGTTTAATCTTCCTTAAAAAGAATAATCAAAGACATCCTAAGAACTCTTTTTTAAGTATTTATTACATGTTATCCACTGTGATTGTGATTTTTTTGTAATAAAGCTTTCATTGGCATTAGTTGCTGACTTGGTAATTGCATAGATACAATTCCAGAGACTGAACTTCACAGCATTTTCCTCTTATGTGATTTATGATCATTGATAATTTCAGTTAGTAAAGGTTGTTCATCTTGAAAGTGATCAGAAGAGAAAATTCCAGTCATTTTAATCAAGGAAATTGTCAAAAAGAGAAAGAAAATTAACCTCCATTTTTCATGTCTGATCACAAGATAACCACAGGGCATCACATTTCAAGTTATCCTATTGCATTATTATCATCTTCATCAGATTGCTTGGGCACCCTTGCGAGTAACAAGAAGTCAGTGATAGTACTGTAATTTAACTTGTTTTTCATTCAGGCAGTAACTCATAGCTGCTTTGGGTAAATAGTATTGTCCATTGGATTTCAGCCCATATAAAATGCAATAAGCCACATGCTGTTTGTGGAGAAAATATAAAGTTTGTCTACTGCAAGGTTCAATAAACATTTTTATTACCAGACTGATTTGATTTATTCCTAAATGATTTTTTAATATTTGCATAACATTTTTTCATGTTTGAAGTTAGCAATGTACATAAAGTGGGGAATAAGAAGTTGTGACACTTGTGTGTTGAGGGGTTTTTTGTATTTTTATTTCTTTGTTTTTCTTCGGGCAGTTTTACCAACCTGTTCATACTGATTTATAGCCCGTCAAAAGACAATGAACTGTAGCATAAGAAATCTTGCTGTAACATAAATCTGCATGTTTTTAAAACTACATTGAAATGTGATAATTATAATGCATATTAGGCTAATTAGCCTTCTTGTTCTATGTTTACTGGTAATATTTTTCTTCTGTGACTGTCATTATCAATAAAGGCATAGCCAGTTCATCTGTTGAGTAAGTATCTTTCCACTTCAGTAAAAATACAAAGCATGATAAATTACACAAGATCAAAATATTTTGAGCTATGATTTATAGACAATCTTTTAAAAAGTAAGTAGAAATATGAAATAGTTTGTGATAATTAAACAACCATTATTTAATTAAATATGGGGCTGGATTGTCACATTCATCTTCAGATACTAATCCTCCTTGCTAGACACCTGAGCAGAGAAATTTGTTTTAGAAATCTCCCCAAATTCAGATTTGTCTTCAGACAAGGATAAGGGAAGAATGGGAGGAGGAGGAAAATTATACTTTCCAACCCTCCTAGATGGGTCAAGAGCAATAGTAAAGAAACTTTTTCTCACATTTCAGTACATCCGCTTACTCTCATGGTCAGAAAGAGATACAGCTGTATGAAAAACTGAGTACCAGTCAGAATTGTGCGTTCAACTTTCTGGGTGTGCTCTCACATTTAAGTAAAAAAAAATCTGTTACAAGAGTTCTGGCAGTGCATGAATTCCAGCATCTTAAATATTGACAAATTACCAAATTTGGGAAAGCAGTACTGTACCACTTGCAGATATCCAAGGTGGCAGCAGCCCTGAGGGGTGCAGGGTCAGGCTCTGTGTGGAGCACCTGGAGCTGTCCCATGCTGTACAGAGTTGGTTCCAGTGGCTCCAGTGGCCCTACCACAGGCCACAGCTGAACACATCAAAAAAATATTTGAAGAAACTCACTCATCAAATTTAAAAATAACATATTTAACAAGTTCAGATATTAATGGGAAAGACACCTTTTCCTGTGGTTAGGATGTGATTTCGTTGCCTCTTGAAGCATGTTATAAATTTCTACCAGACAATATTTACAGAAGTTCCTATCAAATTTATCTAGCCAGTGGGTGGTGCACTTTTTTCCTCATCTTTTAGGATTTATTAATTTTTTTATGGAAAGGTTACTGCTTAAGTATATCTAAGGAGGCCACTTAGTGGCAGAAAGGTCTGTATGCTGGCAATAAGGTAAGTGGGAGCCCCTTCTATTTATCACAACAGGTGAACAACAATTAGCAGACTGAACTTATATTTTCTTTGGCATTATGTTATTTCTTAATGAATGAAACATTTTAGAATAACTAGGAAAGTGTTTAAAACCTTTTTTTTCCATCCTGAAATTTAAGATCATAGAATGAGAAGTCCATTCAGTTTTGACCAAAATGAAAGTAGTCAACAACATGACGGGCAGAATCAGGAGCTGCCCACTGTAGGCTGTGCAAATCCATCACATTCAGGACACTCTCACATAGCTCTTTGGGGTTTACTGCTGCTGGGTGACTGTGGAGATTGAGTGAAACCACAGGACTCTTTCCATGGGAAGGATCACAATTGTCCACTTAGAACACCAAAAGAGTGCTGCACCTATACGTGTCAGTTCTCACTTTTAATTGTTTTTACAAGCATTCAAATTGCCCCTATTGAATAGATGAATTAACCTATTGCTTTTGTGAAACAAACTTTTCTGCTGCTGTTCAGGTGAATTGCAGATTGTTGTATTTCTACACTCTTTACAAGTGCTTGCTTTGTAACTGTTTATGATGCTTTGGGTTTTGTTTTTTTCCTGAGGAGCTGTAAAATGAGAATGGCGAGAGTGCTTCTGAAGCACAAGCTGGTACACAAACACCAACTGTTTCTGAACCTTGCTTCTGTTCCAGAACAGTTCTGCTTTATTTTGACAGCCAAATTCTTGTTTTACTATTTTGATGGGTTTTGCATATGCATGTAAAGTATCCTGCTTGCTAGCAACAGGAGTTCTTTGATAGAAGAAATGCAAAGCGTAAAGGAAGGATAAACATTTGTCAGTTGTATTCTGCTAATGTAACTTTCACTATTAAATTTAAAATTATATGTGATAGACATATTAAACATTTCATACACACATAGTACAGTTATTCATATCTTATCCTCATCTGTGTTCAAGAATATATAAATATTTGCATTTGCACTTTGCAGTTTTCTTCATATCTATCTATCTATCTATCTATCTATCTATCTATCTATCTATCTATCTATCTATCTATCTATCTATCCAGCCATCTATCCATCTATCCATCTATCTAGCTATCTAGCTATCTAGCTATCTCAACATAATGTTGGCTATTTCCAAAACCATATGAATAATAATGTCTATTATTACATAATAATGCAGACAATAATGTCTACACCCACTTTGCCATTTTGTGCTTTCTAGATGTTTACTCTCAGAATTGTATCTCAAAGGCTGAATGAAAAAGAAAAAAAAATTATATATACATACAGGATATATATATATAAGTGAACAAAAGACCATTTAATTAGCCACATTTATGTTTATCATGTCTAATTTATCATGTACAAAAATTTATTTTAGTAACTCCTTCACTCCTTGGAAAATCATGTGCAGCACTAAAATTTTCCAGAGAAAGCATTTATATTTAAAATCCTTTTTAAAGCTACGGAGATGGCAGTGTACCACTCTCATGCTTTAACCCTGACAGACAGCTCAGTCCCATGATCTACTTGCTCACTCTCTCCACAGTGGGATGGGGGACAGAAAGAAAAGGGTAAAACAGAGAAAACTCGCATGTTGAAATAAAAGCAGTTTAACAGGGAAAGCAAAAGCTGCAGGTGCAGACAAAGCAAACAAAGGAATTCATCCATCACTTCTCATGGGCAGCAGATGCTCAGCCATATCCAGGGAAGCAGGGCCCCATCACTCATTACGATGACTTGAGAAGAGAAATGCCATCACTCTGAACATCCTCCCCTTCCTTCTTCCACCAGCTTTGTATGCTGAGCATGATGCTCTGTAGTCTGGAATGTGCTATGGTCTGGTCGAAAAGGTGGTGCCAGGTCATAGACTGCATGGACTCGGTGATCTCAAAGGTCTTTTCCACCCTCGCTGATTCTGTGATTCTGTGAATATCGCTTGGGGCATTTGGGGTCAGCTGCCCTGGCAGTGCCCCTTCCCACCACCCTGTGCATTCCTGGCTCCCTCACTGATGATGGGTGGTGTGAGGAGCAGAAAAAGCCTTGACTCTGTGTAAGCCCTGCTCAGCAATACCTGAAACATCTTTGTGCTATCATCACTCTTTTCAGTACCAATCCAAAACACAGCCTCACACAAGCCACTATGAAAAAAATAAACTCTATCTCAGCTGAACCCAATACACTCATAAAATTCTTACCTGAGTGTACCACATTCAGACATGTGAGAGATGTTTTTTGCTTTAAAAGCAATGCAATATTTGATCATGTTTAACAGGAAGGACATATTTTTGTATTTTAAGAATTCCAAGACTTAATTTCTAGGTGTTCAACTCTGAGGATTCTTTTTTTGTCAGCATATTCCACTTTACATGGAAAAATCATGGACTCTGCAGAATGCCTGGTGTTCGTAAATAAACACCACCTGTCATCAGTGACAATCATGTTGCAAGTTGGATCATGAAAACGCTGACCAAAAAATAGCCCAACTGCAATTATCAAAAATAAAAATAAGATGTAAGTGCTGGGTTTTCGTAAGTTTGGTTTCATTTTACTTTGGAGGGTTTTATGCATCTGGTTTTTATTTTCCCCAACAAAATCTACCTTTCAAATTTTTCGGTGGGAAAAATAAATAGGAAAGAAGATTAAAAACATAGATATGTATGTGTCCTTTTGCCTTCCAAGATCAATTTGGATGTTCCAAGATCACATTCAGTAAGGCACATTCCATTGTCAAAGTAATTATTTTCTTATTCTTTGTTCATACACAATCTCATTTTTATTTTTTTCAGTAAGTTTTCCTTTTTAAGTAGGGGTCAAAAGTAATTAAACTGTGACTGAGGACTGGTTGGTTTCACAACTTGTGAATTTAATGATGATCCATATGGGGAATTATGGTATTAATTAACATTTATTAATTGCTTGTAATTTGCTGTTCACTCACTCATTCAAACAAACACTGCAGTGCATGGCAGTGTCTCCTGCCCATTTCAAAATGGAAAAAGGGGACTTGATTGTTTTGGTGGCTGGACTTCAGCTGGATGTCAGTTGCCCACCAAGCTGCTCTATCCAAGCTCTACCTAACCCATCCACCATTGCCTATTTCAAGGAGATTTCACTTGCATGACTCTCTTGATTGCAGCACGTTTCATATTCATAGATAATCTGTGTGATGGCCTTCATGGTCAGGCACAGCTGTTGATCACTAGCCCATCTCCACATGGCATGAAGTAAAGTAGCAGGAATGACATGAATGCAACAAAGAACGAATTTTGTAAGGAGCAAAGAGAGAATGATGATGATCCCAACAGGAGAGCATGATGATGATCCCAACAAAGAGAGCATGATGATGACCCCAGCTGGGCCGGTGTCAGTGCCCAAGGCTTGAGTGTGCTGCTTTTCCTGTCCTGACCACCCATCCTGATGGAATGCAAGCCATGGACTATTTTTGAATATCTGGTGATGTGGAAGAAGTCCATGAAATGGGAAAATAATATCTATCTGTGTAAGGATGGATGATAGTAGTTAATGAAAATGTATAAATCTGTATGTTGGGTAGAGAATAAACTCTTTTTTTCTTTTTGTTTCTGCTAATGCAGATTTTGTTTTCTCTTTCATAAACTGCTTTAAGTCAACCTATGAGTCATTTTCGATCTCGCCACTGTCCAACTGGGAAAGGAAGTGATAGAGCAGCTTGGTGAGCACCTGGCATCCAGTCAAAGTCAAACTACCACAACTGTATGGAACTGACTATCTTGACAACATTTCCATCTCTCAAAAAGATGCAGAAATGTATTATTTTTTTGTTTCAAAATGAATATGGCAATTATATCTGATGATATCTAATAAAATAATAATCCTTATTCTAAGGAAAACCAATTACAATATACATTAAATCAGGGAGTTAATTTCTTTCTATGAAGAACACAAAGTAGGATTCTGTACTGAAAAGGTTATATTTCTTATTAAATAGCATGTGGCAATTTCTTGTGCATGTCTGTTTTTGCAAATGAGGAAGAAACATTTTATCAACCTATAAATAATTAGAAAAACATACAAATCACACCAGTCACAACAAACATAAAACATTCTTCCCAAAATGAAATTCACATAGGTTGCATCTAAATTGCATTTCAATGCCATAGATAGAAAACCTTAAAACAAGTTTTTATTATGGGAATACATACCCAATTCTGCAATAACAGGGTCAATATTTAAAGCCATAATTAATTTACAAATTAGTAAAGTAAAAAGTAAAAATTTTGCATTGCTCATAAATGTGGCAAAATTCCAGCCCATGCTGTTACATTTGAAAAGCAGTATCCTTGGGTTGATGAAGATGACAGACTGGGGAAGACAGCTTATCCAGTCTTTACTTGCATTTTGTGAGCTCTAAGAGGCCTACTTTATGTGAGTTATGGCATGTGCCAAAGATCACAGTCTGCACTGTGCTGGAAATGCTTTTGTATCCAAATCTTCAGTAAGGTGAAAATGTGAAATTCATATTATATCTTGGAATCAGGCTGCCAGACCTGCTACACAGCAATTACTTTAGCTCTTAGGTGTCTATTCCTTGCCCCTAAACATTTCCCAGAGATATATTTTTCTGTCTTCTTTTCTGTGAGATAGGTTAGGTTTTCCTCCAAATATACGTTCTATTTGCTTGTAGAAAATTACTAAGTAAGGTTTTGGTATGTGAGCCTGTCATGCTCCAAAACAAAAGAAAACATTTAGGAAGGGACCTTTTAGGAAGTGAAAGGTATCCAGGTGGGACTCAGAACAACCTCAAAAGCAAAGAGAAAAATCTACAGAGAGTGACATACAAGTGTTGCTTGACTCTAACTGATCTAAACCCAATCTTTTCTTTGCAGATATCAGGTCAGACTCTGCTTCCCTACTTCTGATAAACAGCACAGTTCTATCTGAACTTCTGATAAAACAGCACAGTGCAGGGGAAAGAATATTATCAAGAGGCTGTTAAAATTCTCTGTTTTCAGAATGGATCTCCTTCTTCCTGAACCTTTATAAAGATTAAGGCTGATTACAGTGAAGTAAGTCAGTTTATCTCAGCAGAATCAGTAGGAAAAATATAAACAAATGTGCTGGTTTGGGCTGGGATAGAGTTAATTTTCTTCACAGTGGCTACTATGGGCCTGAGTTTTGGATTTGTGCTGAATACAGGGTTGATAATACAGAGATGTTTGTGTTGTTGCTGAGCAGGGCGTACACAGAGCCAAGGCCTTTTCTTGCTTCCCATACTTGCCACACAAATATGTGTCAAGGATGTTGGGGTTTCTTGGGAGGCTGGGAGGAAACACAGCCAGGATGGGTGACCCAAACTGACCAAAGGGATATCCCAGACCATATGACATCATATTCAGTATATAATGAGCAGGGAGGGTGGGGGGGAGAAGGAGGAAGGAGGAATTTTCGGAGTAATGGTATTTGTGTCCCCAAATAACTGCTACACATGATGGGGTCCTGCTTTCCCAGAGATGGCTGAACACCTGCCCACCCATAGGAAACAGTGAATTAACTTCTTGTTTGGCATTTGCTTTCCCTGTTCAACTGCATTTATCTCAAACCATAAGTTTTCTAACTTTTACACTTCCAATTCTCTCCCTGACCCTACTGGTGGGGGAAGTGGATGTGTGACAGTGTGGTGCTTGGCTGCTAGCTGAGGTGAAACCATTACAATAATAAGTCATAAAAATAATAGCAAATATGAAGAAAAACACAGAGGTTTTGCTTTGAAAAACTCCCATGTTAATGCAAAATTGCAGGATCAAAACTTGTATGCCATTTGATGAATTCTGTACAGCACATTGCAGCACACAAATTCGAGGTGGTGAACTAAGTAACTAGTTTGACTGACTGCCTAAAGAAAACATATAGAACTGTTTTCTGTTGCATTGATTAAATTAAAGTTTATATTAATCAAATCATTTAAAAAAAAAGAAAAAAAGATAAACATGGCATCTCATAAAAGGCTGAGAAACAAAATGTTTTGGAATTCAACTTCAAAAACAGGCTGTTTTGATGGCCAAACCTGTTCTTGAACTACCTCTTGTTGTGGCTTAATGTGTTCCTGTGTAGGAAGTGAAGAGTAAATGGTGATTAGAGATGACTGAGACATTTTTCAGCTCATTGTTTTCCTCAGCAAAAGGTTATCACAGATAACAGTTTCAGTCCCATGCTGACAGTCATGCCCAAGCTGGAACAGATGATCATTTCTGAAAATCAATAAAAGTAGAAATCTGGGCATTGACTAGACTAATATTGCAGGCTTGGCTCGCAGCTCCTTTGGTATTTCCAGTCGATTTATTAGCAGGTAATGACACTGTACTCTCTGCAGTTCTCCTGTGCAATTTCACCATATCTCATCAATCAATCTGTCAATGCATTTTAGAAATGCTACATATTTCTCATATGATTGCCCTTCACAAGAAAGTTGATAGAACATTCATTCATTGTCTTCCATTAAAGTCTAGGGACGTCATTAGGATAACTTCCGAAATCCTTCAAGATATTTGCTCTCAGATAATGAGTATTAAATGCCAGCAGACATTCAATACATGATAAAAACTCTGGGCTGTGGGAAGAATGCAGAGAGCATAATGAATTTTAGAGAATGATTCCTGTGAGCAGAGTTCATTTTGTTAACTTCTAATGAAAGAACATAGAGATAGCTTAAGCTGTTTTGTGTGGAATTGGAATAGTTTTATTAAAGTCATATTTTAAAATATATTGACTCTGCATTAATCAAAATACTGGTTCTTTTTGAACCAATTTAGGAAGTTATGTATTTAATTTTTTCTGAATTAGTATTTTCAGTTAAAATTGCAGTCAGCTTTTGGCTGCATTATTTATTTATATGCTTTTCTTTTTCTTTTTTGAGGAAATCACTGTTAGTTTAGGCAGTATACCAGGCAAATTTAATGACTTCTCGGCTATAACTGATTCACATTCAAGCAAGCAGAAGCTCACACCTGCCCCTAACCAGTCTGCACAGATGAGTCAATACTTCCCAGAACTATACTCTATATGTAAGACATCTTTTTCATGAATTATGAAGTCTGGCTTGCAGCCCTCATGGAGGCAGATGTAGTAGAGCACACAGGCTTTTGTTACTGCTCAGGTTACTGTGGAAGCTGTACTTTTCCTACAGAAATAACAATACTGAGAAACACACAGCAAAATAATTTTTATAAGATATATTTGGAATTAAAAGGGACCTGAAAGTTAAGATGCATTAAAAATATTTAAACAATGTATCACAATGTCTTGAAGATATTATTAAACAATTAAGAGCAATTTAACCTGAAATTGATTTTATAGTTTTTATGAGCCCAAGGATATAAGTTTTTTAAAATAAATTCTTTCCATTTATCACCTTCTTTGTCTTCTGATTCCCAAAGGAAAATATAATTTGATCTTTTATTCTAAAAATTATCCTTATTGTCATTAAGTAGCTATGACCTGGTACTGTAAGTTTTTAAATATTTTTTTTAAGTTGTCAACTTACCAGTTTTCTTCTCTGGTAGCTTATAAAAAGAGACATTCAGGTAACCTACAGGTCAAACTAGTCCAGAAATATTTTTTCCCCAGTTAACAAGCATTTTCTCACTGGGACATGACCAAAACCCTGAAAATTACATTTTCTAGAGCAGGTTGCCCTTATTAGGCCTTTTACTGACTGAAATACATTATTCCTTGCTAAATACAAACTCAGAGGTGAAAATGCTCTGGTATTTACAGAATAGTGAGGGCAAATCATTTTTCCTTTCACCTTGAAGTCTTTTTTTTTTGTGTTATCACAGTTTCCAACACTTCAATAATGGCACTGGTCTGGCATGCCTTAAGAGCTAAGGATTTTTTATCTTGGATGAAAATTAAAAAGGCTACAGATTTACACTGATGATAAATATAATTCTGCAAACTTAAATACTGTCTTTAACAAGTCTTCCAAGTACAATCTGAGCATAAGGCTATCAGATATCAATTTTCTTTTTTTTTTTTTTTTTTTGTTTAATTCAAAAGAACATGTTTACTGGTTGAACTGAAGCATTTGGTTACATCTTTTCTTGAATGCAGTCACAATTAATGATCTGGATGAGGGGACTGAGTGCAGCCTTTTTAGGTTTGCAGATGAGATCATGTTGAGATCATGTTGTTTGGCAGTATTGAGTTGGCAGTACTTGAGTTTAGGAAGGCTCTGTGCAGAGATCTGGACATACAGCATCAATGGGTTGAGATAGAAAAGGACTTGGAGGTGCTGGTTGGCAGTGGCTGAACAGCATGTGCCTAGATGGCCAAGAAGGCTAATGGCTCCCTGACCTGCATCAGCAATATGTGGCCAGCAGGAGCAGGGTGTGATTGTCCCCTTGTACTCAGCACTGGTGAGGTCACACCTCAAACCCTGTGTCCAGTCTTGGGTCCCTCACTATGAGAAAGACACAAAGGACAAGAACAAGAACAGGACTGGTGAGGGGTCTGAAGCACAAGTCTGATGAGGAGCAGCTGAGGGAGCTGGAGTTCTTTAGCCTGGAGAAAAGAAGGCTCAGGGAAGATTTTATCGCTCTCTACAACTGCCTGAAAGGAGGATAAAGTGAAGTAGGGGCTCAGTCTCTTCTCCCAAGTAACAAGCGAAAGACCAAGAGAAAATATCTTCAAGTTGCACCAGGGGAGAGTCAGCTTGGGTATTAGGAAGAATTTCCTCACTGAAATAATGGTCAGGCATTGAAACAGGTTGCCCAGGGAAGTGGTTGACCATTAGTAAGATATTTAACTTAGCAAGCTATTTACCTGATGATAGGTAGGCCAGTTTTCATTTTAGTGGATCCGCAATAATACACTGGCCTCATATACCACAGAGAAAACAGAGAAAATTGTTCTAAACCTTTGGGTCATCAGTGACCTAATTTTCCCTTCTTAGAATATGAATTATTTCATTTCAAGAAGAGTATTTCATTACAGAGAGAAATTCAGTAACACAGATTAACTGGGCAACACTCAATGCCTACTGAATTATTTTCTTGATATTTCACTATTTACAGCCCTCTTGCCTGACTGTTTTTTCATGGAACAAGTGCTCCACCAGCTACATGCTGCTGATGTCTAGCAACAGCTTGCATGTGGAGAACTCTGACCTACTGTACCTTGTTGAAGTTGAAAGATAATTTAGAAAATAGCTCTCTGACTTGATGGCAAGGAAATACTGCTTCTTGCCAGTAATTATACCTTATGGAAAATGTATGCTTCTAAATTACATGTAAAAGAAAACCTAAAAAGAAGGCCCAGAACCTTGAATCACTGTGATTGTAGACCCATGTCCAATCTCTTTCTCAATGTGAAAAATATCCACTTCTCACACTGAGTTTAGATTCCCCAATCTGTTTTTGTAAGCATCACATCAGTCCCCAATTCAATTAATAAATATAGCATTTGATACATTAGAAAGCCAACTTTAGAACAGCCTGCAAACAATCATTTAAAAGCTATTAAATTACAGTGATCCCTAATAAAATTTCTTTTGGTCATGTGTCTTGAGAGGTGCAAACCCTTCTGAAGTTTGTAAACCTCTGTTTCAATGATAATTTCCACCTTTAGTTTATAGAATAAAGTCTCTAATACCAATTTTTTACAGTGAACAATGACCCATTTAGGCAGACGGTATATATCCACATCTGCAATTAGCCAAACATAGATATTTCAAAGTGAGTTCTTATGTTCACGTGAATCTTTGGAAGTGACAAAGTAGTAAGCACTGAAAACATCACACCTCAGGAAACAAAACAGCTCATTAGAGCAAGACAGTAGAGGAGGGACATTAGCAGTGAATGATATGAGGGGAGAGGATTCCTGCACCACAAGAGAAAAGCACTGAAGAAAACTCAGTGACACAGAAATGAGAACAGCTATTTCAAAGCAAGCAAATTACCAGTAAAGGAGTAAAGGAGAAACCATCAGTATCTGCCAAGCTTGGGAGTGATTATTGTCAGGGGCAGGAAGGACTGGGATGCCATAGGCCAGCTGATGAGTGTATGAGCATCCACCTGCCAAAAGCCAGGAACTGACAAGTCATTTAAACAACTGGGAGGAAAAATATCAGGACTGAAATCTGTCAGAACTCTATTTGAACAGCAATTCACTCTTCATAGATCCTGTCTTTCTAAAGATAATCTTACCACACACAAAAAAAAAAAGTGAAAGAAGCTTCCCTTTCCAAATAACTTAGATTTGTCGCTTGCAACACAGACTGAATGTGTGTGACCCTGTATGGGAATTCTTCATCACACTGTTCCCCTTATTGTGTTCAGTTTGAGGATTCCAGCTAATACGGTCTCTTTAGAATCACTCTCTGCTTTATTTTGTACTTTGCCATAACAAAAAATTTATGATCTTGTACAATTTACAAGATAAGGCATTTGATGAAAAGCAGACACCTTGAGACATGTCACAGAGCAATATGTACTTAGCACATAGTATCAGCATAGTCAGGCTATATGTTTGCAAATATTTTGTGAAGAGGAGAGCTCTGCCTTGATCCTGCAATATTTGATCACCAATTGATTCAGTTTATATTGCCTTTTATGTTTTCTTTGGTAGGCACTACTCTGGCATAAAGAAAGACACTTTTTTCCCCCCCGAGAAAAATTTCACATAAAATATTTATTTTCACATTTATTTTCACATTTCTAGGTTAGTGTTACTTAAAAAAAAAATTCTGTAGTTTTGCATTCCTTTGTAAACAATTTTGATGAATAAATTATGGAAAAGAATGAAAGACCAATAAAAATATTATCAGGGATATATTAAAAATTATTGAAGAAATTAATTTGAGCTTAACCAATTGTAAGAGATAGATTTAAAAATTATTCTTAAGTTGGAACAAGACTAAATATGACTTGATGACCTCCAATTAATGCTCCTCAAGGTCTCCTTTGTAAATATTTTCACCCTTTTATTTTCAGGGGAAGACTTTCAAAGGTTCTTCTCTCATTTATTTCCACTGGAAATGTTGAATCATGAAGATATAAAGAGAAATGGTAAATTGCATCCATTTTGCAAGGTATACTGTGATACCATGTATACATTGAATAATATTTATGAAAAATATTTGGGAAAAGAGTTTTTTTAGTTTAATTTTTATTATGACCTTGAAATTTTGTAATAGAACTAACAATATACAATAGTTATCCTACAGCAAGCTATGAGATTTTTAGAATCCTCCTCAATTTTATTATGTATTTCATATGATAAGTCTAACTGGGTTCCTCATAAAAAATGATCATAAGGCAGTGAGTCAGATATTGCTGACTCCAGTATTCTGAGACATGCATGACTCTAAACAAACCTGCAGATATGATCCTGAATTTGGTGCAGACTATTTTGTATTTACTAACAAAGGAATTTGTTTCCACTTTTCTTCGTGACTTTTGTGTGATATACTTTATTTATTTACAGGAAAAGCTATGACATGCCTCAACAGCTATAATAGGTTCCATACCAGGTGTTCTGTGCAGTAAGATAACATGCTGTTCTAGGCAACCTGACATCAGCATTCAGAAAAGCTCCCAGAGCTCACATGTGCACTCCCTTGGAATCAAAGACAATACAGAAAAATTGTCGATGATTGAAGTGGCACCTGGTTATCTTTAGAAGCCTCCAAAATGAGCATTCTTTATAGGTGCATACTGTTCCCTTCAAATTGACAGGCTGTATTTATGTTGAAAAGTTGAAAATACTAATTTAATGTATCATTTCAAGGAAAAATGTAACAAAACTGGTAACGGGCATGAGGCTGGGGAGGAATGATTACATTCCAAGAAGTTTACAGCCTTTTTGCTTTTAAGTTATGTAAAGCATACACAACATCTTACAACTGAGACAAAAGCTTGGTTCAAATGCTGCAGAATTCACAAGTCAAAGCTAGATGTTTTCCATAAACACAAAGAAATGCTGTGCTAAGGACCACAGGTATATAAGCATCAGATAATATACTGCACATCTGTGAATACACTCTTCAGAAGAATTTATGCTTAAGAATAATGTTTCATGGGTATATTAAGAGAAATAGTAGTTAGAAAACAGTCTATATGTGGTGAAGTAATTAAAATTGATCGATACTTGCTGTGAGAATTGTACAGAGAATTCTGTGGAGAGGTAGAGATCTCTTATGTTTCATTTTTTGATAGGTATAGAGTTGATGCATATTTTAATTAAAAAAAAAACCCAAACATTTTCTATTTGGATCGTGTTTATTAAACACTATTGTGACATGGAGGTTGTAATATCTGAGTAGTGCAAAAATATAAATTGATATAAAATGCAACTTACCTGAGAAGACTAACAAAGTTCCAAACATTAGTTCTTTTATGGCCATTTTCTTAAACTTGTTTTATCATTCATAAGCACCATCGTAAAACAAATTAAGTTTAAAAGACCAGGCAATAAACATGATTTCTAGGCAACTGAAACACTGCAGAATGTATAATTTCATCATTTATCCTCCTCTTCTTACTTTGGCAATAAATCGAAGCTTGCTGGAGATACAACCTTCTTCATCTTGCTGGACTGCTTGACACGCATTTCTACAGAGTTAATAGGTGCTCGTTCACAGTAATTTTCTCTTTATATGTAAGGGGAGGTATTTTTTGGGCTGTGGTTTTTTCCCAGATATAAAGTACAGTTAATGTATGCTCTTAAACAGTTCCTTAAATTAACTCTATTTTCGTAAACTGGATTAGGAGAGTGAACGTGAGGTAAAAGAAAACTAGCCAAAGGACAAAAGGGGTTTCTGAATAGTTTCCAAACTGTTAATGCTTTTAAACAACCCAGCTGGAGTATTTTTTTCTTTCTAAGTACTGATTCCTAATAGAACCAATGGCCTTTCTGGTGGAAGAACCACAGGAGAAGACCGGCATTAGTAAGCCTCCACTGTTCCTTTTGATCTGAAGGCTCTGTGAATGATAACATTACACCACAACTCATTAAGTGAGAGAACTATGAAATCAAGAGGTTGGGAAGACACAGTTTTAAGACTGGCTATCAAATAGAGTTTTATCACACAACCATAGAATGGCTGAGATTGGAAGGGAGCTCTGGAATTCATCTGATGTAACTCCCCCTTACACCTAGAGGCATTTGACCATGACCAGATGGGTTTTTTAGTACGTCCAAGGATGGTACCTGTTGTAAACGGAGGCGGACCACTTAATTTGAGGTAGAAAAAGTGGAAATCCCTTTATTGGAAAAAGTGCGGTAAGACAAAAAGGTGGGGCTCAGGGCTAATCCCTGAGCCTTTTACGAGCCGGGTAGAGATACAGTAAGGAAGCCGGGGCTGGCTTGGATACTGTATCTCGAGGAGATGGCTTCAGCTTGTGCAGGAGACAAGCGCTGCCACAAGCAAAAACCCCCGTCACAGCTGTTACACTGTCCTTTATACTGTATGCTGATCGGGGATTGGTCCATTTTTGATTCTTCTCCCGATTGGCTGTTTTCTCCGCTTTTCATTGGTTGTTAACGGGGGAGCGCTCCTGACCAATCATTTTTACAGTTCGTTTGGGGATTGGTCAGGGCACGGACCAATCCCCAGCTGTACTGATGACTCCCTTTCGATGATGTCATGTTCTGGAAGCTTCTCTGTCAATCTTCCTTTGTCTGGGGCTCATTGGCTGTCTAGGGGTTTTCCTAAAATGGCTCGCATTAAATGGGTTCTAGGGGTACTTAACTGGGGAAACATCTAACAGAATTTAAACTCCTATCCCGACGCAGGGGCGCGACGAATCCCAATGCCATCGACGACGAGATCTGACGCATTCCCCCGAGCCGCCTAAATACAATCAATTAACAAACTTTATTAATTACAACTGCTAACTTATGAACTTGAATATCTGAATAAAAATTTTTAACATGTATAACATTACCTCCACAACCTCTTCAGGAAACCAGTGCTAGTGCTCAGTCACCCCCACAGTAAAAAAAGTGTTCCCTGCTGTTCAGCAGGGGTCTCCCATGATTCAGTTTGTAATCCTTGAAAGTCCCAATCACAAATGTGACTGCAGAAGTACCAATCACAAATNNATATATATATATATATATATATATATATATATATATTAGTGTACATATAGCATGCATGCATATATCCCATATTTACAAATGCATACGTGACCCAAAAGGTCGACAGAACTGTGAGGCTAATGTGAAGGGGTGAACTGAAGACTGACATAGTGGTATTGGATTTTAAAGGAGAAACTTTTTATATAAATTCCTGGGTACCTATACAGATTTTATGACAATCCATTTCCAAGGACGCCAAGTGAGTTTAAATGTATTTGATGGTATTAGAATCAGGTAAAAAACTTTTAAGTAGGTAAAGATTATTTAAAATCTTGGATTCCTGTTAGCAGCAACTGTGAATCCGGACATATTCACACACATACCAAAAAGAAAAACCCATTGGTAAATGCATCTTTTTATTGGAATATACAATTTATTTAAGCTATTTTAATTATAGTTAAATGATCACAGTAAAAATATGTCATCAATAACAACTAAGAAAAGAAAGTCTCTAAAACTTAGTGTGAATTATGTTAACTGCTGTGCACTATTTTAGTACATTTACTTAAAAAAAGAAATCTATAAAATGTTTATGAAATCCATTAAAATATATAAAGATGTAGTGTGTGATCTAAACAGCAATTAAAGGAGGCTGCCTGTTGAAAATATTTCAGTTTTATAAACCATATTTCACAGGAAAAATTAAGAAATCCATAATAAGCATAATTTAGTTGCACTTTATGAATAAACTTGTCAGTATTTATTGCTCTATTGGCAACCAGGTTTGTTAAAATGCAAACAAGAACCCATAACTATCATCTATGCAAATAAGTGATAATGTATTATTTAAACAAACTTGAGGTCTCACTTTCATTCAAAGAATTTTTGCATTTGCTGTGTCGATATGTGGTTATATATTTATTGCTTAAAAGAAAATTTATTTTTCTTATATGTTATTAATGAAATAGTTTTATATCTTACTCTATGCACAGGAAACACAATAAATTTCTGTGAAAAGTAGTCTCAGTAGGCACATGAAATATGAGGCTAAACTAGATCATTAACCTTATCTAGTTTTGCCAGATATTTAATTCAACTATTAAATGAATTATTTTCTATTTGTGCTAGTGTCAATCACATGAAAAGTGAAATTGAATCCAATTTTTATTTGATGTGAAGTAGAGTTTTTTCAATTTGCTGAAAACATCTCAAAGACTTGGTTCTCTAGAGATCTGATTGCTGTATGAACAACCTCATTTGATTCTCCACAACAAAGAGCAAAGACTCTAAGAAATACTGAGATTTATCCAGCCTTTGAAAAATATACTAAATGTGACTTTTTAAATGTATCATTAATCCAACTTCATGACCTTTTTTAACTATCAAATCACAGCATTAGCCTGTTTCATAATAATTGCATTTATACAAATCATTTAAATGGCCAAAAATAACAGAAAAACAGAAATTAAACCCACAATTTCTAAGCTTCTGAGTAGAATCTCTTGTATCATTATGGGGCCTGAATCTTGCTGTGATGTTCTGCAGTTCAAAGATGCTTAGATTTATCTTGTCTAAAGGCATCAAACTCTTTTTCTGCTTCATATTTCTTTACCTAATCTTAATTCTTTAATTTGACAAAGCTTTCTATAATACAGAGATATTTCAACAACTTTTTTCCTGCATAATTTTTTGACTGAGAAGGTCTTGATGTAGCAACAATAAATGGCAAGAACCTGCACTTTAGCAAACTACTTTAAATGCTGCCTTGCTTATTTTTAGCTGATGATGGAATAATTTTAATGGAAATTCTGTTTGTTGATTATGAAATAATACATTAAGTAATTGGTCAATAATGTGTCACTGTACTTTAAAGTGTCAGTCTTAAATGTTGAGATAGCTGTTCTCACCTCTTAAGAGAGGTAGTCCACAGACACCACTAAGAGAGGTCCAAGAACAGACTGAAATTATTCTAAGCTGATGGACACTGGTGCTCAGGCAACAAGGATGATTTGTACTCCTCTTACCTCATCAATCAGGGAAGTCTGAAATTCATCACAGATCCATTTACTCGCTGACAGGTTACTCTCTTGAAAACCTGTGTCCATTTCTTTGGGTTTCAATCTTTTTCTGATAAACAGTATTATTTCTGAAGCAATCTGTCCTGTAGTCCTTTATAGCAGAAACATGAGTACTCCAGGTAGAATCATACTGAAAATACAATAGATTTGATGGCAGTTTTGTGAACTTGAAATATTTGATGTCTCTATATTATGTTGCATTACTGAGTGTGATGTGATGAAAGGTGAACAACCCCAGACACCAGCTTCTTCCTAGTTTAGCCAATGTATTTTTGTTCGCTAAGTTTTTTACCTCCACTTCTAACCTAGTCAGATGATTCAAACTTACTGTTCCAAATGACGAGCTATTCCAAAGGCTGACTTGTCTATAGACAGAAGAATTTTTGAGCCCCACATTATTTTATTTCATATATTTCTGTTTAGTATCACATCAGTAGTGGGTTTTACTGTAAATAGCTCATTTGTTTTGGATAAATGTTAAAAAAATATATATATATACATACAAAATTTCCTTTTTACTTCAATTTCAAAAGACATATTTCAAAATACATACTTGATGATACATTANAACTGTGAGGCTAATGTGAAGGGGTGAACTGAAGACTGACATAGTGGTATTGGATTTTAAAGGAGAAGCTTTTTATATAAATTCCTGGGTACCTATACAGATTTTATGACAATCCATTTCCAGGGACGCCAAGTGAGTTTAAATGTATTTGATGGTATTAGAATCAGGTAAAAAACTTTTAAGTAGGTAAAGATTATTTAAAATCTTGGATTCCTGTTAGCAGCAACTGTGAATCCGGACATATTCACACACATACCAAAAAGAAAAACCCATTGGTAAATGCATCTTTTTATTGGAATATACAATTTATTTAAGCTATTTTAATTATAGTTAAATGATCACAGTAAAAATATGTCATCAATAACAACTAAGAAAAGAAAGTCTCTAAAACTTAGTATGAATTATGTTAACTGCTGTGCACTATTTTAGTACATTTACTTAAAAAAAGAAATCTATAAAATGTTTATGAAATCCATTAAAATATATAAAGATGTAGTGTGTGATCTAAACAGCAATTAAAGGAGGCTGCCTGTTGAAAATATTTCAGTTTTATAAACCATATTTCACAGGAAAAATTAAGAAATCCATAATAAGCATAATTTAGTTGCACTTTATGAATAAACTTGTCAGTATTTATTGCTCTATTGGCAACCAGGTTTGTTAAAATGCAAACAAGAACCCATAACTATCATCTATGCAAATAAGTGATAATGTATTATTTAAACAAACTTGAGGTCTCACTTTCATTCAAAGAATTTTTGCATTTGCTGTGTCGATATGTGGTTATATATTTATTGCTTAAAAGAAAATTTATTTTTCTTATATGTTATTAATGAAATAGTTTTATATCTTACTCTATGCACAGGAAACACAATAAATTTCTGTGAAAAGTAGTCTCAGTAGGCACATGAAATATGAGGCTAAACTAGATCATTAACCTTATCTAGTTTTGCCAGATATTTAATTCAACTATTAAATGAATTATTTTCTATTTGTGCTAGTGTCAATCACATGAAAAGTGAAATTGAATCCAATTTTTATTTGATGTGAAGTAGAGTTTTTTCAATTTGCTGAAAACATCTCAAAGACTTGGTTCTCTAGAGATCTGATTGCTGTATGAACAACCTCATTTGATTCTCCACAACAAAGAGCAAAGACTCTAAGAAATACTGAGATTTATCCAGCCTTTGAAAAATATACTAAATGTGACTTTTTAAATGTATCATTAATCCAACTTCATGACCTTTTTTAACTATCAAATCACAGCATTAGCCTGTTTCATAATAATTGCATTTATACAAATCATTTAAATGGCCAAAAATAACAGAAAAACAGAAATTAAACCCACAATTTCTAAGCTTCTGAGTAGAATCTCTTGTATCATTATGGGGCCTGAATCTTGCTGTGATGTTCTGCAGTTCAAAGATGCTTAGATTTATCTTGTCTAAAGGCATCAAACTCTTTTTCTGCTTCATATTTCTTTACCTAATCTTAATTCTTTAATTTGACAAAGCTTTCTATAATACAGAGATATTTCAACAACTTTTTTCCTGCATAATTTTTTGACTGAGAAGGTCTTGATGTAGCAACAATAAATGGCAAGAACCTGCACTTTAGCAAACTACTTTAAATGCTGCCTTGCTTATTTTTAGCTGATGATGGAATAATTTTAATGGAAATTCTGTTTGTTGATTATGAAATAATACATTAAGTAATTGGTCAATAATGTGTCACTGTACTTTAAAGTGTCAGTCTTAAATGTTGAGATAGCTGTTCTCACCTCTTAAGAGAGGTAGTCCACAGACACCACTAAGAGAGGTCCAAGAACAGACTGAAATTATTCTAAGCTGATGGACACTGGTGCTCAGGCAACAAGGATGATTTGTACTCCTCTTACCTCATCAATCAGGGAAGTCTGAAATTCATCACAGATCCATTTACTCGCTGACAGGTTACTCTCTTGAAAACCTGTGTCCATTTCTTTGGGTTTCAATCTTTTTCTGATAAACAGTATTATTTCTGAAGCAATCTGTCCTGTAGTCCTTTATAGCAGAAACATGAGTACTCCAGGTAGAATCATACTGAAAATACAATAGATTTGATGGCAGTTTTGTGAACTTGAAATATTTGATGTCTCTATATTATGTTGCATTACTGAGTGTGATGTGATGAAAGGTGAACAACCCCAGACACCAGCTTCTTCCTAGTTTAGCCAATGTATTTTTGTTCGCTAAGTTTTTTACCTCCACTTCTAACCTAGTCAGATGATTCAAACTTACTGTTCCAAATGACGAGCTATTCCAAAGGCTGACTTGTCTATAGACAGAAGAATTTTTGAGCCCCACATTATTTTATTTCATATATTTCTGTTTAGTATCACATCAGTAGTGGGTTTTACTGTAAATAGCTCATTTGTTTTGGATAAATGTTAAAAAAATATATATATATACATACAAAATTTCCTTTTTACTTCAATTTCAAAAGACATATTTCAAAATACATACTTGATGATACATTAAAATAGCATTATAAAATTTTACTGAAACTTGTTAACTCTTTTCAAGTTTAAATTAGATCATGACGCGAATAAGGACTTCTTATTGCATACAGTNATATATATATACATACAAAATTTCCTTTTTACTTCAATTTCAAAAGACATATTTCAAAATACATACTTGATGATACATTAAAATAGCATTATAAAATTTTACTGAAACTTGTTAACTCTTTTCAAGTTTAAATTAGATCATGACGCGAATAAGGACTTCTTATTGCATACAGTAGATATAATCAGTGATTATTAAATTTAAAAAAAAAGAACAAAGAACACACCTTTTATACTACCAAGTTGTCCTAAACACTCAGAATTTTCTTCACAATCTATTTTAAAAACATTTCAGTACAAATCTCAAATGACTAAAATATGCAACACACCGTGTTAGGAGAAGAGACAAGATAGCTTGCTGACCTGTCATATAAAGGAGATTACATCAATATTTTCCCAGTTATTCTTCTCCATCAGTGCACAACTTGACATCTGCTCAATGGAGCAGAAAGTACTCATTTACTTTTCTGGTTTTGAAAAGATGCATATCTTTTTTATTTATGTATACATCCAATATATATCTGCTTTGTATTTTGGATTTGTCAACTCTTCTTTTTCTGACTGTCCATAGTGGTTTAATGCATTATAACATTTATGTGGTTTTTTTTGATGATGTGTTTTTTGTGGAGGAATGTAATTTGCTCAGAAGCTTCTAAAGAAACCACTTTTAAATAATTTTTGTGGGTACTGTATGGCTTCTTCCATCCAAAACAAAATCTAAGCGTGGACACTATGAAGTCACTAAGCCAGTTGACATCATTAATTTTTCCTGCTATTTTGGTTTGTCTGTGTAAAGGTCCTGAATTTTGCTTGTTTTCTTATAAGTTTAGATGCTGGACTGTGCAGCAGGAACTGAGAGTCAGTCTCATTTAACTCATGAATAAGCATTCTTGAAATAGTTTGAGTACATTGTTGTAGTCTAACCCTGCCCGGTCTCTTGCTCAGTCTTGCCACTTAAGATGGAGGAAAGAATGGGATAGGAAAAGTAGAAAAGTAAGAAAAAGTTGAGAAAAAGAGGGTTATGGAGAAAAAGACACAAACATGCACACAAATCAAAATATGGAATTCATTCACTACTTCTCATGGACAGGCAAATGTTCAGCCATCCCTAGGAAACAAAGGCACATTACAGTTACTTGGAAAGGCAAATGTCATCTTTACTAACCTCCCCCTGTTCTTATTTTCCCAAGTTTATATTGCTGAAAGGAATATACCTTTGGTCAGTTGGGGTCACCTCTCTTAGCCATGTCCCTTTCTAACCTCTTGTGCACCCTCAGCCTACTCCATGTTGGGATAATATTTAATAATAGTAATTCTACATTAAAATATTGCCACCATTTTGTCAAGCAGTAGAAAAATATGTTTTTAAATTGCCCCCCACCACAAAATCTCAATCAAAATCCACAAAGAGCACAAACAGTAAAAAAATATATACAAATAAATAGTCATTTACAATTTAATTACAAGGAATTAATGAAACAACTAAAGATAATAAATGTGACCAAAATGATCAAGATTAATTCCTGGGTTATTAATGAACAAAAAAATCTATAGCTCTTTTTTATAAGGAAATCTAGATTGTTGTTATCATCCTTAAACTGTAATTACAACACAATTTGAAACAAAATATTTTTAAGGACAGTAGATCTATATGACAGAGTACTTATCTGCCTAAAAAATATAATCTCTATCTGAATGGCGATGGGTTTATGCTTTCAATTACTATGAACCAAATAATTTATCTTAACTAAGTTGGTAATTATTTTTAAGACAAAATATTTCAGACCTATTGCTTTTTCAGTTTGTATGGTCTCACGATTCAATTTCAAGTTTTATTGTGGAAGTAGAAGTAAATTTAAAAAAAAAGAGAGGTATGCAGCACATTGCCTTTTCCAGATTTGCCACCTCCTATGTGATTTCTATGCATTTTATGAACCAGTTATTTTTATGTAGCTGTGCAGATGACTCACACCAACTTTCAACCTTTGAAGAATATTAAGAAAAACAAAACCATCCCTGGATGTTCCCACAGTTTCACAGATAAAAATGTGCAAGGAGATACAGCAAAATGCTTTTACTTTTCATCACATGAATAAGTGAAATAAGAAGTTATTTGGGGTGATGCAGCATGAGGCTACAAGAATAAAAGTGAGTGTCTTCATCAAGTTGTGTGCTATTACAACTGGACTGTTTCTAGTACTTAAGCATGAGTAAATCACTCTATTTTAAAGATCTATGCATAAAGGAGATATGCCTTTCTTATTGTGGGTTACATATAATCCTTGCCTGTATCTCACAGGTGTACTCCATAGATAAAGAACAGTTAAAATCTTCATCTATGGAGACACATACTATCATTTCCTGTTCCTAAAAATAAATGAAAATGTTTTCCCTAAAGAAATGAGACTTTATGAGCAAAACTAATCAGACATTGAAGTATGCTTTATAAAAAATGTTCCTCTGGATTGCAGTACATATCCATGCTTTCTGTAGGAGTCTGTGGCTAATAATGACCTCATGTAGCAGCTCTGCAGTCAATTCTCCTCTGCCTAATACTTATTTTCAGAAAAAATCCAAACACCATAACTTTGTTTGATACCCGTTTTTTCCCCAAAAAATTTCATCAATTAAAAAATTTCTGGAAGGAGCTCAGGGGCTGAGAAATTCATACATCTCAGGCTACGACTGCATAAATGTAGGTGAAAGGGCACTGTGTTCTAGATCTGAGATCAAGTACCACAAACTGCTTCCAAACCTTTCTTATTACTGTCTGGCGTGCAGCCCAGGGAGCATTAACAGTAGTTATCTAATATGTATTTCTTTCCCTTCTGTCAACATAATAAATTGTTTGTAAATCTACTGGGCAGTCCCTTTAAAGTAGAAGAGAAATCAGACAGATTGTTGCTAAATAAAAAGCTTAAGAAAATAAGACAGAGTCAGTACAGTCTCTTCAAACAGGAGTGAAACTGGCAAGAAAAGCATCTTCCTTCCTTCATTGCCTACACCCTGTGCTCAGGAGGGAGGAAAGACGACTGCAGTGGAGGTGTTTTCTGTCCCTATTTTAACTTACTGCAAGTGAAAACCAGCATAGTAACTGCTGTGTCCTGAACTGACTCGAACATCCAGAAATTGTCACCAGAGGATGTTTCTTCTCTTGCTCATCATTTGAATATTGAACTGTAAAAAGTGTTAAAATGAACACCATGTATTTTATTTCAAGATTTGAATCTTGAATACCATTTTTGTCTATTGGCTTTTGGAAAATTGATTTTGAGCACTAGAGCAGTATTCCATGTAGATAAATATAGGCACCGTGGAACCATTTTTGAGGTTTTTAAAAAGATACTGAAGCTATTCAGGACGTATAGTTAAAAAGCCACATCTTTTTTCTGCAACATGGAAACAAAGGTAAAAAAAAAAATCCATAATGTCTTTCTAAAAAAAATAATGAGTTTTCACATGTTTTATTTTGTGTACCAAAATCGGTGTGTCAATAATGCGTTGGGGTTTCCACCAGGTCTGTGGAATGGCGTTCCCCAATGTAGCGCCCTGATTGAAACACTTCAAACCACGCTCTGTTCGCTCACTCACCCTCACCCTTTCTCTTCCCTGTGGCGGGGTGGAGAGGAGAGCTGGAGGCACAAAAGGTGAAGGTTACAGGCTGAGATGAGAACAGTTTACTGGAAACAGCAATGAGATAAGACACTGAGGGTAATGGCTACAATGTTGATAAAAGTGTTTACCAGAAAGGCTCCCCACACGGAAACTGGTAATGAGCAAAGTGGTAATGCGCAAAGTGGTAATGCGCAAACTGCCGCCACTCCACGTGACTGAAGAGACCCTTTCCCCTTCCCCCATCAGTGATATGAGGTTTTATAGGATCACCCCTTCTGGCTACTTCAGATATTCTCCTTGTCCTGGCTGGAACCAGGACAAGATGTTGTCCTAAACATTGCAAATCCAGATTCTTCCTGAAGACCCACTAGATGCTTCAAGTGTGTAGTCTATCTATTTCTGTGTTCTTGATTCCTATGGCATTTAAAAAAAAAAAAAAAAAGTTAAAAAGGTGACTGTCACCCTAGGACAGTGACACTAGAAGAAAAAATTGAAATGCAAAATGTATTTGCAAATTATCTCTATTGCTAACGGTTTATTATTGATTTAACTTCTAAAGGTAAGAATAAATTCTGGTAATACCTGGGAACCAAATAGACATGACAGTGAAATATACACAAAAACAATCATTTTATAGAGCAGCCCATGGTTTGTTTTGCTTTTTTTCATTTTGTTCTTTTATTGAAATGTTGTTATTTTGTTTTCCTATACATTTTTCACTAAAAGCATACTTCCCTAGCTCCCTGAAGTATCTGGAAAAGATAATAAAATGCATCATCTGAAACAAACCTGTCATTTGTGGTTGAAAATCTATTATCAGTTTCTATAACACTTTTTGTTGTTAAAAAAATATAAAAAGATTCTATCCACATCTCCCATATACACCTTTGTAAGCTATTCTCAATACGTTTTGTATTTAGCACATTATTGTCTATAAAGAATAAATGAAAAATCTCTATGTACACAACCTTGGTGCTTTAACTATTTATCTTACAGAAAAACTGAGCGAAGTCCACTTTGCCAATTAGCTTCTCACAAACATTTACACCACAGCTATATCTTGCCTAATTATTCAAGAGTAATAACTTATTTTTATACCTCCCTGACTATTTTGTTTCTGAATTCATGATCTGTTTCCCAGATGGTAGTAAGAATACTTTCTTCAGTGGATTTTTTCTTTTTTTTTTTTTTTTTTGCACTTGTGAATTTTAGAAAAGTTTTCTGCTTAAGCAGGTAGAGAAGAAGCTATGTTTGTGTAGTACTCATAAGGATATAATACCATTTTCTTCTGTAAGGTCTCTGCAGGATTAAAACTTCTGTTTGTTTAAAAAAAAAAGGCAAACAAAAAACGCACATATTTTGTCCATAGCTTTTGCAGTTATGTACTTGAATATCAAATTATTGATGGTGTCTCCTCAAACTATAAGCTAGCAGTAGCAAGTTCTTAATATATTGTATATTGTGTCATATATTGACAAATGTGTTTAATTGTCTCCTAGTGAATCTGTAATTGTGTTCCCCCATTTGTTGGCAGGTATTCAAATTCTCAATAATGACAGGGACCTGTCACTTCTTGTAAAATGGTTGGTATGTTCTTGTTAGCAAAAATTAGAAATTGCTACAAATGCTATAAATACCTATGTTATACACCAGAAGCCCTTAGCCTATTATTCCTGATAAAACGTTATTTACTTGGTATTATTAAGAAGTAATCTGATGTTTAAGTGTACAAAGTAAAGAGTCCCACATATAAGTTACATGCTTTTTTCCTTTCAGAGGCTGATTTTGTCCCCAACTAGCTGGGTTAGAAACCTTGCAATAAGCAAGGAGATGGATTAAAGGGAGGAAGCTTCCCGGTGCTCTGAAGGCTATATTATTATTTTTTGTGAAAATTAAAGTCATGCTGCTCTGTGCACTCTGATTTTAGCAAAATTGAAACTACTTTGAAAAAGGTAAAGAGAAAAAGGTAGCTGGTGACCATGGAGGTTTGCTTTCACAAAACCATTTTCTTGACTATTTTGTTCCTGCTGTAATTGTTGTTACAATTACAAACACTGCAACAAATTAATTAGTGAAAATAGGTAGTTCTCAATTTCACAAGGGGAATTTAATCTTGTTCAATTATTTTGAGAGCTTTTTGCGCTTCTTGGGCTTTAATGATCCAATAATGTAATTTTAGGACAGAGGTTGAAATCAGAAAATTAGAGCTCACTGGACTGCTTCAGAAAAATATGAGCTGATCTGAATAAGCCACAATTAATTCAGCTGAACAAAACATAGGTATCATTAATTGAAGGGTTCTGATTTACACTCCTGCAATATTCATGCCACATGCTAGGTAATCCCATCTCTCACCGACACAATTGCACCACAAGCTGCAGGATGGGTGGCAGGGCTGTTTTCTCAGCTGCCACAGCCCACAGTTACACGTCTTAAGGTAATATGGAATGAGTGCCAGTGCAAGCTGATATTCTGGATTGTCATTTGTGTCTGCTGCAGGGGGATGATTTAACCCTTTGGCTGACATGGACAATAATCTGTTGGAGAGGGTGGGCAGGTAGGGAAATACACTGCTTATAAAGCCTTTGCAGAGATTGTCTGAGGTTGTGAGTGAAAGCCTTTCATGCAAGAACAGGTTGACATTTGCATTATCACATTACAAGTGCGCCCAAGAAAGCTTTATCCTCCTAAAAGCAGCCTGTTTATCTAGGGGGGAAAACAGCCCAGGGAAGACAACACAGGCAGGATACTGGTGATACCTCTGCTGAGCAAGCAGCAGGTCTCTTGTATGCAGCTCCCTCTCCATTCAGGGCAGAAATTTGAAGTTAATGTAACTGAGATGTTTATTTGCTTGTAAAATATATTGTAATCCCATTGACCAAAATCAGAAGTAATCAATAAATATTGAAAGATAATTATGCTAGTTATTAAGTAAGTTTAAAGTAAACTAAGTGTCAAAGCTTAAATATATTTCATAGATTCATACCTCTTTCATTCTTGCTTCTGTCCCTATAGGACATAAGAGTATGAAAATAACAAAGCCTATGTAACTAATGACTTTAACTGTTTTAATAGCTATTTATTCCATTTCAATCTGACACTTTGAGGAGTGCAACAAGAGAAATACTCACAATTTGTCAGAAAATAGCATAGAAAATATCTGTTGTGTAAAGGCAAAAACCATCAACCTTAACAAGATGTTTGGGAGATTCCTTTGTAAAGTTATGCTGATGTAAAATTCAATTAAAAAATAAATTTAAAATAGCTCATATTCAGTATGTAGAGATGCCAGTAAGAGGAGAGGGCTCCAGCCTCACTCATTTACAAATTCCCCAGTGTTGGTGAAAGGATACTGGAACCAATGTCACACTCACCTTTTGTCGTGATATGTCTGGCTTCAGGCCAGTGGTGTTACCAGCACATTGTCTATTGAATCCTTTTTAAGTGGGGGTATGAACGACCATGCAATAAGCAGGAACTGTCAGGAAATAGTTGTTCTCTTCCTGGCATCCTTGAATTTTGATGGGAATGTAATTCCTATATGATAAGAACATAATTCCTAATAAAAATAATGCAACCCTATCTCCATTAGCCATGACCCTTTAACTAAATTCATCTTTGATAAGCCCATCAGAGCAATTACTAACCAGCAAAGAGTGATACACACACACACACACACACACACACACACACACACACACACACACACACACAGAAACACACACTCACACATTGTTTGCTAAGCATGTTACATATGTTAGAAATGCCACTGATTCCATGTTTCTGGAAACACATCTTCTGATATGAATGAAAGCATCTCTCATGTTTTGATTCTGCAGAAATTATCATGTTTCAACAGTTCATAACTGAAAACAATGCATTAAAATTTGTATTTTTAAAAAGTCATGTATATTCATGTTTCAATTGAATGCAGCTTCCCAAAGCACATGCACATAAATATGAATACATTTATATGTATATATATGTATTATATATATATATATATATATGTATTTATATTATATATAAAACATAGTTGGCCTCTTGACAGATGGTGAGTGCAGACTTAATGCATTCTTAGGTTTATTTCTCATTCTGGATTGTGTCAGTACAGCCTGCAAATGAAGAATAGGCTTTGGCCTTTGCAAAAGGTTTTTCTGTGTCTGTGGAAACTCTAGATGTGCAGTTCAGCAGCAGCTACTGGGAAAAATGTTGTTATTCTTTGCTTATACTTTCTTGCCTGAGGAATACAGAAGCCTCTCAGAGTAGTGTCGACAGGAAGGCTTTCAAGTTAATAGAAAAGTATAGTCAATCTGCTTGGTATTTGTGTCACAGAGCAAAAGGTAGAATTGCATTTAACTGAGCCTCTGTAGTGTTTATGCATGGTGTGCTCTAAGTGCCATGTCAAGCTCTAGATGAAAAGTAAACAGAAAGGTAAATGGAAAGGAATTCCTTAGAAAGAGTTCAAAAACATTGTGATTAAAAGCATTACCTGCAGGACCTTGACAGTGCAGTGCTGGGATGAAGCCTTTTAGGACTCTAGTTAGGCAAATGCAAAAGTGTTCAGTTGACCTTGGTGAAATTGGTGTCATCCTCAGACACTTTTCTGGTTTGCTAGCTAAACAAACTCCAATAAAGTCATTCACAGCATTAAAAATCTTACTGATCTCACCAGTCTGGAAAAGTCATCTATCTTTAGCATTTTAGGCTAACTTGGGACTGCTAATATATGATTTCTTTTTATGTGCATATATTTTGAATGACAATGACCGAGTCATCTGATCTGTGTAATTGTTGAGGTACAGTGTACCTCTGTCTAAAATTGTCATATGAAAAAATACTCTTTCAGGTCTCTTTGAAGATTGCATACTACATCTAGACAACATAGAATACTTCGGTAAAATTTACCAAATAGGAAAGCCTATGCTATCTTTTTTCCCTTTTTTGTCTCCTATCTTACATAATCCAAATAATGAGTGTCATACTAAATATTGTAATCTGTAATTTTCATTTTACAGCCTTCAAATTTTAAGGTTATTCGATTTTTCTTCCACTAAAGCATGGTCTGAACACCTTAATTTTACTAAAATATAACTTATTTCTCTGAACTGTAATCAAAATTACTGCTTTAGCTGTATGTGCATTTACTTTTAATTCCTGTGTGTCTCTTTTATAAACAGGAATTGGATTTTTTATGGAGACACACAGAGTTCACCTCAGTAAAGTTCCACTTGTGTGTCTTCGCCCACTAAATCAAATTCTATAAACTGACAAATGAAATGGTCTTCTTGACAGCAGTGTATCTACTATTTTACACATTCTTTTAATGAGAGGCATAAATGCAAATAATTCAGCCATTTTCTTTATTTTATTAACAAAAGTATTTATTTTGCTCATCAAATTTTAAATACCCAGAATTATTGGCTTGCCTTACCTCTCCCATTCTGTTGCAGTTGATGTGAATCCTAAGTGAAAAATAGTTTTAGTTTAAGTAAATCTATAGTGAAGCATGAAAAATCTGGAAATATTGCACAGCATTTCTGGACACTTAAATAAAATGTTCAATATTTTTTGCATTTGCCAACACACAGAAGTATGGGAGAAAAAAGAATATTAATTACAAATAGAATATAATAATTACAGATGCAAATATATTGCCATAAAATTATGCACGTCATAGATATATGACAACAGGAATATGCATGAACAATGTTGAATGAAAAAGAATTGATTCATACATTTGTCTTTAAATAGTTTTAAAATCTTGAAAAGGGACATGGAAAATATAAATGGCTGAAAAGCCTTTTCTACCTTCTCCCAAAGCATTGTGAGTAACATCTACTATCCATATTTTATTTGAACTTGACAGCTGCAATAGAAAGTTGGGATCACTGCTGTTGTCTTTCTCAGGGAAAAAAAGATGGTGTTCTGGCTGGCCTATACACTGTACTCAAGGCAACAAGCAATGGGCTAGGACACAGGTTGATACAGAACATTTTATTGCACTCACCAATTGTCCCACAGTGCGGAAAGTTTTATGCAACACAAAGGTATTTTTTAAAAAATAGGTTTTGAAATTCTGCTTTTGTGTATCTGTAGATACTCTTACTTTTAATAAAACAAAATTATTATTTAAATAAAAATGAAACCAAGAAATGAGGTAGTATTTCTTATTTATTTGGTTATTCATGAGTCATAGGGCAATTGGAAGTGCACTGTCTTGCTTTCATGAAATTAAGAAGTTGTTTTATCAAAGTCAAACATATATCATCCCCTTGCCAGAATTTTTACACTTGCCCCATTATCAAGTAGGTTTTATGGATTTTGCTAGCAATGTAGTCTCCTTGGAATGCCTTCAGAGTTTGTGAGGAAGAAATTCAAAAAAACCCAAAGCCTTACAGGCTTGTGTAGGGATCCTTTCATGTGCACAAACAGTAATAAACCAAAGGGAAGAAGAAAACCTCCAGTGCAACCATTTCGATCTACATGACCGTAAGCTTGTACAATAAAACAAGGCATAAATCTTGTACTGAGCTAAATGACAAACTGTGCTAATGTCGTTAGGTCCGCATAGTGAATATGATGTGTGAAATTCATAAAGCTCTCCATGGTACCTCTTTTAAAAACATTATTCGCAATCTTCAAATTAAGAATACTTCTGTCAGACAAACAGGAATTATATTCACAGCTGTGCAACATTATATGTTTAAAAGACTTTATAGATTGCAGTCCTTACATATTGATGATAATATCAATGCTACCTAATCCCTAGCATGTTGCTCTTTAATACACTAGGCTTAGATGTTTCTTGCAGTGTCTGAATGAATGCATCTTAAATGCACTTGTAACACTGAATTTACTAAAAACTTTATATGAGCATTGCCATTCTTTGCACCCTATGGCAGCTTGAGTTGCCAATAGTAAATAATACGACAGGCAAGGCCAGTGTCAGAACAGCTAGGGAAACTGCCACAGCCAAGTGAAGGAAAAACAATAAGGTAATGTCTTATGATATGCAATGATTTAAAGTCTGTAGTAACCCAGGTTCCCTTAGGAGAACCTGAGGTACTTTGGATGATTTTCCTGTGCAACCAATTTAATAATATTTGAATTTTCATAATCAAATTTGAAAGGATAAATGAATAAAAGTAATAGTGGCATTTAATTTAAAAGATGCAAAGGAATTATGCAAAGGCAATTTTATATGCTTGTCTCCAAAATGATAGAAAATTTGCTCTGTCAAAACTGGGATTATGGGAAAAAAGTGACATTTTCTAAATTATTTGATATAGCAGTGAAAGATAAAAACTGTCAAATTCTGACAAGGAAAAATACTGATGAAGGAAAAGCTGATGTCTTAGACTCTATGTGTTCTCCATATATAAGCTACTGATAAAGTAGTCAGGAATCTAATAATTTTCATTCTTTTAACAATGAAATCAAGGATTGTCAAACTGAATTTATGTGGAGAAAAGAGTTCCCCTAGTGTATATATGCATGTGTGTGTGTATGTATTACTCCCCTGATTCCTTTTTCAACTTGAAATGAAACAACACACACTTTCAAGAAAATAATAATATAGGAGGTAATATAAAAGTGGATTTTTATTGAAGGCCTCCAGGGGCAGTTATTGAAAGATGTCCACAAAAGCCCACCCACCAACAGGGGTGCATACAGTTTTATAAGTTTAGTAAATTAGCATAAATGCAAAAAAAAAAGCACCAATTATGAGCACAAGTGCTGATGCAATTCCCTCCTACCCAGGTCAAGCACCTTCTAAGTCTTCCCCCTCTTGGGTGGGACTGTACTTTCTTAATGAAAATGTGAAAATGTGTCTGAAGAGCTGTTTTGCAACCTTGGCAGCCAGGGCAAATCAAGATAGGATAGGGATCCTTGGAATATGTTTTATCTTTCTGCCCAGGGAAAGGACATGGAAAAATACTGGGAAAACCTGCTAAAATACAATTGTATCTTATTTAGGCTACAGGGCTCCAAATGTATGTGTAAAGAATACAGAGAATGCATAAAAGAAAAAGAAGACAAAATCAAAACAGCGTCACCCCTGCTGCCACTGTTAAGCTTCTAGCTGATCAGTTTTCCACTTAGTTTGTTAGACATACAGCTCTCAAAGACAGCCAGGTTTCCAAAAATTCCTTGAAAAGCTTTGGAAATATTTAAGTTAAGAGAAAACCAAGTTCTGTTTATTCCAGTGTTCGTGGACCTGGTTGCTTTGGAAATATTTTTTTCGTTTTTTAAAATTTGAATTGTGTCTCCAGCACTATATCAATTTGGTTGATATGTTTATAGGTATTGTGTATACGATTTGAAATCTAGAGCCTGGTATAAGAAAGAGTAAATCATGTTAACTTCTTTGGTAGGGATTTAATAGTCTCAGTCTCAGCAGGGAGACTGTCTATCAACAGTGGTGAATTTTTGTTCAGAATTTTCTTTCAGAACACTTGTCTGAGAGCCAAGGCTGCAACTCCACTTGGGGGAGGGGTCTGTAGGAAAGTGGAAGAGGTGGAAGACTCCACCCAGAGGGATCTGCTGAAGGGAGAGGCTGCAGTGCAGACCTCAGACTACAGGAAGTGCCAGGGCATTTCTCCTGGGACAGGGACAGGCAGCAGCTCTGCCTCCAAAAGGTGTGCCCAAGTGAGGTGCCTTCTGTCGCAAGTGGCTGAGCAGCAGAAGGCAGTGGGAAGGCTGTGCAGGACCAAGGAGGCTGAGAAGGGGTTGGATAGCTGGTTCCAAGTGCAGTCTGCAGTGGACCCACAGCTCATGGCCAAAGAGCCAAACCCTCTTCCATCCAAACACACAGATGGAAGGGGGCTAGTAATATAGAAGAATTGTAGCTTATGATGGCAAGGAGCTGCAGGAGGGTAGAACCTCTTCACCACTCTGCAGACTGAAAATGAAAGACCTGTCACATCAGGAGAGCCACTGGGGCTGAATGAGGCAGCTCAGTCTTCTCCCCTGTGTAACAACCAATGCAGCTAAGGAAAGGTGATGGTTAATACTAGCAGGCAACTCTCTTCTGAGGTACAGAGGCACCTATTTGCTGACCTGATGCAATTTCTGGAGAGGTGTTCTGCTTGCCAGGGGCTTGTATCAGAGATATCACCATGATACTACCAAGCTCACTACAGTCACTGCTGTTGTTTTTTATCTTACACTTCTCTTCAAAATACTTTTGTACTGTAATGTACTTTTTCCAAATGTAAGACTATTGTCCTTTGCTAGTTAGGAGTGTTCCCTAACACCTGAGGTGTCAGAATTCACCTGACAAAAGAAATACCGTTCAGCAGACAATGTAGGTTATGCATTTTGAACATTTAGGAGGAGCAGGTACAAAAGGCTGCAGTTCCCATTCTTTTACAAGTCAAATGACCATATATTACAATGTGTATCAGCTGTCTTCCATTCCTGAGCTGAAGGCAAAGTATATTTTTCTCTGCCGTGCTGCATTTGGGCTCTGTCTTGTATTTAACCTAGTTAGATTTGATTGACATCCTCCTTATTGGAGAAAATCCTGCACTTATTTTAAATTTGCTGCAGGCCAGACCAGTCAATTACAGATGGTCCCAGAGACTTTCTGCCCAAAAAAGTCACAAGTGAAAACTAGAGTTTAAACTATTATTCTGAAAAAGTTGATGTACATCTTTGATCTTGGGATGGAAGTGCTGAATGTTGACTTGTGGCAATGGGCAAGATGGTTTCTTCTTTGAACAACATGGAAAAGTTAAGCACGATTTAAAAGAGATTAAACTATGTTTACTAATATTCCTTTGGTAACAGATTTATCAGCAATAATGTATACAATCATAGAGTGCCTTGGGTTGGAAGAGACTTTAAACATAATTTTCTCCCAAACCCTGTATCATGGGACATATTCAACTAGACCAGGCTACTCAAAGTCCCATCTGACCTGGCCTTGAACTTTTGGCACCTGCTTGAAGTTTTCCAGGAATGGGGTATACATAACTTCTCACAACAACCTGTTCCAGTGCCTCTGTATCCTCGCAGAGAAGGGTTATATTTAAACCAAATCTATCAGTTGAAAACTATTGCCTCTCATCCTTTCACTACACTCCCTGATAAAAGATCCCTCCCCACCCTTTTTTTAAGCACCTTTTTAAGTACTGAAAGGATGCCCTGAGGGCCCTGCATAACCTCCTCTTCGCCAGGCTGAACTACCTCAACACTCTCAGCCTTTCTTTAAAGGAGACACACTCCAGCCTGTGCTCATGTTCACAGCCCTCCTCTGGACCTACTCAAGCTGATCCAGGTCTCTTTTATGCTGAGGTCCCCATAGCTGGATGCTGCACTCCAAGTGGTGTTTCCTGACAATGCAGTAGAGAGGGAGAATCACCTCCCTTGACCTGAAGGCCATGCTTCATGATCTTCATCAACTCTTCAAAAAATGAAGAATCCAAACTTCTCATGTTTTCTGATATTCTATCTTGAAAGTAATTTTTGTTATTATATTGTTACTTATAATATTCTGATACTGACTTCTAAATGTTTTCTACCTTTGTAGCCTAATCTGAAAAATGAAAAATCATTAAGGGCAAAGAAACTTTGTAAAAAGTTCATCAAGAAAACTCCAATGAACAGCATAAATTAAGTGAGAGCCTGCAAAGTTTGAATTTCATTTCTGTTCTTTAAAATGTATATATACTCCGATTTAGGTGTGCTCTGTGAATTAAGCAGCAGTTTATGGAAGAAATGTTTTGTAGTGTTTTACATCTTTGGAACAATATTTCCTTGTTATGAAGAAAAACATTTTATCTTCAATATATTCCCTATTGTCTTTCCTCTCCATAAAAAAAAAGAAAGTGCTTGTGATACTGCATATTAAAGGCAGCAATTTTTTTCCATCATGTGAAAGAGAGCTAAGTCAATCTCCAATACTAATGTCTACAATAACTTTATGTTGAGCAGCTTCTTGTAGTAAACAACCTACAAAGTATGGGTAACAGCTGACAGATTTATGTCATAATGCTGAATCAAAATACGCAGAAATGGCACAGTACACAGTTAAGAAATTTGTACTGAGGAAAAAGCCAACAACAAACCAAAACAAAACCTAATGCAAAATATTTCATTAGAGCAAAAAATCTCTTTTCAATTTTCAGGCAGGTCATGTTTGATGCAACTGCAATATGTTTATTGATGCACATGTATATGACAGATATCCATGTCAGAAGAGTAGGTCTTATAATGGATTCACATAATATGTTTTCTGTTAAGAACTGAAAAACAACAAAACAAAGAATAAGTTTCTTTTGAGATATGTAATACAGACTTCTGTGTTCATTCTATACTATAAGTTGTGGCTTTCTAGATTTTTCAAAGTGACCCTAAGACAGTAAGGATTCAAAGCAATATTCTAAAGGTCTCTTAAAATTGAGACCTTCATGTCTTATTGCACTGGACTGTGTTGCAGTTTTCCTTGAAGGAAAAAGAATTATTTGCCTGGTGATTCTTGAAGACATCAAATCTTCTGCCTGCACTAAGATTTTTCATAATTGGTGCAAAGTCAAAGACATCATTAGTGTTTTCTGTACATGAGGGTTTCACCAATATTTCACTGTAACACTTTGTGTTTAAATAATCAATAACCTTTCTCTGAAATCAATTGACGTTAATATATCCTTGTTTGTTAATGAATATGATAATGTGTAATCATTCATTTAAATATTTAAAGTGTTGCTGTGTAAATAAAGAAGATGATTAATCCTCAGTAATGTAATTAAATTTTGTATGAAAATATAATGACCTGTTAGCAACATTGCAAGGAAACAAAGATCACCCTGATATTTTTTTTCTTTTAGCTTCAAAAAGTGGTGATGGGGTAAAAGATGCATTAGGATCTAAGGTCATGATTCTGCAAACTCTTTCAGATATAGAGTAAATCATCATTGAGGTACATGGCAAAAATTATATTTTTTTCATTTTTAATGACTCAGAATGAATAAGGTTAGTTTTGATGATCAAATCCTGAGAGTTTAAACTAATGAGACCTCATCTCTTATAAATGTTACAATTAAGAAATGAAAGAATAAATGCATGAATAAATAAATTTGCTGCATAAAATCCCAGTGTTCCTATACAAGCAAAAACTGTCACTCTAGGTGCCTAGGAAAAAATACTCTCATCATATAAATTGTGGAACTCCAGTGCAAATTTTGTCAGGCTACTCTGTATGCAAAATGACTACAGAATATGCAGCACAATTTCCTGATGTAGATAGGATATCTGCAATGCAGATCAGAGGAAGGAAATTCTGCCTACGTTTACTCTATATATATATATATATATATATATATATATGTTTATGGATGTTTATGTATTACTTACATGCCTCCTTGCAAAGAGAGCATCTTCACATAAATAGAGTGGTTTTTTATTTTATCTACGCCTCTAAAAATAAAAAGTGTGATTACTCTGGTACATGTCCACTTCTATAATCTCTGCTAATAGTTTCTATTCTTAGGTATTAAAGGCAGGAAAAGTAGACACAATGTGTATTCTTCTATAAAGATTATTTGTTGAGGAGAGGTATAGTCTTTCACAGCTTCTTTGGTGATAGCTAATGTTCCCCCTTTCTGTCTATCTATCCATTCAACTATCTGCTGTAGCTCTCATATATTCAAGGGCAGTATATTTAAAATTATTATTCCCTTGACTTACCAAAAGGTTTCAAGGCAAAGGTACCAGGCAGTTAAGTTTCTTGAGTATAAGTATGCAAAATTGATGACATCAAGTAGTAGATTAGGTTCCAGGATGAGTCAAAATCTAAGTCTGGTTTAGATTCAATTTCAATGGTTTTCATTATAACAGTGACCTGAAACCCACCACCCAAATCCCCAAAGTAAAACCCAACCAAAAAAGCCCATTTCATAAGCACATCTTTTTTCTGTCCAGATTTTCTATTCTCTTATGGGAAAGTAAGAAATGCATCTTTCTTTCTGAAAAGTTAGAACCACTCATAAAAGAGCAAAAACAACTTTTAATTTAGATTGCAAAGTAAAAGCTACAACAGAGGATCAACAATCTTTCAAGGTTGCTGTGTTCAGGCTGCATTTTTTCATCCTCAAATTGGAGATTGAATGCAGCGGCATCCTGAGGATGCCTCCTCTCAGAGGAAAACGAGTCCAAGTATCTTAATTTCTATAGCTTGTTTCTGAGTAAAGCAGCAGATTCTACAGTTTTTTGCTGAGTTTGGACCTCCTGGAAATCAGAAGAAACAACTACTTTTCATAGATGCCTCTCTCCAGATATTATGCTTCAGTGTTGTACCTCCTGTTTTTGTTTAAAAATCTGCCTCAGACAAATCCCTCTATGCTGTCTTTGGCACCTAGACTGCCTATCAGCAGTCTGATATGGCAGTTGCTTGAAAACTTTCTCACCCTTAAATTTAAAGGCACTTAAACAATGAAATTTTTATTAGCACCTTTCTCTTGTTGTTACCACTTTCTGATCCACTGGTGCTATAATAATGGCACGGGTAAGTAAAGGGACTTGTTGCAAGAAAAAACAGAGATAATTAAATTCAAATTTTTATTTGGTTGTGTTCTGTGTTTTCTAATAATTTCTCAATTTCTCCTATTTCCTGTCATGTCCTTAAAGCCTTTTTTTTTTCCCCTTGAACAAGATTCTATTCCATTTCTTATTTAACATGAAAAATGCTGGGTTCAAAGCTCTGAGTTTATTTATTAGGTAGCTGTTGATTTCATGCTGGAGGAAATACAGGCCAGATTTACATTTGCTTTTTCTTTACTAATGTGTGTCTACTTACTCAGCAATTTTTACTAGATTAATAGTAATAGAATACCCTTGACAACTCTCCTCTCAGGAAGATTTAACTGAAATGACCAACAAATGTTAAGGAGGTATTTACAAATATACAGATGGAGAGACAATTTGGCTGCATGCATTTCTTCAAGAAACTAGGCTGAAAATGCTGCATTTAAACTGCTTGATACTGCAGATGGTTTACAAACATTTTCTCCAAACCCTGTTCACGGGGTTCTCTGGTGAAAACCTTACTGAAAATAGTAGATCAGAGCAACAATGACATGCAAAATTTATATACCCATACTGATCTATGAATTCCTATCCCCAGTTTAGAAGTATGCCTAGGTCATTTATTTCTGAGAGCACTAAAACTCTCCAGAAAGGGATAAAAGGATCAAAATATCTTCCGCATGGTTTTTGAAATACCTGTTTATACTCTTCTAAGTAGGTTAATTTTTACTGAGTTAGATAGCATGCAATAGAACAAGGGGGTTTGGTTTTAAACTAGAAAAGGGCAGATTTAGATGAGAGATGCAATGAGGGTAGTGAAACACTGGAACAGGTGTCCAGTAGAGGTGGTAGATGCCCTGTCTGTGGAAACACTCAAGGATGGGGCTCTAAACAACCTCATCTGGTTGGTGATGTCCCTGCTCACTGCAAGGGGGTTGGACTAGATGACTTTTAAAGGTCACTTCCAACCCAAACTATTCTGTGGGTCTATGTCTCTTTAAAAGTAACTGTCAAAACAGAAATTAAGTATACTTTCAAAGAATTAAAGAAATGCAAACTGATTGTTCCTGGACATGCATAACATATCCATTATATGTCTAGGTATGCATTGCAACACTTCCCCAGTGGATTAAAATAGAGCAGTCTTGAAATATATGATGACTGAAGGATCCCAATACTGGAATACTTGTTGGAAGAAGAAATCATTATGGAGTGTCTGCTTGACAAAATTGTGAAAAATGAAAGTGGCAATACTTATGAAATTAAAATGGCAGTAGCTTTGGGAAATTATTACTGACCTTTGGATGAGCCAATATTACCTCTGCCAATCTCTTCTAGTAGAAATCTTTGGAGTGAAGGATGTTTGCTTTAACTATATTTTTTATCCTCTTAAGAGAGTGAAATTATGATTTAAGAAAGAAGAGGGGGTGCAATATAAAGATGATGCCCAGTATTACACCTTCTCAGAGGTGTTACTCTTAGAAATAAAAGCCTTAAAAAAGAAGTCATTAGCAACATGTTTGCAGCCAATCTGTAAAAAAAAATAAAAATTATTAGTATAGACATATGTCATTTTGTTCTTTAGCTATCTATGTATGGATCAGGATACTGTTTTGACCTCTGTGACTCTATGGGCTTATGAGATAATTGTGTGAGAAACAGTCTTTTACTCACCATCATTTTTCCCCAGTTCAGAACAGCAGAGAAAAATTACTTTGAACAAAGAGTAATAAGCAGCCATTAGGCTTTCTTGAGTCATCATGTGTCTCTTTTCATTCAAATTAGCTCAAATCTGACTACTTTGAGTGATACTGTAAATCTCCTACATATAAGAATTAAAAATGAGGGGGGCTGAGAATGTATATTTATAAGGCTTTATAAGATTAAGAGTTGTATTGATGCCGATTTCAGAAACAAGTTTTTGGTATAACAACAATATTCATATGCAACAATGGTTCACAAATTATATATACTGGGTGGTTTTTCTCTAGATTTTGATAGATTTTGCTACAGCAGTGCCTTTTAATAAATGAGAAATTACCTTCCTAGTACAGAAAGTCACATAGAACCTAGATATCATACTTAAAACAGAACATAAATTATATACTGTCCCTCCATAACACAATGGATTTTATGTGTGAAATGCTAAAGGAAATCAGTAATGTGTTAGTGAATTTTAAAAAAATATCCAAACTTACAAAATCAAAGTAAAACCAAAAATACCTAACAGAATGAAGGGCTTTGAGTCAATAACTCCTAGTCTTTATTTAAAGGTAAAATGAAGTTGCTTTGGCATTGAAATTGAACATGCTATAGTTTCTAACTGTGAGTCAAAGAAATGAAAAATGTTACAAAAGAGATTCCACTGTTTTTCAGTGACAGATCAGTATAACACATTTGAAGTGAAGGATATAAAGTTCAAGAAATTTAAAAATGTTAATAATTTGCATTTGCCATCCATGCTGTTAAGGAAAAGTAACTTCCAAATTCATAAAGAATACCTGTTTGTCTACTAGATTTATCCTACTATGTTTGAATCCAGTACCTAATTACAGCAGAAGAAAAAAAAGGGATAAAAGTCTACAAAATATTATCCCTCTCTTCCACTGAATGAAAACTGGCACCAAAAAGGGACATCACTGTACTGCTTCTATGTAGGAACTGCTAAATTGTGAGGTCATTTGAGGTCAATCCTCATTCATTTGACTGCTAGTATGTAGGCAGCCAGGATATATTTACCAGGCCAGGTAACTGGAAAGTAGCTTTACATCAAGGACATGGCATTTACTTGACAAGGCATGCAAAGAAAGACAGAGAGTAGGAAAATAGCTGGGGAGTGGCATTAAAATTGCTGGGTTTGTGGAAGTGACCAGTGGTTACTAGGGCCTGTTTAGGGACCCACAAGAAGGGATGTTTTCCACAAAGGGTGGGAAGACTGGTCTAATATCTGTGACATTGCACAGTGTCTTTGGTACTTAAAAACATCTGTAGAAAACAAAGCTTCATTACTTCTGCCGTTTGGGGAGCAATTTTGGTTTGATATTGTTATGAACAGGGCTCAGTCAATAAACTGAAATACAGGTGTGCAAAATCAGTTAGTTTTATGGCCATCTGGCTGCAAAAATCCAGACTGTGAGCACGATGACTCCTTCCTAGGGATTTGGGTGAGTTACTACTGGGTGCTTGTAAGTAAAACAAATACTGCCAAAAAGTATGTTGCAACTGCTTTATCCAATGAAGGGCATTTATAAAAAATATATATAAACCAAAAAACAACCAAATTGACTGGCTGGAACTAAACAAGTAGAGTTAGAGACATGGGCACACCTGCAGGGCAATGATCTTACTGGAATCACTGAGACATAGTGGGATACCTCCTACAGCTGGAGTGTTGAAACAGAAGGATACAGACCCTAGGAAGGTCAGGCAGGGAAGATGAGGAGGGATTATCACTCTCTACATCAATGACCAGATGGAGTTCATGGAGCTCTGCCTGAGGATGGATGAGGAGCTGAACAAGAGCCAATGGGTCAGCATTAAAGGGAGGGCAGAGAGATGTGACATTATAGTGGGGGTCTTCTATAGGCTGCCCAGTCAGGAACACTGGTGGCCCTCTATAGAGAGATAAGAGCAGCCTCATGTTCATAAGCTCTGACTTCATGTGGAATTTCAACCACACCAATATCTGCTGGAGGAAGAACACAGCAGGACACAAGTGATACAGCACATTTCTGGAATGCATGGATGACAACCTCCTTCCAACTGATAGAGAAACCCATGAGGAGAGATGCTATGCTGGAGTTTGCCCTCAGAAGCCTGGAGGGATTTATGGGTAATGTGAAGCTTAAGGGCAGCCTTGGCTGAAGAGACAAAAAAATGGTGATGTCCATGATTTATAAGGAGAAAGAAGGTCTCACAGCAAACTCACTGTCTTGGACTTCAGAAAAGCAGACTTTGGCCTCTACAGGAGTCTCCTTGGTAGAGTACCATGGAATAAAGTCCTGGAGGGAAGAGAGGCTGGAGAAAGCCAGTTGATACTCAAGGGTCACCCACTACAACCTCAGAAATTATACATCCTGGCAAAGAGGAAGTCAGGCAAAAACACCAGGAGGCCTGCATATATGAACAAGGAAATCCTGGAAAAACCCAAGCAAAGAGGAAGCCTATAGAGGATGGAAGCAGAAACAGGTGGCCTGGTGTTGAAATCTGACTACTGAGAGATGCTTCTATCTGAATTAAGTTGCAGATGAGACCATATACCAAAGTCAATAGTATGGATTTTATTTAACAGTAAAATATCAGGTAGAGAGATAGAAAGAAAAAAAAAACCAGAGAGGGTGTTGAAGAGAGAGACAGATTAAGCAGAAGATAGCCATCACCCATGGATCAAGGGGCATCCTCTTGCTCATTTTTCACCTTGGGCTTCTTGGTGCTGCAAGTCCTAAGGTCATTTAAAACTTTTCACTTTTTATATTTTTTTGCACAAAAAGGAATTAATGCTTGTTGGCTACACACTTCTATTATTCTATTGGTTAAATGATTCTGTTGCTTCTAATGCTAATTAGTCCTTTTGACTCAGGGGGTTTTTTTGAGTCAGTGGGCCTCAATCTCCCCCTGGCATAATCACCTTTTACCTAAAATTATTTCAGCACAGTTGTTGAGTTGGTTTTCCTTGTGGATTCTTTGTGTCCATGATGAGTGATACATTCTTCTCTCCCAGCTTTGTTTACCTCCCCATAGGCTTGAGATAACACTTGGACAATAGTACCACCTTTATCTTAAAACAATGTCTTAATTTGCAGTCCAAGTTTCTGGTATCCTTAGAGAAATATTTGGCAGGGGTTGAGGGCTTCACTGGTCACAGATGAGCAGTTCTTTCTTCACACAGTTTTCCACGGCGGGAGTTCTTCAGTGGAAAGGATGTTTGAGGTAGGCAACTGTGATTTGAGACAGAAAACTGTAATCTTTTAAGTCTTTACACCTGGGAGGAATGGAGAGAGATTGTCTGAACAGCCACGGATCAGGCAAGCCCTGAGAGAATTAAACTTGGACAGGGATATTAAGGTCAACAAGAAAGATGTCAATAGGTAACTTGGTGGTAAAAGGAACTCTAGGGAAATTGTGGGAACACTTTGGAAAGAAATAGGAGACCTGTTTACCTGTGACATGGAAAAGGCTGAGGTACTCAATGACTTTTTCTCCTCAATCTTCACTATCAAGTGCTCCAACCACACTACTCAAGTTGCAGAAAGATTAGACAGGCACTGGGAGAATGAAGAACTACACATTGTAGGAGAAGATCATGTTTGAGACCACTTAAGGAACCTGAAGGTCCACAATTCCATGGGTCCTGGTCATATACACCCACAGATCCTGAGGGAATTGTTGAAAAATGGATGAACCACTACACATCATACTTGAGACATTTGGGATTCTGGTGAAGTTCCCCCTGACTGGAAAAGAGGAAACATATACCCTATTTTTAATAAGTAGTAAAAGGAAGACATGGGGAACTACAAGCCAATGAGTCTAATCTCTGTGCCTGACATTATCATGGAGCAGATCCTTCTGAAAAGTATGCTAAGGCATTGAGAGTATACCAATGTTAACAATGGTTCTTTAATGATTTCTCACAAAATGGTTGATATTTGTTTTTTATATATATAAACTTACTTGCATTTACATAATATGCAAGTCTCCAAGTTGCTTCTTAAATGATTCTGTGTTTATCACAATAATATGAATTGAATAAAACTGAATATGAATTTTTAAGCAGAGGATTTTTATCTACTATTTAGTTTTTTTCCACATAAACTCAACTCACCTTGTTGAAAGCATGGGGACTCTGTTTACTGTCTCTGTATATAAAGTCTCTGTCACTCATTTGATTACTGGACTCTGTTCAGGCATCAGGAACCTAGCCCATGTATGATCACTCAGGATCAGAGCCCAGTATTTGTCTGCCAGTGTAATCAACCATTCTTCTTACAATATATAAGAAATATAAACAGTTACAGGCATATACTGGTGAAGTAAATGAGAGATTTTCCATGCAACAATAGACTTGGGTGCTAAATCCCATGGTCTTGCCTAGGCGCTAGACTGATTGAAATCCTAAAATCAAATTAAATCCTAAACCAAAACTGAAATCCCAGAAACTGATCAGTCATGTTCCAGCCACACAAAGTCATTATGGGTAGCTGAATACAGCCATACAAGCTTACACAGATTTATTTTTCAGCTGGTATCACAAGATTTTGATTGTTCTTTTATTTTGGGTGAATAAATTATTTACCGTTGTCTAGATAAGAGAGGTTTTTTTTAATAAAAAAAGGACAAAAATACTTTTACTGTGAACTGTCTTACAAGATTTAAACTCTGAATGTTTTTAGTTAAGACTGTAGTTTCTAGATGCTTTTACCAATTGCGCAAAGACAAAAAAACAAATTAATTACTTTATAACAGAAGTAACTGCTGAATGATTAATATAATTTTTCCTCCAGTGTTATGCCATTCTAAGAACACTGACTGCAAGACATTTAATTAGCTTTAAGTTGAAATGAAACATTACATTTTGCCTATTAATTATTCATGTATACTACTTATTTGTATTTGTTTATTTAATTACTTTAGAGAGGCATCTATTAATGCGGCAAATGGGAACCTCATGTTCGGTTTGAGAATTTGTTTTTCCTACTGAGGATGCATTTGGTAAACGGGAAAGATTGTAATCCAGTGGAATAGAGTAAGTTGATTTTCCAGTACAGGAGTGGAATGTGAGCAGGATATAAGAGAAAAAGAGTAAGTGGTAGTGCCATGTCATAAACCAGATTGCCATAAATCTGTCTCCTGAAAACTGGTGCTGTGACTGATACAAATGGTATCCTGCAGCAGGAAAATATAGGAAAATCAATTTTCAGCTTTATTCCAAAACATATGCTTCAGTGTAACAAAGAGTTTGCTAAATTTGACTCCTGAACTTTTTTTTCTTAAATCCAAAAAGTACATTTAAACATACAGTTTTGCAGTGTGGTCCAAACAATATCATTTAAGCTCATTCAGCCACTCAGGCTAATCAAGTTCTATAGAAAATATGATAATTTAAATAAATGCTAGATGGATGCTCTGTATCTTTTGTCATCTTTTGGAATTCAGCTATCAATTGATGCAGTTAATTGGTACCAGTATACATCATGAACCCTGTCACCTAAGAACAAACTTTATTAGAACTTATTCATGTTCTAACTAGTCCTCTCCCTTCCAAAATTAATTTGAATTATGTAAAACCTAATTTGCGTAGCGTTTCCACAAAAAGGAGTTGTTTCCAAGTGGATGAAAAAAATATTATCATCCAGGAAACTGGAATCTAGGGAACTGGCCAGGAATGTATGTAAACCACCAAATAACTAACAAAAACTTCCCAGAGAATATTGTGTCATGGGTTCTAGCCATTCTCCTAACAATGCAAAATTCTTAACAGCAAATTCACTAAGTGATAATGCATATCCCAATGGGCCAGAAAACCTATGGAAGAAGATGAAACAATTTATTTCCTTAAGACAATAGTTGGAAAAGCAATGAACTTGAAAACTGTATTGGAATCTGGCCTTCAAACAGGAGATAATATTTAGAATAGGCCTAGTAGCTGAAGACCACTATTTTACTTTTAATTAATATTAGCCTGTTATCACAGTAATTTCTTAAGCTTTCCATTAGAGTTTTAACTTCATTTGTGCCACCATGTATTAACAGCATAGAAAGACCAAGGGAGAAAATAAAATTCTCTCATGTAAGAGTAATTTCTAAGTAACCTTGGGGTAGTTTCTTTCAAAAAATACTTTTGTACAAAGCAAACCAAATTGTACAGAGATTTAGTTAACTACTTCATGCAGGGTATATAAATACCCTTTAGACATAAGTATAGACTCTAATATCTATTATCATTACTGCAGAGGCTCAAGAGCACGAGTTTGAAAGAGTTTTGGTCTCACACAGACTACACACTGGGGATCCCCGCTAAGCCTCTCTGTAAGCAAAGCAAGAGAGAACTTTGTAGTTTTGATCAAAAATACAAACAGAAAAACAAGCCAATTTTTAACGTCATATTGAAATTTCCCTGTGGCACACAGAGAAAAAGATCTGCACAGAATATGTGGTATATGTATCTGAAGCAGCAATTAGTGCAGAAAGAGAGACGTTCCACAATTTCCACAGCTTCGCACTGCCAGCAAGCTTTTCTCTGGCAATTAACAGCAAAACATGATACCTCAAAAAGTGTCAGGGGAAACAGACTTTGAAAAAAGTGCAAACTGTTTTTAAACAAGTTTGACACTATTCAAATAATGTTTCTCTTTTCCCATTTTCAATACTGTTATATTTTAACACTTTTCTGGTGCGCAACTGTGTCCTGTCACCTTTAAATAACTAAATAAATCTATTATATGTTAAGTAACACAATTCAAACAAAAACATATTTCCATCAGAAAAAAAAATCAGTTATGGCATTTCCCAAACACCAGAAATGTATCCCAAGGAAGAAGCTTATTCTTAAAGATTACCTAGAGCCAAAAAAACTTTAGTTTTGCTCCCTATATTTCAGGAATGGGGTGCTTAACAGTCAAGAACATTTCAGAATCAGTGGTTAGCTCAGAGAACTTTCTCACTCTGGCTATTCACCATGAAAGTCTTCCAGATTCCAAAATGTTCATTCTGGGTTTATCTCCTCAACTCTTTCTCCAACAAACAGTGCTACAGGGATGTGGAAATGGCAACTGATGTAAAAAATGGAAATATAAGTGTCATGGTTTGAGGCTTACCCGGAAATGGTAAGATTTATGGGCGGCTCAGTGAGATCCCAAGTGAAGAAATTCAGGCGGAACAAGGAGGAGCTTCCTCTTTTCCAGGCAGGGAGCACAGAGGTGAGATCTCTGGCCGGCCTGGGAGGGGGCTCGGCCCCTTCCCCAGGCCCGGCCAGCCGGCGGCTGCGGGACGGTTCCCCCCCCCAACCCTGATTTCATTGGAGGCGGCGGCA
>VWZP01009788.1:0-10413 GCA_013396995.1 Dicaeum eximium | reverse complement strand
CAGGCTTTGTGGCCCCTTCCCAGCCTTGGGACAGCCGTGGAAGGTGGGAAAAAAAACCTCACAAGCAAGTTCCCCGGGCGGGTTGCTTGTGGGGACATTGAGAGACACAAGAGAACTTTTCTTTTCTCTTGTGGAGAAGATTTTCCATAACATGAACAAGAGGGACTCCTCTCCTTGAGAGAGAATTGAGAAAAGACTGTTTCAAAATGATGGACTGATTGGGATTGTTGAGTGCTACTTCTTTACATTGACAAATGGGAAGGAAATGTTTGTGGAGGGAGGAGAAGGGTCTGAAGGGTTTTGGTTTTTTTTTCTTTTCCTTTTTTTTGTTTTAGTTACTGTTAATAAACTGCCTTTCTCTTGAAGTTTTGAGCCTGCTTTGCTTTTCTCCTAGTTGATCCTATTTTACAGCGGGAGAATGCTCTGGTGATTAACCAGCACAAGAAAAACCCACCACATTTAGTGGTGCATTGGCCGGGAAAAATTCAAATTGATTGAAATTGGGGAAATTCAGAATTGGCGAACCAAACCACTACATAAGTAAATGAATTTTCTGCTCAATTCTTACACAACCATAGTCACTCTCGAAGAGTCAGCTGTATAAGATAAGGATTATACAATTTAGGGGAACTGTTCATGGAGACCCTATGGGCATAGGCCATCATAATTATCTTCAAAAACACAGAGCTGCTCTACCTACTCCCTGTCATGTACCACTGTAACTATAGCCCTCTTGACTTCACTGTCTAGTAATAATGAGTCACCCTTTACGTATGTTCAGGGAGGATAAATTAGAAAGGAAAAGAAGGAAAATAAACACAAGTGACAGGGCAAGACAAGAAAAGGCAAGGCAAGGGACAAAAATGGCATATGTGGACCTGTTACATAGAATGGTAGCAGGACTCACTCATGAAAATTTTATTTTCTGTCACATGCTGAGTGGAAATCATAAGACTTCAGGAATAGAGGAGGAGGTCAGGGATTGTTATCTACCAGAATAGCTTATTCAGCTTGCAAACCCATCTGGAGGATCATGAAGCATTAAGGGGTAACCAAAATCTAATTACTTTCCTTCAGAAGGCAGTACCTAGTGCCATACTCATCCTATCCTATCCTATCCTATCCTATCCTATCCTATCCTATCCTATCCTATCCTATCCTATCCTATCCTATCCTATCCTATCCTAATATCCTATCCTATCCTATCCTATCCTATCCTATCCTATCCTATCCTATCCTATCCTATTCTATCCTATCCTGAATTAGTATAAAAATGGAGAATGCTAATTTAAAAAAAAAAGCTTGTAATAGAGCATCCCATTCAAATTGCTGTGGATCTTGCAATCACATTGTATAACTGATGTATCTATGGCCCTATAATGATATTTATGTTAGTATCCTCCCTTCAGCAGAAGGGACTGAAGCTTATAGCCCATATTTCACAGCATGCTTATTCTGAATGTAATATTGTTAGACTGAGTACAGCATTTTAGGATATTTCACAGAAAGGGAAAAGTCTGTAATTTTCCAATCATCATGTGTTCTGAACATTTTCATTCTTCCCTGTTTACAAAGAACTTTTTAGCCCTTCACAAAAATAAGTGGACTAAAATATATTGTAACATTTTATTGACAACATATGTGTTCCTTTTTCAGTTCTAATAACAGGAAAAAGATTACACAGTGGCTAGTTAATCCATCATCTTTTTTTTTTGGCTTTTGGTCTGTTTTTTTAATAGGAGTAATTCCAATTAAAACAATGCAGAACTTAAGAAAGCAATAAATTAGTATGTCTGCTTTTTCCATGGGGTTTTAAAGACACATGGAGATAAATCAGCTGCATCAGTAGTAACAGGGTAATATTCAATCATCCTCTTATGGGTGCAAATTAAAGACTTTCGTAAGCACTGCAAAGGGCTTTTTTTTCTGTTTTCCTTGTTGAATAAGTCATGGCTTCAGAATACCTTTAATGTAAACCTCAAATTTTCAAAACCATTAAAAAGCTGTATACTTTGTTTCTTTTAATTTAATTCTATATGTAGGTTGCCAAGGAATAAGAACAGAAGTCATAAACGAGAGTTTAAAAATTGAAAGAAATATTTTTCAGCAAAAATTCTCAGAAGATGTTTTTTCCTTAGACATTGCAGAGAGGACAGTTGAGATAAAGTAAAACAGGAACTATTCATAATGATAAGAATGAACAGGGGTAACATGCTTGCTGGCAAAAAAACCCCAAACTTGCTAAGTTCTGACATGTCTCTCTGTAGAGAAAGAAAACTAGCAGTTTCTTATCTTGGCTTGTCCCCAGATGAGGCAGAGAGTGGCAATGGAAGAACAAAATGAAGTCACAGGGGAATAAATCTATTTGCATTTAGATCCTTAAAGTCTAACTAAACAATCTCTATGGGCCAGACTTATTGTCAAGATATGAGATCTGCTGCCTGTTAAGAGATGGCAAATGTATACATAAATGTGCATATGGCAGCTACAGTAGACAATGAGAAATAGTACAAAGAGCCAAGAAGGTATTACAATGCTAAACTTCAAGTGAGTATGGGAAGGACAGATCTATTTTACTCTTTCATCTAACAACAGAAATGTACATTAAAAAAATAAAATGGGTAACACAGCAAGTGTAATCAATATTTCTCAGTCTGTATACCAGTAAGATAAGCTGAATCTCAAGACTGAGTCTATCATTAGAATGGTAAAAAATTTCTGCAGTCAAGAAAAAAATTTCTTGACATTTTCATTCAGTCTGCCACTCAGTCTACAGAAGGATTGAGGGTCCAAGCATAGTCAAGTATAATTTTCCCATTTCTCCATGTTGAGGGTTAAGAAACTAAGTCATAATATTCCTATACAGGAAGTTTTGATATCACACAGCATGAAAACATTTTCTGATTTTGCAGCCAGTGGCTCTGTGGGTTTTGTTTTCTAGGTTTTTAATCATCCATGCATAAATCTTGCTGTATTTCAGATGAAAATTTTCCAGCATTCATGACACGAGGATATCACATCTTTCATTTGTACTTTATGGGGAAAATAATGAACATGGGTTCCTCCCATGCACACTACTACCAAACCACTAAACCCAGGACTTTCAGCAGATTATTTCTTTTCATTAGCTATAGTCTCCCACTCTGTTTTCTCTTGTGAGTTGCTGGAAACTCCCTCCACATCAATTTTTTATCATCCTTTATGACTTGTTTTCCTTATCTACTGCATATAAACAAGTTTAGTCATAAGGAAGGAAAGGCGTGTACAGACAGGATCCAGGAAGGAAACTGATATTCCTCTGAGTCTCCAATTTGCTTCTGTACTCTACTACCTTTCAGACATTTGCAGAAGTTGTCTTTGACTCCTCTCACCTTTTCTTCCCTTCTGCCAGCTAATCTGGAGCATTGTAGCCTAAAAAAGGACTTCTCCATTGTATTAATCTGTGATAAAATTGTGAGCTTCTCCTCCCCAGAACACTTTAAATTGTTACCTGTACCTTTGAAAGTACCTTTCTAAGAAGTAGGAAGCTGTGACTCCTCTATATACACTTTTCTGGGTTAAAAAACCTATTCTGGATGTTTTAAACGTACCATCACCATGCTGGCAAGTAAAAATTTTGCCAGTTTACAGTGCAACAAGAGAGAGAGAAACATGAAAGGAGCACAAAGGACATATGCAGAACAAGCAAGTGAAAAATACACAGTGAATATATGTGACCATCTATGTAGGGGTAAAGAACTAATCCATAGGAGCCAGTCGTCTCTTCAAATCCCAGAAATTATTAATTTTTTCAAACTCTTATTTGGTCTTCTGTGTCTAATTTTGGGTAAATAACTTGCTTTCAGAAATTGGAAGTAAAAATAAGATTTTGCACATTCATTTTTATTTCAGAACGGTTTAAGGAAAATCCTGGAGGTTTTTTGAAATTTGATTTGAGACTCCATAATGTTTTGGGTTCATGTTCAGCTGGCAAAATGCAAGAAAATGCCAAAACTTAGTGCAAAATAAATTTTACTATTTCTCTAAGGGATGGACTAAAATATCTTCCAAGTGTTCTTTTTTTTCAGAGTACTTTTATAGTTTCTAAACTTATTTTCATCTACTATACCAAAATAAATATTCTCTGTTCTTTCCAATGGAGCCCTATAAAAACAGGTGAGGGGAATATGAGACCACAAAACATGTGCCTAATGGTAAGACAAAATGTGTATGGGGTGAATATTACCGGGTAGAGAAATGACAGCTTTGTGACAGCTTGAAATGTGTCAGCATGGAAATTAATTACACTGATAATTTCCAGAAACAAAGAAAGTATCTGGTATACATAGCCTAACCAATAGAAGTGCTTCCTCGTTCCCCTCCAGCCTTACTACATTCAGATACCTCAGTAACAATCAAACAGATTTTTATCAAACTTTTGAGGCACTTCACCTCTGGATTGGACACCAGTGTGAGAAATTTCCTTCTAAGAATAAATGGCTTGGAAAGATATAAGCAGCAGAAATTAAGCACTTAAAATGGAAATAACATCTTAACCACAACTGCTAAACTTGTACCTCTGTCACCTCAAGCTGTGAGTTCACATCCCAAAAGATATGTGACAACAGGCTGACTCAGTGCTCAGACAAGAACCATTTAGGAAACACCCAAGAGGAAATTCAGCAGATAGCAGCATTCCTACTGGGCTGCTAAGGTCATGTACCCATGAGAGGCGTTTAACCCTATCCAAGACAAGACATAGAATTATTGCCTTATCTGTCTAGTGATGTAGTTACTCTGACTGTACAGATGTGAAATCTAGTGTCCTGGTCTGAGGCTAACTTGCACAGTTTCTGTCATCCCTCAACCTCCTTTGGTTATGTAGTTCTCTGTTTCTTGCTCTGGAAGAGTCACAGTTTAGCCATCGGTGGACTGACATCCAGTGGCCTTCACTCTCATTTTGCAGCCAGGCAGCAGGAGATTGCTAACCACAGAAGGCACTTCTCAGCCCTTGTCTGGCTCACTCATATCAAATGGAGTTTTTATTTTGGTGGGTATGAAGTTAAGTTTTTAAACAAGACACTTCATCCTAATTGTATGACCTCTTTGACTAAAACAGAGAGGCAGATCTGCCTCCTTTTACAAGTTAATTCTCCAATGAGGAATCACATTTACATACTAGTAGGTAAATGGTAGAGCTGAGCTTCAGTCAACCTGCCTAATGTCCTTCAGCCTGTTAAGATGACATAAAATTATTTTCCAAGTTCCAATTAATGTTTTGATTTAACATCCATGTGCATCTTTAAAGATGTCAGATTGTGACAATTACTATATATGTTGCATATGTAGAAAAGCTGCTAAAACATGGAAGAGGTCTTGAGATCTTATTTGCCTGTAATTTATTTTATGAGAATATGTCAAAAAAGGAAAGAATGTTCATAACAGTCTGATTTCCCCAATACACAACAACTTCATCAGAAGTCAGTGATTTCTCTGAAAATTCAAGCTTTGGATATTTAATCCTGCTGCTGTACTGCTCCAAAACCGTCATAAGTAAATTCAGCTTATTTTCAGGTGAGAGCCTTAAGATTCTTCCCACATGGCTTGCTATTTGTCCAAGCACTGGGCTTTTTTTCTTTTTTTTTTCTTTTCTGTATATGTTTTCTGTGTCCTCTGGATGATACTAGTTCAGAGTAACATTTCATAGAAATTTAATGGCCCTTGTCAAGTAGGTTGTTCTACAGACACACATTCTCTCTTAACATGAACAAATGCTCATGCTTCTAAAACTATTGGTTAGTATGCTCCTTAACTATCTGTAGACATTCTTTAACTTTGGTTTTCTGAGGAAATTAAACTTACACATTTGCAAAATTTATTCATCTATCCCTGATGCCCACTCTTTGTTTAATTTATTGATCAGAGTTCAACCACACTTGGCAACTGGAAAAGACATTTCAAACATAAATAGAATTCTGAGCTCATAACCATTAGTCAGAGATTAGAGTTGCAGTTACTTCAGGGAGAGATGAAGTCATTGTTTTACTCTTCTGCTAGAGAGAGAAAGGAATGCAATTTATGCACCCTACAATGTACATACCTCACCTTCATCTTCTATGGGTGCAGCAGTGAGAAGGAAATTGGGTTCAACAGGCCCTACATTTCTTCCTATCTCTTGACGGAGCAAGTTACATTCTGCTCTGCTGTGGCTCTGTTTTTTGCTCACCATCTTCACTATGATTTTACTCCTAAACAGAACTGCACAGCGTTAAATAATATCTGGGACCAGGGTGGTCTTTCAAAACTAGAAACTGAACAGGGAAGCATACTGTATGGCTTTAATGCCCCCAAGAAGTTACACCTCCAGTTGATATTAACAAGACAGCCATTACTAACTGACTCCTCCTCTTATATAAAGGATGGGGAAGGATTTTTTATGTATCTTATTAACTGTGCCACTTAAGCAAGTATAAGATGTGAGAATTCTCAACGGCCAAAAGCAGGACCAGCACCCATATCTATGATTCACACTCTTCATTTACCAGGGAAGCTCCTATAGCAATAATGGTGTGTGTTCACCCATTTTTCACAGCAGGCTGAAACCCATAATTAAATAACTAAAGTTGCAATAAGGCACTTCAAATATGAAATACAAAACAAATCAAACAAAAACAAATCCACCAGAGAAGTTTAAAAAGTTAATCATGACATAATATTTGGCAGGCTTAGCCAAAGCGCTGTGGTGCACAGCCTAGATGTCAGAGCCATATGACTTATTTTTTATGTTCTGAAGAAAAAAGTGCTGTAGCATTCAAACTGCAGAGCTTTTGTTACAGGGACTTTATTGCACCAAGTGGTCTCAGCATCTCAATTCCATCTTCTAAAACCTAAAGTGGAATTTGATCAAATACCAAATTGATTTTAAAATCACTTTTATGACTTTTGAAAGCATTGCTCTATTTGGGATCCTCTGTTTATATTTATCTTCAATTCCATTTCTGCACTCAAATTTGTGTTGCTGTTTGAGAATAGTTGGCCATTCTAAATAAAGGCACACACACTTGTCTTTGCAGTGTTACTGACTAAAGGAGTGATTTCTGGCTTCAGGCTGAAACGCTCACTAAAACACAACCTAAATCTAACCCAATTTTACTTTTTGATGTTAGTTATTTAACCTTATAGCAGAGTTTACTAGGGTTTGTATTTAACAGATCTCCTCCCAATGAGGTTAGTGACATTGATGCAGTACAAGGAAAGTTATAACAATGTAGAATCCTTGTGGAAACTCAAAGAAAATACAGTCCCAGGATCATCCCAGCTAGTAAGAGCAAACTTTCCGATACAGATATTCCAAAGTATCATAATAACCAAAACCACAAGAAATCTGATTCTCATGGGCCTGGTTTAGACTGGTATGATAATTGTTCATACATGCTATGCAGGGGTATTTGTCATGTTGATAGAAAGGTTCATGGTAATTATAATTTTCTCTTGAAATCTTAGCATTTTCTGAAAATCTTCCAGGAAGCAAGCATGCCAGATGGAGAAAAGAAAGTAATGTGCAAACATCACAGTATTAATTTGTAAAGTGCAGTCTATATAGCAATAAAAATAAATTAATATTGCTCTTCCAAGAAGATTAAACAACAACTTCAGTCTATATCCCAAGCTATTATTTTTTTTCTAACATTTGAGTCAAATGAGTGAAATTCAAGGTATTCTCAGGAGAAATAGTAAGGCAATTAGAACGCACTTGGAAATAGTTACATAGGTACCAAAAGACACAATTCCTGTAAGTAAAATGTGATTTGAAGAAAGCTAAAAATTTTACACAAAAAATTTCAACATCAGAAATGTATTTTCCTAGGCAAATAAAGGACATAGGGATATGCACACATCCTGAAGCAAGAGTAAATTGTGGACTCAAACACTATCTAAACTCCTCTCTCACACAATTCCTGCAAAGAGCTTTTCACCCTTTCTTATATACACTGTGATCAAGGTGATGCTGATGGTCTCAGCTTTGGCTACCAGCGGGTCTGTTTTGGAGCCAGGTGGAACTGGCTCTGTACAGCACAGGGGCAGTTGTCTCTTGCCACAGAATCCACCTCTGCAGGCTCTTACTACTGAAAGCTTTCTGCATAAACCCAATGAAAATATCTATCATTCAAGTTTGAAATAACTTTTTCTTAAAACCTTGCACCAAAAGCTCTCTCAAGAAAGGAAGCATTTCACAGACAAAGTTCCAGAAATAGAAACATAACCTCATTTTTTCATGAGCAACCTACATAGAGGAGGAGGAGAGACAACTGTTGCATCACATCGGCAAAGTCCCTCAAGACTGAGAAGGCATCAAAGAACAGCAGTAAGGAGAAGTATTTATTCAGCCTGGTAGTTCTTCCTGCCTTCTTGGGGGCCAAGGTGGCTAAATGCAGTTCTTCCCTCTAGATGTCTCTAGCAAGTTTCCTGAAGATGTGGAAACCCTGTAGATTACACAAAAACATCTTTATTTACTGTTTCAAAATTAAGGGGACAATATATGCATCAGTTCTTTTCACTAAGGTTTCCTGCTAACTGCTTAAATCATATTGTCTGGAAGATGAGAGCAACTATAAAAGAGACTATGCTTTTTGGTCTATTACAGTGGAGGGCCAAATAATGCAGTGTGATTAATAAAGCTGAACTCTATATGACTTTTGCCCTCTGTTAGGGCCATTATACAACAGGCTGCTTATACAGCTTTAATTGCAACCAAATGTAACAGCAGCCCTCAGAAAGATATCACCCACATCTATTTTTACAGATGTGAAGGATGATTATGAAAAATAAGTCAGAAATAGAACAATGTGTGAGAGTAAAACAACAGGGTGGTATTGCTGAGATGGCTTGTATCCAGCAACAGTACACACTTTCAAGCTATTCTTAAAACTATATGATACTATTTAGCACATTTAAATATAGATGTACATTATATTCAGTATTAGGAAAGCAATACAGATTAAGATAATGCAGAATCTACTATACTAAAACATCTGTTCAGTGTATTATATTAATCCCATAAAGTCAATTATAAGCCCATGAAATTCTCAGGCTTTTTCTATCACCTGAAAATGTCTTATAAGAAAACTAGGGCTGAGGTTTCAGATTACTGAAGCAAATAGAGAAACATCTATTGACTTTGAGAGCATTTGTATGAATATTTCAAAATACTTGTTTGAAGCTCCAGAAGTTCAACTTTTTTGAATGACACCAACATTAGGGTTAATATATTTTATTTTAGAGGAAGGGGCTATTTTTGGATTAGCCTTGAAAAATAGCAAGCTTTATCATCTCTTACAGCTGAGCACACCTCGGTGTTGTTAATTACATTTGGAATTAATATTTTCAAAACTCAGATTCTGTTTTGTTCTTTTTGATGTAAGCTTGATTATTGAGTATCAAGTGGGTAGATTAAGAAGCCTTTTTGATGCTGTTCATCCGCAATTCTTAGCTAAATATCATTGTCTAAATATGATGCATTTTTAATATTCCATTAATGTATTTGGAACAGAAGAGGTAGTCATATTTACAAAAACATTGAGGATTTCTTGTATTTCTGAATAGACATTATTATTTCATATTTGAAGGTAGTCTTAGTGGTGAAAATAGCTATAATAATAATAATTCACTGTACTATTTGTAATGTCAGTTCCATTTTCAGTGGTGCGGGAAGCAGGGGGAAAGGAGAATGAAGAGCTATGGAACTGCATATTTTTACTTTTGTCATGCAATGCAGTAAAAGTGTATGAAGTAAGATTGCCATTGCTTCCTTAATATAATTCACCCTCCCTTTCACTTGTACTTCCAGAAAATCAGTCTTGCTAAATTACATTAGACACAATAAGTGCTAGGCTTTTTACACAAGTAGAAAGGATAGTGATTGTCTCGGAGAATTTACTTCCTACTGTGTTTATTTTCAGTGAAGCTAAAACAAAATTGATTGAAAAAAATAGAAGCAGGGATAATAGAAGAAAGTAAAGGAAACATGAATACCAAGAAAAATTGAAAGTTAGCAAGTTATGTGGTGAGAAAAAATTAAACTGTAAAAGAAAGACACAATCTCTATGCAAAGAATAATTATGGTACTGTCTATAATGACCAAAAATTAGAGTAATCTCCTTGTCTATCAAAATAAGAGAGGAATCTGGAGAACTACCACAGAAGTAGTGTCTTTTGTGTAGCTTCTGCTCCTGGTAAGTGCTGTTCTGAAGCTTCACTTTGTTGGTGTTTCATTCAACATCACTGGACATCCCACAGCATTTGGGTGCTTTGCAGCATTATATATATTTTCACAAGGCTTTCTCTCCATATTACAGATGTCGCAAAAAACAGCTGGTGATAACATTGTGAAAGCAATTTCACCATTGAGAGTGTTTCCCTGCTGCGTTCAGCGTG
>VWZP01009783.1:1735281-2036903 GCA_013396995.1 Dicaeum eximium | reverse complement strand
TGGCTCATGTTCAACTTGCCGTCAGTAAGGACTCCCAGCGCCCCTTTCCATGGCACTGCTTTCCAGTGTCTTGTTCCCCAGTCTGTATGTACCATACCAACAGGGTTGCCCCATCCCTGGGGCACCAGTCCTGCACCGCAGAGGGTATTTGCAACTGGTCACTACAGAATTGACACTACAAAAACAATATTTCCCAGACACTGGTCAGAGTCACAACATGTTGGGACTCATGCTCCTCCATCCCCAATGAAGGCCTACACAAGTGTTTTTTAACAGGCGTGCACTTTTCATCTTGCAGGAAAGCTCTTCTCCCTGTGTTTCCATGCAGCAACATCACCTGTGAACATCTAGAAGATATGCTGAGTGCCAGGCAGCTAATCCTCCATTACAGGACCCTGGCCACTTTTCTCCTCTATGCATCTATGCATCAACTGGCCACTCTTTCTCTCTATGCATCAACCATAGGTCAAGGCTGGCATGTCACCTGCTGACATACAGGTCCAGCAACACGTTAAGTGCAGGAAGGTACAAAAATGTCAGGTATGTTGATCAACAGAGGTTGGTTTTCAAGGGATGCTCACTGCTCCACACGTCTCTGTGGCCTGCGCTTCAGTAGTCAGTGAAGAGGCAAAGAAACTGTCTAAAAATAGTATCACTGTGACCTAGACAAAGAGACATTTCCACAGAACATCTTAGGTCAAGAGGGAATGAGCCAGCACAGAGGCAAAACATGAAGAAATGGCATCCTCACATGCATTGCTCACTTTCTGAAAAAAAATATCCCACAACTTTTGTGCTTGGGGCTGAGCTCCTGCAGCTAAAATAGCTGTTGGGTGAGCCAGGGCTCCACCGTAGTCAGCTGCAAAATGCATCTCTGAGGGGATGCAGGCATTACGTCTGCAAAGCTGCTAACCGTCCTCTCTGCCTGTTTGCCCTCCTCAGGAATCACCTCCCAAAAAGCCCACCAGGGCAACAGGCCTTCATTGCAGCTGTCCTCCCAGCTTACAGCTGTTCTGCTGCAGGGGAACAGGGTCAAATTCCGGAGGGAGAGAGGGAGGCAAAGCCACCTGCAGTGCAATCAAGCGACTGCTGTGGGAACAAGCCAGGCAGCAAAGGAAGGAAGATTTACTGACACAAGCTAAGCCAATATAAACACTTACAATACAGGTGCCTGTGCTCTCAGATATTGCCTGACTTAATTCAATTGTTTTGTAAACCAATTTAGTTAAATCTGTATAAAACTGGTGTTTAAACAAGCCCAAACTGTAGTTAAAATATTGTTAATAAAACGTATCACCATAAAACAAATATATATTATGAAGGCTTCCTTTTTGGTGAGAGGACACATCCTCTCTCACTCTATTTTTTTTTCACTCTATTCTGTTCTTTAAAGGTTGTACATTCTGCTGTGCCATGACTGTCTCTTTCTTTCTGTGCTGTATAAAAATAGGGTTGTCTCCATTCAAAAGTCTGCAAGTCCACCTCTGGCGTTTCTCAGTGTTGTGTAGTAGGGCTGGGGAGACATTTATTTATTTTTATATAACCTTCAATAAGATTCAACCCAGAGCAATATTTTTAAGCAGATTTTAAGCAAAGTAGTTTATTCTGGATCCAGCCTGACCCTTTTCATTCTTTCTAAACTGACCTATCTTACAGTTTGGAGTTATTTAATCACTCTGAAAAGATGTTCCCATTTTTCTTGTTTTCAGCAAGGTCACTTTTTTAGCAATGTTAGGGGTTTTTTTGTTTTTGGTTGGTTGGTTGATTGGTTGGTTGGTTGGTTTTTTGTATTTTTAAGTCCTATTCCAAAATCACAATTCCAATTCCAAAATCAAATCAAAATTTATCTGTGTCCAAAATTAACTTTCAAAATACCAATATCTTCTCTCAAACTTGGCCCAAATGCCCAATTAGTTTGGTCTCCTCCACCAAAAACCCTTCATTTTGTAAAAAAATGCATGACAGAGTTATAAAGAAATAGGAAGACCAAATTACTGTAACCCTAGTAGAAGTCAACAACAATAAGACTAGCATAAGTCAACTTTTCCCTAGACACATCTCTTTTTGTGGTCTGTGATTCATTCAGAAGAGAAGTTTTGGCCAAGTGCTTCCAGGATCCAGCTTTTTGCAGACCTGCATGATGCAGTGGAGCAATTGCTCCCTTGGGGAGGCAGGTGAGGGGTGGCTGGAGCAGCCACACTAAGCAGCAGGAATTGTCACTGATGAAAATGAAGAAAAAAGGGACACATTTGAAAAAAAAGGCGACAGGGGGATGGGAGACGGCAAACTTCATGTATCAGGTGGGCAGCTCTGAAGGAGTTAGGAGGGATATACAGAAGCAAGGTGGGCTGGGGCTGGTCTGTGGAAGGGATAGGAGGCAGTCTCTGGACAGGCAAGGAAGCAAGAACCAGTTAATCTCTGAAACAGCAATGTGAGAGTCATGGGCTCTGGAATGAAAGGGACCAGAATGCTGGGTTGGGCTCAGTACCTGGAGGATGCCCCCCTAAGTGGAATTCTAGCTTGGTGGGTGTCCACTGTCTGCTACTACTACAGTCAAACTGCACCCAGAGGCAGCTGCCCTCTTGCCCAGAAAGCAGCCTGCCTTCCTACCCCATGGCACACAGCTCTGCTCATTTATACCCCAGAAGCCCGGCAGCCATGGAGAACAGCCACACAGCATGTCAGTACCTCAGAGGAGCCCAGCCAAGCCCCCACGGCCTCATACTGCTGCTCTCTGAAGAGCCCAGACCCTCCCCTGAGGAAAATGGTGTGCATACAAAATCTCAAGGGAGAGGTTGTCACCCACGCTCTCCCATCTGTCCCAGATTCTTGCTCTTTATCAGTCCCATAGCCCCTTTCCACTGCAAGACGAAGCTGCAGACTAGCTGGTGTGCCAGCACAGGGGTTGGGGCTCCTAAAAGCTGTGTTAGGAAGGGAACTCTGCTCCAAAAGACACATTCCGAGTAAGCCCTGTGTACATTTGGCAGGGATCATAATCCACAACAATCCAGCCTGGTGACATCGCTGGAGGCCTCAAGAGTAGACAGTCCAAGCCAGGATTTGTGATTGTTTACCTTGACATCCATTTGGATACACTCCAAGTGTAGACAAGGGATTTAGATGCCCAGATTATTTGCCCTCATGGCAGCAATGCACAAATACAACTACTAGGAAGATTAGAGATATTCCATCTGCTTAAATTGCTCCCTTTTCCTGCCAGCTCTGATAACCATGATGATGGGGATTTAAGCCCCAGTGCTACTAACTGTGACTGGCACCAGTGTGATGATTATATTTCCCATGGGACCACCCTCCCAGTTCTGTGCAGTCCATCTCTGCTCATTTCATCACAGCAGTAGTCTCGTCTCTGCTTGTAGAGCCCCACTCCTCATCCTCCATCAACAGTCCCCAACAGCTCCTGTGCAAGGCACTAGATAAAACTGTAACAGAAAGATGGCTCTTGCCTCTTTATTTGGCTGTTTAAGCAAACAGAGGTAGTGCAGATCATGAGAAAAAACAGCAGAAAACAGAAGGAATTAGAGGAATTGTAGATCTTAGTTGTCTTCGCACAATTGCAAGTTCTTATGCTAGTTTTATTCATACTTCGAAATGTCACCTTTTTGGGCTGTGGCCAAAAATATTAAGTCCCAGTCCACAGTGGAAAAATAGAGGCTTCAACTAAAAGTATCTTTACTACGCTTGAACTAAACCATTTGTTATCAGTAATTGCTACAAAATAAGAGGCACTGTTCAGCCCTGCATCTTTGGAAGGAAATGCTACAAGCAATTATGAGTTTAGAGTGCAATTGCATAATGGTTTAATCTCAAGCACTTTCCTTGGTGGTAGACAATTCTGTTGTTAAGATGTGAACTCAGTGTATTTTAGCACACTGTATCATTTGTACCTGGAGAGCAAAGTCTTCCACTACTTTGAGTGCTCAGTGTCATGGTTCTTCTCCCCAGAAAGAAGGCACCTCCCAAAGCACACCCTTGTCCTGTGAACAACATTTTCCATGGATTCTGGGGGAATCCCACCAACTCTGAACCCAACCTTTTTGTAGCACAATTTAGGGGTCTCCTAAACAAATAAAGAGACAGCTCAACCTGACTCCTATTTGAGAGCACAGATAAGGAAACGGAAGAGACTAATCTCCCTGGGAGGAAGCCACACGTGTTTTGCAATCTTAAGCCTTCCAGCAATGCACACACTGGGGTCTCGTAATCTTCCCCTCTGACCCTTCTCCTGAAGTGGGGCAATTTCAGTAGATTATGGGAAGTTAGTGATGACTGATTTTCAAGCATGTGTTCCCAAACTACCAAAGAGGAACAATTTGATTCATAGGAAACCCCTCCTTGCACTTTTCTTTTTCTGCAGCTGGCCCAACACTCATTAAGATTGGTTGTTGATTATCTGCACTCTTGTCATCCCACCTCAGTATCTCAGCTATGAAATGCAGCTCCTATTCTTATTCCTGGCTGTCAAATGCAGTAAACCTGGGCATTCTCATGCTTTTGCATGTCCTAGCTTATCATTTTGAAGGGTCAGAGGATGCCTTCAGAGCTGTCCAAACCCCTGCTGCATTCAAATAAATTGCCTTTTTTTTTTTTTTTGTAACCATGTAGAAAATACTGTTTGCCTGCTAGGACTGACAGTTATTCCCACACAACTCAGAAGCAACAAAACACAAACAGACTACATCCTTTGTAGTCAGCTTTAGCACTTAGGGGCAGAGGTACCCAAAGCTGTCCTTCTGGAGGGAAAGAATGAAGGAAAGCTGTGACTGGGGAGTGTGTTCATAATAATTTTATCTGAAATGCAGCCCACAAATTCTGAGGGGATGTTACATGATGGCCACCAACATAAGACCTTTTGCTAGGCTTTTCAAAAGGTTTTCACAAGCTGTGAGTCACCTGTGGACTGCAAGGGAAGAGCTGCAGTGGGACATACATTGTTTAGAGTGAACTCTAGGACATGAAAGGAAACAGGCAGCTGCACAGCATAGTGAGGACCATCTCCTCAGAGCTTGACTGCTCCTAGATCTCTTCTTTCATCTGTTATGCAATTCAACAACCAAGACTCCAATACACAAGTGCAACCCAACGCTATGAAGCAAGCAGGCTGTGGTTATAGGTTTCACAGCAGAGACTGCAAGGCATTGAATCTGCAGAGAAGAAAATAATTGCTGTGAAAGCACATTTCATCGCTTTCTTCCCATGAGTGGAAAAGCTTACACCTCCTTCCTTCTCACCCCTGATACCCCAAAAGACATTCAACTGCATTGTGTAACAGGGAAAAACTTCATCTGCAAGACAGGTCCACGGCAGCAGGACTTCTCCCTTGCCCTTGGGGAGAGCTTTTGGGCACAGGCAAAGGAACTTTGTATCACACAAAGCAAATTGCTGATTCTGAGTTAGATTGTCACAGAAAGCCATGAAATAACAGAGACAATGAATAAGAGGGAAGGATGGCAAAGAGTCAGTTTAGATGGAAGAACGATTTTGTGAGTTGTTTTTTGTTTGGGTTTTGAAGAATAAGGGCATTGCACTTCCAGCATGTGATGTACAGTAAATGCTAAAGGGCCAAGCAGAGCAAAAAAAAGGAAAAAGCCCTGAAAACCTTCAACACATTATTGAAATACGAGAAGGAAAAGGTTTTGTTTCCATGGCAACATATCCTATGGTGCTTCTGCTGGAGCAATCTACCGGAGAAAGAGGACTTTTCCCTGTTAGGTATGTCAGTGAAGTGAAAGATAATTACAGAGATCCCTTTCCTCAATTGGGTGCATTTTTAAATTTTCTACTTGATGTGTGTAAGTGCTCAGATGTTACAGAGCTCCTGGAAATGGATGTCTCCATAGATAACAGAATGAGCTCCGAGGAAAGTGTAGGTACCTGTTGCAGACCAAATGCCTGTGAAGGTTTGGGTGCATTGTGGTTTTTTGCCCTTCCACGATGCTGCTTTGCTGTATGAATATGGCCCAAGGCATCAACAGAAACTTAAGGGTTAAAATCGTCCTTAACTGCAGATTTCTGAATAAGAAGTTGCACTTTTTAGTCCAAGGCAAGAAGACTTTGTTTACAGCTGTCACCTCCTATTTCTCACATACATATAGGTCAAAGCGGAGGTGCTCCATGGCAGCTGTTTTACCACAGCAGCATGGCATGAAAGAATTCAAAGGGGAAAAAAAGGAATATGAAACAGGAGAGGGAACTGAAGGGATACAGAAAATACTGATATGAAAAGAACTGGAACAGGACTCCAAACATAGCTTTCACCCTCTTGCAAAGAGCATCATTGGATCATCACTTAGTAAAAATGACCAGCTGTAATACTAAAACTATCTGTCTGTGGTATGGTGATGCTCAGGGAGCACAAGGAGAGGCAGTTATGCATTTTGTAATCCAAGTGGGTGAGAGAAAGATTTAGGTAACTGTATTTTGCAGAGAGGAGGCAAGAGTGAATTGCAAAAGGTTAAAATACCTTGTCTAAAGTTGCAAAATAAGTTTGTGATAAAAGTGGTTGAACCTATAGCTCCTGACCTCCATCCAGATGTCTAATGATATAACTATCTCCAGAGTAGTATCTCCAGGTGTTCAGTTGAAAAATTCTGCAGATGCAGCTCAGCTGCCGAGACCTAGCATAATCATACAGACGGAATAAATATAGTCAGCACTATAGCTCCATGGTCATGGGAACAAGACACACATTTCTCTGCCCACTGTGGTTTCAGCAAAGACATTTTCCTCCCCAACTACAAACAGCACTAAGTAAACAAAATCTTAAAAAAAAAAAAACACACACACACACACACACACAAAAATCAAAACCCCACCCACCAAACAAACAAAAACATAAACAAACAAACAAAAACCCCAACCCAGCATCTTTCAGCCATTATAGCCTATTACACAGAGGAAGCAGGAGGGCATTTACCAGCTGGAAGGAAGATACTGTTGCAGTGATTAGCTCCACTGAACTCGCTTAGGGCAGCAACAACCACCCTTTCCTGTATTTTAAGGACCAGACTGTGAAAGGACATGCTGGGGAGAATTTCTATTGGACAGGTTTGTCTGGTGTCCTTCCTCTTCATTTTGACTCTGACTAACTTTTGGGAAAAGAAATACGGAGTGGAGACTGAAGTGTGCCAATAATTAGAGAAAACAAGTACCTGTGCTCTCAGATTCTGATGCCAGAATCAGCAGCAGGGGAACAGGTTATAAAACTGTGCTCTGAGTGAGCAATCTTAGCACCTCTGGATCCTGAAGGGAAAAACGTTCTTAATTGTTAGGCCTGGACAGCAGTACCCTTTCTTCACTCCAGGGAAGGAGCTGGCAGTAAATGCCAATCACAGCCTGAAGCTGGCAAAACAGTGACAGAAAGCAAACCAGACAGAGACCGATGGCCATAGACAATATCCTCCCATCACTCTGCAGTTTTTGCCTTGCAATGCTTTCCCTCAGTGCTACAGACTGGCCTCCAGCCATTCTTTCATCCCACCTAATCCAACACCACTGGCAGTGACAACCGTAACTGCTAAACTCATGTTGCATTTTGTCGATTGTGTTTTCATGTTCTGCTCCAGTCATCTATCAGGGATTTCTCTTGTACGCTCTTGGGACGCACAGGATTTATGTATCTACATCAGTGCATCCATGAGGCTCTGGCCTTCTCTAGCGTCATGTCACTACAGTCATTAAGGATAACATAACATTAACAAAGAGGTAGATTTCTTTCTTTGATCAGGCTTCAGAAAAGCAGGGTGGCCATTTCAGAAGAAGAGAGTTGGATTTTGAGCCAAGCATGTATTTTTTACTTCTCTTCCTTGCAGTATTCTTCATACAGAGAAAATCTTCAGGGTTTTTCTACAGGACTTCTATGCAGCTCTGCAGAGCTGCCAGAAGGTGGTCCTGGAGAAGCGTTTTCAGCAGCCCTTGGAAGGCTGCAGGAGGGCTACAGTGACAGAGGGATGCTCACAGCAAGTCAGAGTGCAGGTCTCTAGGCATGCAGACTCGACAAGTGTGAAGGGATTGAATATCCCACAAGCAGCACAAAGAGCCTGGAAGTGATCAGCATCACAGCTCAGATCTCCATGCTTAGATATAGGTATCACATCCTCCTGGGTTCAAATTAGGGAGTTCACAGGTTGGAGTTCAACATGTTGGACTCTGGAGGGGCAAAGCAGCAGCTGGAAAAGGTCTGAGGAGAGATGGAGCACGGCTTTCCTGTGAACACCCGCACAGCATGGAGTGTCTCCCAGCCCAGCACTGAGGGCATCCCAACTGGCTGGCTTCAAGACAACATGGCACTGTAATTCCCATCTATCCAGTATTAAATTATCCCTTTCCATTGCTCCCTTGTCCTGCAAAACTTTGAGAAGCATAAGGACTATCTGAATATCTGGTGGCTTTATGTAGCTCATAGGCTTCTCAGAGTACAGAACTGGTTCTCTAGGTCCTTCTCATGCTAGAGATGCCCCTTGCACTGGAGAAGCATCAGGAGTGAGAGTCAGTGTACAGCCTTGCACACAGCCTGCCGTAGGGGAAATGGGGTTTTGATCAAATCCTCTTTGCTAGAGGAGCTGCATCCAGCCCGTGATCATCTCTCTCAGCACAAGCTGGTAAGTGGGCAGAGAGCTCAGTGCCTTCTCCCTATTGTGAGGACACCCCACAGCTGTGCACCTAGGTAAAGTGCCAACAAATTATGGAGGCGAGGCAGAAAATCATTCCTACAGTTCCATTTGCAAGATAAATTATAGCATCTGCTTCTGAATTCAAACTAGAGCAATGCTGCAGCCTTTCTAACCTGCTGCTCTTGCTGCACGGTCATCACCATTTTCAGGTTGTTCTGGGAGCTTCTGTGAAAGGGAAACACATTAGCAGACCTCAGACAGCTATTAGCAGATGCTTGTCTGGACTGCAACAGAGATCATGACTTTTGTGGTTGCCCACAGCCTCAGAAAAATGGTCAAGGTCTGCAATAAGATGACAGAGATGGTAGATCTGCTGTCACCTAGCAGTGCTGAAGGATCAGCAGTCAGGTGTAGGAAGCAAAACAGGAAACCATAGTCTCTCTGGTTTCTCATTAGCAAGTATAGTAGAAATGGTACTGATGTGCCAAGGAAAAGGGACCTGTGTCCTATCCTCAAGCTGGGAAATCCTCTTTGTGTACCTGCCATGCGTTGCCAGAATGCACCAGGCATGTAAGTTCTTAAGTCACAAAATCTTTGTCAATATTTTGATGTGGGCTGGGATTAGGGTATGGCTTGCATATAGATGGCTGACAGAGGCACAGACTACCATATCTCCTTTGCAGTATGTCTCTCTCTTGCTCTTTCTCCTGTACCCTCCTTTCCAGTAACACAGCTGCTAATTCACTGTGAAACCTGAGTTTGTCATCTAAAATTGGACCCCCGTTCCTACTGGAAAAAAGCAGGGAACAAGATGCTAATCCCCTTCATAGGGATAATAACCCCCAGGGTATGTGCCTGATGAGCTGGTCAGCTGGCGTCTCTCAGAAGATAGGCAAGTGGAGAATCAATCCAGCCCTCCTTGGTAAATACACTTTCAGATTCTGACATCTCTGCTCTGACTTGGATATCTCTAACAGTAGTATGAATTGTACTTTGGAGTTCCCCATGTCTGCGTCTTGGCCACTGGAGTTACAGAAGATGTGTCCCCACTTTCCTCAGCAAATGATTGGATTAACTTCTATGATGCACAAGGATGATACAAGAACTGCCATGTGGGTTGAGGCATGTTGTGATAAGTCGTGGTTCACACCAGGCTTTCAGTTGTGCCTGAGCCACTCTGGCAGAGCTGCCCAGTGCTGGCCCTCTCATGGTCAGTGTCTCCTGCCAGGAAGGACTAGAGAGACAGCAGCCAGCGCTGCCATGGTGCAGGGCACTCCTCGTGGCACTCCTGCTGCCACTGGCCTTCCCTCCAAGAGCCCATCTGCTCATCTTCCTCCCTCCCTCTCATTTTATGCAAAGCAGCTCATTAGTCCGATTAGCAGCCAAGCACCATTTCTGATTGTTCATCAGTGATTCCTTTGTTGCCCTCCATCACTCCTGTTGAGCCTCATTAGTGCTGCTAGGAAGCAGAGGAGTTGTTGGGATATTTATAGGAAGGGTGGGGTGTTCTTTAGGCTTTATTGCTGTCTAATATCCCTTCTCCACTCACGACCTCTTCCCTTACCCCAGCTCTCCATCAAAAGCCTTCTCTTAATATGGAGCTTGTCCAGGGGTTACACAGAGACAGGAAAGGACTAGTCCGATGGTTTTGAGTCAGGGAAATGAGAAAGACAAGCTGGAGGTATGCAGAGGCTCAGTCTTGGGTCAGGAATGTACAAACCTACATAGGACAGGGTACTGGGGTTGAATCTGTGCCCCTGTGCACACACATATCAGGTGGGATATCTGCAGCAGCCCACAAATGAATCCAAAGGAATAATCACGTGCACACAGCACTGTTGGGGAGGTATATGCTCCAGCGACGAGCACAGCTTGGGCATGCAGCACCTGTGTCAGGGGTTGGGTGAGAATGCCTTTCCATGAAGGACACCCACTTCTCTGCCTGTAAGCTGATGGAGAGCTGTACCTGGCTCCCAACAGCTCCAGAGGGAGCAACTGCCTTGGTTACTTATAAAAATATTCTTCCATGCAGCACTTAATTATGGAGGCAACTAGACAAAGACTAATCATTTATTCTAATACAGGGGAGAATAATCATTCTGACAGCAGGAGATACTTGGATTCTTTGGGAGGAGAACAGAGTGTGAGGAGGAGGAGGAGGCTGAAGAAAAACTACAGGACAGGGAAAGGAGGAGAAAGGAGGAACAAAATCCTAAATCAGTTACCTAGTACAGACATCTTTATGACTTCATAAATGGAATATGCTTAGTGTCGGCAATCTTTCCAAGCATCACGAGGACACCTCTCCCTAGTCCAAGCCAGAGGCCCTGATCATGCCAGAAGTCAAACCGGGTGACATTTTAATATCACTTTTCATCTCAAGATTGCATCTTCCTTCCAAAGAGTCCCAAAGTGTTTTTATAACCTTTCCAGGCACATAATTCATGTCTCGTGGCACTGAAATAGAGTATGTTCCTGAGAAGGATGAGCCACCTCCACCACTGTGCAGGAATTTTGGACAGAAAGCAGTGACAGCTTCTGTGTCCCTCTTAAACCATGGGGTGTGCATGTGCATGTGTGTGAGGAGGGGGATTTCAAGGCAGCAGAATGCAATTGCAGAGTATGGAAGCTGGCCAGGAGCTCTAGCCAAATCCTCAACTAATACGTAGGTTAGCACTGGGGAGCTGTAAGAAACAGCACTGCTGATCCAGAGTGTGACAATCCTCCCTCTGCCTTCCTGGTGGGTCACACCTCTACAAGTGGTGGTCCTGACATGAGTAGTCAGTCCTGATCAATCACCCAATATGGTATTAATCCAAGTGTCTTGGACAAAATCCAGGTTTGGGAAATGGCATCACACACTTCTACATTCCCCCTTTTGGGCTTCAAGCAAGTCCAATGACTTTTCCCTTCAGAGCAGTGCCTTGCTGGGAACAGAGATGGCTCTGTTGCACTCTACCTCTCCCACAGTCCCCGAGTGCCCACAGCTGGCTTGGGTGAATTGGATCCCCTGTTCAAGACAGTGTACCTATCAGGCTGTGTTATGCCCAGTGCTGTTCTGCACTGTGCCTGGTGAAACGCTGCCCTGTACTGCCCACTGTGATGAGCCTTCCTTACTCCCCACCAGGGGTGCTGCTAGCTGACAGACCTGAGGCAGGGTTGACCTTCACTCTGGGAAGTGCTGCTCTGCTTTCTCCAGAAGACTTCACAGGAAATCAGCATCCTCGACACATAATGAGCAAGGGCCATGTGAGGATTAAACAGAGCCCTCTATACCGCAAATCTGTCAGGAACTGACCCTTCCCTTCCTCAACTAGCAGACTGCTGCAGAGCAGTCCAAAGCTGTTGGGGAACATCTGCACTCCTACACAAACAGAGCTGTCTCTCTGGCTCCCTTAGTAGCAGGAACAGAGCTTTCCCTGCCCTCTGCAGCTGCAGGCCATCATGCATACAGTATTAAGTTTGTATCTCCTCTGCCTTCCTCGCTGCTGTGTCTCTCCACTTCCAGCTAATTTAATTGACTGCTCTGGTTATGAAGAATCATGATGTCTAGGCACCAGGAGTAATACTTAGCATGATATTACCATTTTCACATCCCAAGGCTGTGCAAACATTAACTAACACTAACTCTAATTAGCTGCAACTCACTGGAAAGTAGGTAAGCTTGATATTAACCCCGTTTTTATAGCTGGTGACACTAAAACTCAGAAGACTCAAGTTACTTGTCTCTGCTATGGAGGCGAGCTCAGCTGAAGTACCAGGATAAAAATGGGCAAATATGTTTTCCAGGCTGTTTCACCATTCTGAGGGGTATTCTGGCCTCCCAGATAGTGTGCATTTGACCCAGACATACCTCAGGAACTGAGCACAGGATGCCTCAGTCCTGCCATGCCACAAGTCCCCCGACAAGCACATGTGCTATGCTCAACAGCTGAGAACCCCTCCCCTGTCTGGTGGGGCCCTCGCGTTCTGCCATCTCCCCGAGAGCACCCAGCTGGCAAATGCAATGCCACCAGGGCCCAAGGAGCTTTCCCAAAGCCATAGTCATGCAGCACAGTACAGCAGAGACTTCCCCTTTCTCCCATTTTCTCATCTGAAAGTTGTTGAGTGAAATGGCAAAAGACTGCACTGACAGCGCTAGAAGCTGTATTATGAGTGGAAAATGATGCTCAGAAGTCCTGCCAAGGTTTAGTTAGCAAATTCTGGAGAATAAATGCAGTTTCTAAATGCTACCAGTCTTTTTAAACAGAGTATGGCTCTTGTGAAGGGACATGTTATTTTTAGATATTTTGTATTTTGTTCTTCTCCACTAAAATCCAAAGTTGCCTAGAATTAGCATTTCACACTCAGGAAAAGAGTCAGGGAAGTCCTTCCTTCTTCCTCCATTCTTGCTCCATTCTTGCTCCTCTGCCTCATAAGCAGACCTTTTGGCAAGGTTGCCAGGAATACTATCTGATGGACACTCTGCTAGATTGTTTTAGGAGAGGGTCTCCATGAGACCACTGCTAACTCATGCAATTAGTTTGTCTCAAAATCCCCCCAAGCCACTTCTATTAGCAGCAGTCCTCACCTTCACACTTCTCTAGTTCACCCTACTGCTGTAGCTTGCTGCCCAGAGGTGGCTGCATATTACTTGAGGATGCATCCACTCATGCTCCCTTCACTGCATTGCTTGGAGGGGAGCCTGAGCTTTGAGCTCAGCTGTCCCCATATTTGCAGCATGAGAAGTTAGGGTCTCTCTTACACACACCCTGTGAAAGCTTCCCTGATTAGTGTTGCATTTATAAGGACAGAAAGGTTGGGAAAATATCACAGTTAAAGTGGTTGGGGAAAATACCTTTGTCCAGTCACACCTCAGGGTACACAGTGGGCAGGCAGCAGAACAGGCAGGATCCAGGCACCCTTCAAGCACTGACTCCTATGCAGCCATCAAACTGCTCCAGTGTTAGCCACAGTTAACACACAGCAGGACTTGTGCTTGAAGCCAACAGGGCTGTGGCTGAGCAGGAGGAATAAAGAAGCCATTTCACATTCAGGTGGTATCCCCACTCTCTCTGTGAAAATGGGGTGGGGGGAAAGGTGCGTAGGGACTTCAGATACTGTTGCTACCCAGGCACCCTGAGGTGCTTAAGGACAGGAGGAAGGATGAAATTGCAGTCACTTCCAGTGTCCCTGGGAAGATGAATTTTTGGGTTCAGCCAGTAGCCACAAGCCGCCTGTAAACTGAGATGAAGGCTTTACTTGTTGCTACTGCACCAGCCCAACCCTTCTTTCCTCCCTAAATATATTCAATAAGCAGTGCTCAATCTGACAGATGTCTCGCAGCTCACACATGAGTTAGAGCCAGAGTTTACAGGGAAATTAAGACAAAGAAGGATTTATATAACCTGTAGAGTTTCTCTCCATTCATAGCCTGCCTTCCTAAAATTCCCTGCACACCTTTGCCTCAGGACTACAGCCTTGCACCAGGGCTTGTTCATTCAACATAGTATGTATAGTCTTTGATGGCAGAAGACATCATTTGTAGGAACAGGTGGTAGAGAAAGAAAGAAGCAGAGGAGGAGAGAAAATTATCCCTCCTTCAGTTACATTCTTTGTGGAGAGGAAAGCAGTGTCAAATTGAGGAGCTTTAAGAATTAATTTAACCACAGGCTTTGGAGCACATACACCTACCTTCACAAAGCTGCATGTGAATATTCCACATTTCTTTTACAGAGCATCTTTGAGGGTTTAGCTCACAGTGACTCCTTTGCTAGGAACTGGAGTGTTCTGCTCTTGCACAAATCTCAACTAATGAACCAGAGTTGAATGAGACCTTATCAGGGGAGATGATTTTATTCTAAACACCTGATTTCTTTCACACTCACTCTTTCATGTCCTCATCTTCTCAGGCACCAACAGGTGTGTGCCAGCATGCTCCAGCTAGGACTCCTTCCAAAGACAGGGGGCAGGGCACATGATATAATGTGTCACCACATCTCTAGAGTTTGTCTCAGGCAGGTGGCCAGGCTGGGTTTGGTTCTGTCTTTTGTTCACTTTAAGAATTCACAGTGATTGTGATATCTTGTCTCCTTACCTGGTTCCACCTTCCAGAATTATTAGGAAAAATTCTCTTTAGTTGCCTTACCTGGATGTCTTTAATGGTTCAAGGCTTGTCCTTTATCTTACCTCTTAATGGTTTCAGTCTGTCTTCTGCGTCATTCCCAGTCTGGGTGTTTTGAGAAGCTGCAAGATGTGGTGTGATCTTGATGATCATCTAGCTTAGGTGTGATCAACAGCTGTCATTCCTGTTCTTCTGCAATGTCCTCTGGTGCTGTTCATGCCAATCCATTCAACTCTCAATGTTTCTGTTAGATCTCTACGGTATCTCTGGCTGAGGCATAGTCACAGCCCACACACTTTCCATCACCATGCCTGGAAGATCCTATCATAGAAGAGAGACATTTTAAATGCATGGCATATTCAGCTGAAGTAAAGCTACTTCACTCATTGGTGATTCTTGTATCTGTAAGAAGTATGTTCTGACTGCACAGTACTTCAGTTACCAAGAGACATGTGGATGTGTTGAAAACCTATCCCTTGGCTTGCCAGTGTCAAATATGGACTACAGGCCAGAGTAATTAGAAAAAGGGTGAGGGGGAAGGGGGGAAAGGGTAAATCCATGTTTGGGCAAGTAAAAAAAAATCTGACAGGTTGATTTTTTTTCTTTTGGATAGGTGGGCTGAGCCCTGACAGAATGAGACATCTTGTTAGTGAGGCTGGGAAAGGTTTCTGGTGAGTTCAGTTTCCCAGAACTGCATCATTTTTGTTATTTGCCACTCAGGTCTCCTGGGCTTAATCAGAGCTCTGTACCCCAGAGTGGTGTCCCAGCAGGCATCCAGTAGCTTCTCATTACAGATAAATTCAGGATTGTGCTGTGAGGGACTAAATGAGGTGCATATTTACTGATGTACTTGGGTGCCTGGGAGTTTCTTAAGGTATCAGTATGACCCTGGCATGCACCTACATACTGTTGTAAATCTTCCCCCAAGGACTTACCCTGAACACAGTGGGAGCTGAGAGCAGGAAGGATATCACCACAGCTTCTTTCCATCCCTGGACCCTCTCCAGCAGCTGGAGCTGCACTGGCTGCCATGGCAATGCGGAGGTGAGACCACTAACTTCAGGAAAGATGATTTTATTCCTCCACTCCTTAGGACACGTGCCTAACAGACCAGGATATCTGGGACTAATTTACTTGTATTGGATTTTGGTCCTTAAGTAGAGTCTCACATTGATGTCTGCGCTACCACCCCAGAGCTGCCATGGCTGCACACAGCTCCTCTCCCTGAACACAGAGCTCCCTGTGCTCAGCCCCAGCACTTCCCAGCAACTCAAAATACAGAACCAGATCTGGACTGAAACTAGCGGTGGTGGTATGCAAGAGATTTTTAGAAAAATGTGCTATCACGTGGGAATGTGATAGTTTTACCACTTGCAGATGATATTGCTTGTATTTTAGCAGAGAAAAAAGTCAGTGTTTGTGGCAATGCTTCAAAATTGCATATAATGTGGATGGATTTGTGTTTAGTTTATTATTATTATTATTTCTGGGTTTTTTCAGATGGTATTACAGTTAAGGCTACAGTGTCTATAAGACAGTAAGGTGAAGGAAGTTAGGTCACTGACTCTGCCTGAGCAAGATCTAAATGTCCCCCTAAGTTTCTTCCAACCTGAATCTACGGATTTGCCCCCAAAACATAGTGGCTGCTTTGAGTTTTAGAAGAATTATTCTCTTAATACTGAATTTATCACATGTATGAGAGAGTGATTTCTTTCTTTCTTTCTTTGCAGTAGCAATGCCTGAAAAAAAAAATTAGAGCATCTTACTCAGAATAACATTAAACCTGAAAGACATGTAGGGGAACACACATGAAGAAAGAGTTTAGATTCACGAACAAAATTAAATCAAAACCAGCAGCACCCAGGAACTTAAAGCAGTTCAGTTTTGAGGCTTTTTATAGAGTTGAGAATAAGTTAGCTCCCTTGTAATCACTAGAATGATAGGAGAAGGCTGAAATGGATCAAATACAATGCAGCTCTTTTGTAGGCAGTGAGCCTTTATCACTCCACCTACTCTCTCTGTTCACCCTCACTGAGAGGAAATATATGGATTTTCTCTAGATAAGGAGAAGGGGTAACATAAGGAAACAGGGGATATGAATAAAAAGTCTGAAATAATTACATTTACAGCTAAGATCTCCTGGGAAGTATGGCAATGCAGAACTGATCTTATTCTGACTATCCTAACTTCTGTCAATGAGGAGCTTTGGGTGGGTGTCCTGCTCTGTATAGGAATAAATTGGAGTAGCTGTGGCATTGTGGCTACTGCCTGGTCATCACCGTCAGTCACAAAAGCCTTGCTCAGTTTAGGGCCTGCAGGATGCTTCACCAAACTATTACAAACTTATGACCCATATTATGCCACCGTTGTAATGTGGCATTAGAAGAGGTTAGACAGAGCATAAGTGCTGTCATTTTTGTGGATCTCTGCATTAAATTGTCATTTGTTAAACAAAATTCCCAGGTGATCCTAGGAGGCAGCATCCTTGCTTCCTCAGAGAAGGCCTAAAAAGGGTTCAGATGTCTAAAAGGAAAATGAATAAGCTCAGCAAATATCTTGAGCATGTAAGCAGAACACATCAAAGGTACCTGAAGCTCTGCAACTTTGTGATGTGCATCCTATCTTGAGCTATGACTGTCTCTAGAGATGTAGAGAAAGATGGAAAAGGAAGAAAATTCAGAAGACATGAGGAATAAAGCCTTTCTAAGTCCTGACAACTGCAGAAACATTGAATATAAGCCTGACACAAGATAAATATAACAGAAACAGAGACTGAGTCCCTCCCATTTGATAAGACGATGGAATATATAGTTAAGTACTCATATTTTAAAGCTATTTCCTCTCTTCAGAAATGCACCTATTTAGTTACAGATATGCTTGTAAAGCTTCTAACATAATATACTACTGAGCAGGGTTCAAACAGTTCAGTGGTGAAGAAAAGACTAGAGATAAAATGAGCCCTGGATCTTGACTGGGTACCTTGCCAAAGATCCAGAAGGCTAGACATGATTTCAGAATTTTAAAATCAGAATATTGCCCGCAGACACAGCTGCTTTCAGTCACCCCACCTTAGTTACAGAACACCTCACCCAGTTGTGGAGAGATGTTACTTTTCTGACACAGCTTCATATCCACACAAATTAATCCCAAATTCATGTTGCAAATGGTGTCTCCAACCATGAAGCAGTGATCAGTAGAATGGCAGCAGCACTACAGACTGTCAGGGTGTTATGCATTGTAGGACAAAGAGATTCTGAGGACAAAGAGATTAGAAAGGGACAAACTCTTCCTGGAACAACAGTCATTGTGGGCTCTTTAATATCCACTCAGAACAGAGCAGCTCTGCTTTTACACTTCACTTGGAAGGTAGAATACATAACCCGAAAATGGAAGCTGGAAGCATCTGAGATTCCAGAAAGAATTATATTTTCCAAAACTGTATGTAGCCTGCTATGGTAACTATGCACTTGCTCAGCCTGAATGTACAATTTAAATATGTTGAAATGGGCTAAGAAGTGGGACAGGGAAAGAAACCAGGAAACAAGTGTTCAGCTGGTTTTTCCTGTCTTTGGACAGCACCCAACACTGAGGGACTCTAACCTGGATTGTTAGACTTTGTTCTCCAGGCCTTTGACCAACATTACCATTTTGGTAAAAATCCCAAACAACATAGAAATAGCCAAGTGCTACTGCAAAGAAAAGGTTAGATAAGCAGCATGTAATGGCACCTGAAATTTGTCAGAGGAACCAGAATTAACCTCTATAGCACTGAAAAAAACATGAGGGTCTCTCTTTACCTCTTTTCCAGAACTGCAGTGGTCCAAGCTCAGGTGATCCGCTATGTGCCCACCAAAGGGAGGCTACCCACTTAATTTTCCTCGAAACATCCACATCCACACATTGATCAGGACAGATCTCCCTCTGTTATATACACAAAAACAAGTCAGAAAGGCACATTTCTGTGCCAGGGACACTGGAAGTTTCAAAATATTAGGGGGCACAGATGTGTACAGGGAGAAATGCTGGGAAAAAGAATTTGAGCAAAATATTTGCAAAGTCTATATGATTGGTTTTGGGTGGTGGAAAGGATGAAAAGGGACTCCCATATGGGGATTTGTTGTCATCTCAAGGTGTGTAGTGTATGCCAAGGCTGTGATAGAGTGAGGCTTATTGCAGCTCCCATGTACTTAATAATCAGCTGTGGAGAAAAATTAATGGCACAACAAGGGGATTCTCCTCTGCCTGTGGATTTTGTGAGCTCCAAACCTCTCTGAAAAATGAAAAGAAAGAAGCAAGAAGAGATTGGCTATCAAAGCTGAGCAGGGAGAGGTTTTTGACTCACATAAAGTATTAACTCCAGATTTGCACAGCAGTCTGTTGCACTCTTTGAGAGTACCACTGGGCAAGGAGAGAAAATTCTGTTCTGGAGAGGATTTAAATACTTGCAATTCTATGAGAGGCAGGATGTCCAGTTTGGAACAAACCCTCCAATTTTCACAAGAAGATAGGTCTTCTTAGCTTCAAGCAAGCCAACCAGTACGCTGCCAATAGACCAAGAAAGCCTATCTCTGTGCAAGTGAAAGGTGATTTGCTGCTCAGCTGAGTGCAAGAGGAGAAAGGGGTATCTCCCAGAGAGGCCAGGAACCAGACAAACTGTACACCTGACCTGGCGGGCAGCCTCCATGAGGACACCCATTAAGATCAAAACTCCATGGTCCTCCAAACTGAAAGACTGTGAAAGCAGAGAAACCAGTCTGTCTGACACAGCAGGACTTTTTTGAGTAGTAAGCACCTGCTGAGTAAGGAAGCCTCATAACCCAGTCCATTCAAATTTTCTCAGGACTGGCTGGGGCATGAGAAGTCCAATATGTGTCTAGGGAAAATCAAATGTTCTCTCTGACACAACAAGCTGGTTCAATCCCATTTCAAATGGCTCAAGCAAGTGAGCATTCCTGGTTGTCCATTTATGTGACCTATTTTCTAATGGTGGCCAAGGGGTTCTGGCAGCACTATAAACTGCACTGCAGTAAAATTTAAAGGCCTCCCTACCCTCAGCCTCTCCATGGCCATGAGCATTCTATAATATCCTAGCTAGATTAAATTAGATAGACAAGATGAACAACAAGTTAATTATTGGTGTCACCCAGGCTGGTACATCTCATTGCTTAATTAACCAGTAAGTCACCACAAGCAGCAGATCTTGCCCCTTATAACAACTGTAGTAGATGGGGAGAAGTTGCCTTGAGGGCTACCAGAGAACATTCTGAAGTACTGCCACAGCCCTTCTCCCACTTGCCTGGGTAGTGAGCAAGACAACCAGCCAAAGGCCTCTTCTGTGAGCATAGCCTGCACAAGAAGGGGGCCTGGAGACATCTCCAAATGAGGCTGGAAACACTTCCCCATCACAGCAGCAGGGACACTGGTGCTGCAGAGAGCATGCCAAGGGGAGCACAGCGCTGGCCCAGCATTTCTCTCTCCCCACCTCTCTCATCTGGACCAGCCGTGGTGCTGGGCTCCTCTGGCACAGCTGAAAGATGCAATTCTGTTTTGGGTCACAGGTTCTGAGAGCCAGAAAGCCTAGAGCTCCAGGAACACTGCTGCAGCAAAAGACATGCCAAGGGGAGCACAGCACTGCAACTAACACTGCTCCCTCCCCACCTTCCTCATCTAGGCTACTCACAGTGTTGGTAACCACAGCCTCAGCCATGGCTGCCAATGAGTTTCAGGAAAGAAAAACTGGGGATGTTTAACCTGGAGAAAAGTAAGCTCAGCGAAGACCTTTTTGCTCTCTACAATAATCTGAAAGGAGTTTGTAGCCAGGTGGGGGTCAATCTTTTCTCCCAAGTAACAAGCAATAGGGTGAGAGGAAACACCCTCAAGATGTGACAGAAGATGTTTAGATTGGAACTTTTTTTTCTTGTTATATTAGGAGAAATTACTTCACCAACAGAGTTATCAAGCACTATAACAGCTTGCCTAGAAAGGTGGTGGAGTCACAATCCCTGGAGGCATTTATAAAACATGAGGCACTTGAACTTACTTGGTTTAATGGTGGACTTGGTAGTACTGGGTTAACAGTTGGACTTTATCTGAAAGGTCCTTTCCAATCTAAATGATTCTATGATTCTGTATTCTATGATTCCTAATAGCTTCTCCCCATGTGGCAAGGCAAACCAGCCCCCCTTTCTGCTTTTTCAGGGGCTTTTAACACCTAATTAATTAGTACTCAAGGCAGAGTTTTATGTAAATTTTATTTAAATCCCAATCAGTGTTCTCATTTCCTTGCAGAATTATTTTTACCATAGCATCAGCACTCAGGTGGGCAGGGAACAAAACTACCTGGGGAGCAGAGCGCTATGTGCCCAGCCTGACAAAGAGACTGGGAGCACCAGGACCACAGGAGAGGCTGCCAGATGGAACAGAGACATTCCCAGCACGCAAGCCAGTGCTGAGGGGAAGAAGTAGGAGCAGTTATGGTTTCAGGGCACCAATAAGCTATGGCAAGAGTTGAAGCAAGCAAGTGTTGACTGTGGAGCTGACCATAAAGTGCTGTCTCCTGAGGACTTAGCGCCCCTCCAGTGGGAATTGGCCTAACACACAGGGATGTAGATGCTACAGCCACCAAAGGGATGCTGAGAGCAAATCTAAAAATCAGTCTCAATCCAGGGGTAGTGTTTTTAGCCTATTTGCAGAAGCAGGGAGTGTCACAGCAGACACCTCAGTGGAGCCTGAGCATCATTGCTGGAGCTGCCAGGTATGGGATTGATCCTGCCAGGATCAGTCCCTCTGCTACCAGGGAGATTCAAGGGTGAGGATCAAAATGTTGCCACCTCTCTCCAGTCTATGGAGAAAGCAAAGATTCTTTAGCATCTCCACTAGGCCATTAGACTGAGACAACATGCTTTGGATCACAAAGAGGAACTGGTGACTAACCTGTGACATAACCACACAGAAGAGGTAGGAGGATCTAGAAAGGAAGTCCCAGATTCCTTCAGATTGGGAAAGTGAGCTCATCCAGGTGATCCAGAAGCACAAAATTAGTTAATGCAGTAGGATCCCCTGTTCAGCAGCACAGAACAGCTGCTTCTTCTTCATGACTGCTGTTTCACAATTTCCCTGGGAGTGCTTTCTCTTCATGCTGCTTACATTCTCCTTTTCCCTGAGGCAGCCATGGTTCACTGAGGTCAGAAAACAGTAAAAACCTGGTCCACAGTGCAGTCTGTGGAGTGCAGATTTTCAGCCACCATGTATGACCCTCCACAGGGGAAACAGCTTTGGAATGTCTTTTTATCTCATCTTGTTCTGACTTTTTAGCAGCAGCAGCCAGGAGACTGAGTCAATGCAAGTGGCTGTGCCTCGTGCTAGATAGATTCATGTTGTTAATCCTCTCTGCCAATCCTTCACCATCTCTCACTGTGCTACTCAACTCTTGAGAAATCTATCGATTTGCTAAAAGATACCTCATCTTTGGTTTCTGTCTCATGAATCCTTCTCCTATCTTCAGCCTGGATAATTATAGTTTATTTCACAGGGGAGATGGAAGGACAGGATTTGCACTGGAGTCACAGTGTCTACTACCCAGAAAAACAAGTATTTTGCCACTCGTGGCAAAAAGGCTCAAAGGTAGTATATACTCTCTCAGTGGGACAAACAAAAAGCATGCCCACTACCAATTTCTAAACATCTATGGACTAGGGAAAGTCACCCATCACAATGACCAGTGGAATCGTTAGAGAGAAGAGAGTGCAATATCAGAGTAGGAACTTCATATTAATGCCATCAACCATCAATGTTTAAGACTTGAAAAATCTAGAGCTAGTCTCTCCTAGACTCCATTCTAGTCATGCTCCATGCACAGAGAAAGTGTGTGCAACAGCTTTGGGGACACTGGAAGAATTCCAGCGTGATATTAGTCAGTGTCTAATACTGCTTCATAACCAATTAGGTTTATTAACTTTCCCTGCCACCCAGAGTATTTTGTGTGATGGCAGACAGATGTTCACCAAGTGTTTGCAGACTGGCTTAGCTAATACTTTTGATAACCTGAACCTGCAGAGCAGATGCGTTAACAGATTTTGACACGATGCCATTAATTTTGCCATTGATGGCAGGGAGGGATGAAGGGAAAGAAAGAGAAGAATAAATAAATAAATGTTAAAATCGAGAGAAGAAGAAATCTTAATTTATAGGCTTCCTTCTTCCCCCTAAGAACACACAGTCCAGGCTCTGGCAGACAGTGTTCCCATCTGCACCATTCCTAGGGCAAGGGAGCAGATTCCTGAACTGGCTCCATCCTGCCAAAATCTCCTCCTTCTCTCTCCACCTTTACCCCTTCCTTTGAAGTGTGATTGCGTAGACTTCCATCTGGTTTCATGAACACACACACACATACTTTGAGACCAGAGCAAGGAGGGTGTGCAAGATACAGAGACAGGGAAAGTGCATCGCAAAAGGCAGATAGTGGGTAACACAGAAACAGTCCCTTTTCTCTTCCTTCCGATGAGTCAACACGATGAATCTGTTGTGTAAAACATATGCTGCTTGTACATTTGCATAAAATGAGGCAGCAAGATCTAGAACCGTTCATTAAGGGGCTGAATTCAAACCTTATTTTTAATCTCAAGCTTACTCTCTACTCATAATTAGGCCTCTAGTCAGTCATTGAAGCTCTATCTGTGTGCCTTTCCTCACCCTTAAGAGAGGATTAAACCTTCTGCCTAAGGAGTTGTAAAGAACTGATTCTACATCCATAAAACCCTGTGCTTTACAGAAGTGAAGAGATAAACAAATAGTTCACATCTGAGAAAGATTTGAAACAGTCACAGTGAGCCTTCCAAAATATGACAGAGAAAACACACATCAAAAGATTCCTTCACCTTTCTCACTGGGAGTTAACACCACAGGCAGAGGCAAAACAGGTGAAACAGGAGAGAGTGACAAGCCACCACCTTTGCCAACAGACACCTTGCTATGCTGGAGATGAGTTCAAGAAGCTGGTGACAACTGCCCTTTTCCAAGAGAAGCTCAACAAATGCGGTAGCCTGGCATCAATTTGCAGCCTATTTATAACATCTGGTAACATGTTTTACAAATTAAACTCATGAGACCTATGGACACATTACTGGCTCAAACACAACTCCCTTTAGATAAAGTATGGCCTCTTCTGCAGGAATATTGTGTAGAAAACTGCAGTGTCTCAGCCTATGTGTCATTTGACCAGATGTTCATCATACCAATCAATGTTTCCCTAAGCCCATGCACCATCAGATTTCAAATCCATCCTTTTACAGTAACAAGCATTTTGATAGAAACCAGCAGATACTCACTGAAGAGGATAGAGAGATTAACACCATGTCATGGCTCAGCAAGTAATACTGTTCCCACTTGCTAGGCACACATATTTGCCTCCCCTCCAAGACAGTGGGGCAGAAATCATCCCCACCAAAACATCCTTTTCCTCCATGGGAAGACTGCACTGTAACCAAAACCAGTACTAAGGTATTGGGTGAGCCTTTGTGAAGGCTTTTTCTTTGCCTTTCATGAGAATGTTGCCTGGACCATTTCCCCCCTTTCTGGGAAGTTAAGCTCCCTCATTTATCAAGGGATCATTATTCCCAGCTTGTACAGATTTGCGCAGGCTTTCATGAAAACAGGACGGCAATTTAAGGTACATCTGATTTATACATTATCAAAGAGGAAGTCACTTAGTCAGGAAAATTATGTAAGCCTGTGTGTGTCTAAATACTCCATCTCCATTATACAGAGGTGGCAGGCAGTGTCCTTCCCGGCGAGAGTTCCAGCCGCTCTGGGATTAGCACAGTTTGCCTGCGTAAAACATCATCAGCGCAGCGAGGCGAAAGAAAAGACCTCATGGCTCCAGCCCCCTCTGCCATGCATCAGGCAGCTCGGTTTGTCTGTTTTAACTTCTTCCAGCAGTAATCCTAAAATCAGGGCAACAATTACTTAAGGCAGAGTTCTTTCAGATCCAGGGGAGACTTGCATAGAAAGAGCCTGCATTCCTATAGGCCATGAATTCCAAACCTTCCCTTGTCTAGCATAAATTATATTAAATCACCAGTGCTAGAAGATATAATGTAGGGGAACAGAAGATTATTCAGAAGGGCATGGCTGATTGCTGATTTATTAGCATCTAGCTTCATGATGTCAGTCAAGTGAGAGTGCCAGGGGAGGGGAGCAGAAGGCCACGACCTTGTTCTCTACCCTTTATTCAGGCAACTTTGAGGCTTAATGTTCACAGAAAAAATTATGTTCCTCAAGAAATGTCCCTATAGAGACTATAAAGACAGGGACTACAGAAAGCAGAGAGCCTTGACAGTTTTCTTTTTTCATGGAAGCAGGCTGATCTGAAGAAGGGGTGTCTTTGTACAAGGCTTTGGAAACATGGTGCATCACAGCTACTGTGGATTAGGGCTCTTGGCTCTAGTCCTCCCTTAATATATTGCACTGGGTCGGTTTGTCTGGCACAGCACAGACACTCTCCTGCCTCTTGGCTCCATATACCCTGTTATTTCTCTTTTATTCTGCCCCTGGCAGAGACATCACTACAGAGAGAGAGAACAAATTATTTGTTCCTGTACTGGCAAGGATCTGGAGGGAAAAATGGTGGCAAACAATTGCATCTCCCCAGATGACTAGTCAAAATTCTCTTTCCCAGTCAGGAGTAAAAACTCCATTGACATCTCGGGGATGGTGTGGGATGTCCCCTGCGACTGCATTGCTCCCTCTAGGATGTACCACTCTAGGATCACCAAGGCACCCTTATTGGACTGGCAGATAGGCCACAGAGCAATTAAGACTTCCTTGATGGTAGCTTGAGAATAATCCATCTAGGAGATTGCAGGGGAGGTAGCTTTCCAGGAAGCACCCCAACATAGTCAACTATTTGTGCAACAGATTGTGAAAAAGCTATAACAAAAGCTTTATAGAGCAATGGAGTTCCAGTGGCCACCTGTTGTCCATAGAACATCAGGAAGGCAAGTTGACACCATTCTACAGGGCAAAAGCAGTTTTATCTAGCCATTAAAACACAAAAAGCAGAGCATCTTGTTCTGCATACTGTATTGAATAAGCAACACTTTTTTTTTTCATGCGTAAACTTAGGTCTTAATTCATCTTGTTTACATGACCTGGTGAGTCTGGGGTCAGACAAGACCAGAGCCACTTGCATTAGCCCCACTTGCAATTCACCTGAAATCTGACTTTCAGTTCACCTGGAACTCAGTGCTCAAAGGGTGCAGCGGCAGCAGGCCTCCTGGGTAGCTCTGCAAGTGTCTGTGTCAATGTTGTTCTTACACAGAATATGGCAGAGAGGGTAGCAGGCCAGAGGTACTGGAGTATTAATCTTCTGGCAGTGTTTCCCTTGCATGGTGCTTGGAAGGAGACAGAAAAGTCTCTGCTGTGATGGTTCTCCCCAGGTGTAATATCTTACAGTAAACACCATCAGCAATTCACCCACACAGAAAGCTGTAACTCTGTTCAAACAACCATTTATGTTACCCTCCTACACTACAGGGGAAGAAAAACATCTCCTTCCAACCCTTTCATGATTACAGTCACATCTGCGCTGCAACATACAGGTGCAACTGCTACCCATCCCTACTGACATAAAACTAGGTTATGTGAGTGACAGCCTAAGCCCAACAGTGAGTCCTCCTCACTGTTCAGCACCAGAAGCCAAAGGCCACCACAGCTGGGATCTGTGGCAACATCTGTGCCAGCTATGATATGGGCAGACAGAAAATCATCTTCCTTACCAGGTGAGTGATACAGATTGCTATTGTGTCTCAGCTAGGGCGCTCTCCCCAGCCCAGCTGCAAACCCCTTGTGTGGACGTGTTGTTTTTCATTGTAGGCCTACCTGGACGTGCTGCTTTCTGTTACAATACGATTGGCATTAACACATCACTCCTTGTTTCACATCTTAATGATAGCCCCTGGTGCTAACTGCTGATTTATGAGGAGTCTTGGAGGGCTTGACCAGGAAAATCCTCTTTTCTCATGCCAGGCTATTGCAGAGGGCACGAATTCATCCTTACCTGCTTCTAGGCCACAGTGGCATCTGCCCTGAGTCAGGAAACAGATGACCAGAAGATACTCAGCTAAGGCTACAGTCAAGAGCTGCACAAGTAGACATCATCCTATCAACCAGCTGGACTCAAGGGGCGTTTGGACTCTACAACCTCCAGTTTAGGGCTTGGTGTCACTATCATTAACTCTAAGAAGTCTCTACAGAGGTTTGCTTTATCAGTTAATTGTTCTCTGATAGGTTTGTTCCATAGTTAAATAATCTTTTTACCGATGAGATCCTTACCTGTGCCAGGATGGTAAAGACCTTCCAAGTTCAGAGCTGGTAGCCTCAGGAGTAAACTTTCCTCAGGGAAAACAAGAAATGTGTGACAGGAAGAGTCCATAAACCTTAAAATAGCCAATATTTATAATTATGAAAATTGCAGGTTTCACAATGATTACACACATGACTTTGAAAAGTGATCAGGAGTCACTCAAAGAAAATTAAATCTACCCAATAGGATACAGTCAAACCATACTTATTTTAAAGCTTTTGCAGCCAAGAGATGCTCATCCTGTAACCTCATCCAAACCATACTGCTCTTTCAGGCTCCAGGGCATTGGGACATTTGCTGCATTTTTCAACTTAATCTATACTAAATCATCATGTGAAGAACCAGCGAAGCACCCCCCAGCCCTGGCATCCCTCAGTCTCTAGCTATCTGCTATGGTTCTCATCTTGATTTGGCAAGAGGAAGGAGTCACATGGCTGTTCTCCAGATAAGTCCAGGTTTTCAAGGGGATCCAGCAGGTTTTTGAAATAAATATTGCCCAGAGCCTCATCAATTGCACTAAGTACAAAACCGATAAACCCCAGAATTCAAAACGCAGAAAAAACCTGCACCTGAGGACTATCAGAATTTTTTTTTTCTCTTGAGTTATTTGGGCTGCAGCAGGAACTTATTAGTTGATCTTTTAATAGGTGACATTTCTGGGAGCATTTGCTCCAATTTGAGAGATAATTTGTATCAGCTGTTCTGGTTCCTGTTCCATGACTCTTTTCCCCTCCCCTGCAGCGGGCACCTGAGCCAGCAGCTTTTATATGTGTGTTCTGAGATAGCATGAGACTGAAAAGAGTCACTTTTATGCAGGATGAGAAAAATGTTTAACACCACAGGATCCTGACAATGTCTGTACTTGTGCTTTTACCAATGTAAAGAGCCAGACCTGAACACATCTTCTGCAGAAAGGGGTGCTGAATTACATCTCCCTTTTCATTCGAAGACAGAATATTTTAAACTTTCAACAGTTTAATTGTCAGTGCCCTGAAACGATATTCATTTGGATGGCCTACATTGTTTGTTCTTTGTACCATTTACCTAACGGTTTGGATTAAACAATTTGGATAGTTATAAGTCCTGCTGCTCCCAGTGCTTGCCATAAACAACCTGAAATTTGAAAACCCAGGTTAACTTTGGGCATTCAGCAAGACCTTGCAGGTTTGGTTATGCCAAGTGAACATCTTTTCCAGAAGTTTAAAGGTTTACATATAGATACAAGATATGATTGAAGGAGTTGCTACATCCAGATGCTCCCTACATCCCCTCCCTTGTGCTGAGTCGCTACCCAAGACCCAGCCCAAACTGCTTTCCTGTTGGGCTCACATTGGATCCCACATAGCCTCAATGGCCAGAGCAACCCACTTCAGCTTCAGCTGAGCATCTGTTGGTAATCTCTCTCAGGCCTGAAGAGACTTGTCATAGCACTAATCAGACTAGAGCCTATGAATAAATTGCACCTATGGACATCACAGACAGATTTTATATGAGAGTTGTAGGACCCACTTAAATTAGGGAGCATAATGTTCTCAAAGGACTCAAGAGTGACCTTGGTGCAACTCCTTCCTGAGCAAGTCTCGCAGGTCTGACCTCAATATTCTCTGCTCAGGAGAGCAGCCAAGAGCTTCCTGTAGATGTCAGAGTGACCTTATGGCAGTAAGGCAGTGCCTGGATGCAGGACCAGCTCCTTGAGAGGTTTGGTCCAGCACTCATCTGCTTGCCCTGGCCTCAGCCGTGAGGGAAACAGCACTGCATTGTCAGACTCCATTGGAAGGAAACACCAGCAGTAATGACCCATGACTTAGAGAGATTTGGGCAAAACAAGAACTAGGCTCTGCTTGCTCTGTCAAGCAATCTGTCTTGCCCAAGATTATTTTTATGCCAAACATTTATTTTGATCTATTTAAAGTAAATCTAAAAGTCAGTACCAGGAAGAGATTGTGCTAGAGAAATGCCCTTTTTTGAGGTAAGGATGTGGATTCAGGGTTTGCACTCAGACTTTTAGAGAAGCCACAGCAGGTTTTTGGCATCTAAGACGTGTATGGATTTCCTGTGTATAGGATCACTGGATGAATCACTGCAGCTGGCAGAGATGACCCATACATCACCTGCATATCCCAGCAGTATTCACACTTAAGAAGATCCTAAAACTCCTTTGAACTTAACATTTTCTCCCTTTAGGTCTTTAAGCTGGGTCAGCTCAGCTTTTGTTACCAGTACAGCTAGGTCACAGCACCTGCTAAATAGCCACACACTCCCCTAGTTTCTCATGTGCAAGTTTTGCCACTCACAACAAGGACTGGGCACTTCCATACAGCAGGAGCAGCCTCACACAGACAAATCCGTGTGCCCCTGAATGGAGTTAAGCCACAGTTACTCCCATAGACACCCAAAGGCTGCATTTGGGCACACTTTATGGGTATAGCTCAGAAAAACTAAGAAATCACCATGCTCCAGACCTGGCAGCAGAGCAGTGTCATTGGCTCTCACTAGCGCAGCTCTGCTCATATAAACCAGCTTGGATAAATATTCCCAAACAACCTAAGATGTGTTTCCCCCACCCAGGAGCAGGCTAGGCAGCCAGCACACACACAGTTACAGCAGCAAATCAGAGGGCTTGGCAAGAGCAGCCAGTAGCCACCAATAACAGTTTCTCCAGCCACCAAATGCCCAGTAGCAGCCTTCCTCTCTTCTCTGCTTCCCAAGCCCCGAGCAACAGTTTGCACAGCCCAGACGGGTCTCCTGGTGCCAAACACAGCTCCAGAGGCAGCAGTTACCCCTGGGCATGGGGATGTAGGAATCTGCAGCGATGACAAAAAACCAGTGCAAGAAGATTTCAGAATGGCATTAGTTGAAGGGTCCACTACTGCTTCCCTTTATATCTGCCACCTCTCTGAGGTGGTTAATACCCCCACCCACACTATTTCTACAAAGAAACTCCCAGGGAGAACCACATAAAGGGAGAAACAATGAGGCTTTGTCTCACCTGTGAATCAATGGCCTGAAAAGGGCTGGAAGGACTTTAGATGATCAAGTGATTTTAATGCCTTTCACCAGCAGGACAAATGTCTTCTGTAGTTGTTGGTGTGATGATAAAGAATCCCAGAAGGGGTTTTGTATACTCTGTGGGTTGTACAGTTGGTATTGAAAAGTTAACAGCATTAAGTGTGACGGATTATTTGAGTATGAAATATTCTTAGTCATAGTCAGAAGAAGAGCTGAGCAAACATTTACCATGGAAAAATATAAGGGTTTGGTGTTTTATTGTTTTTTTCTTTCCCTTCCCCCATCCCTATGAAATTTGCCTGTTTGGCAGCCAGGAATAGTTTTTTGTCCAAGTTTAGACATGAGGTGAGAGGCTCTGTGTGTGTGTGTGTGTGTATGAAGAAAAGAAACATGAGGAAGAGCTGCCTGCAGCATAGCTAAGCTCTGCTACTAGCTGTCACCTTGGTCTGCTCCAGTGATGCAGAGCCCTGAATTTGGGTCCGTTCCCAGACACCTGGGTACAACTCTGAGGTCTGCCACAGACCTCCTGAGAGACCTTACAAGAGACAAGCATATCCACTAATCATGCTAAGCAGGTGTTCAAGCGCTTGTTCAAAGCAAGTGTCAGGGAAAGAGGCTGCAGCATATGGGCTCAGTGAGAAAAGCTTGCTCCTGAGTTATCTTGGTTGTGGATTTACTAGGAGGCAGGGGAGCTTTGCCCACCCCAGCCCAGCAGCTAAGTGTCCGTGTGCACCCAGGAATGTTTGCAGGTTGATGCTCCATGGAGGTCAGAACTGCCTCTACCTCTGTCTGTTGCTGGGAATTGCTAAAGCGAAAGCTGTAGCCTAGAAGGTTGAATGTACAGCAGCCCCCACTAAAATTTGCCAAATCAGGTGCTTATAACTGATAAGTTATGCAGGCAGTGTGCCAGAGATACTTTAAAACCTGCCTCTTGCATGGACATAAACATTTCAATAAATAGACCTATGGGTAAGAGTGGAGATTGGAACACCTTTGGTAGGGGATGTTAAAGTGTTCTGCAAATTGCTGCATGTGCCACACCAAGAATGGGACAGGCAGATAGTGCTGAATGTTTTGTTAGGTCATTTATCAATCAAGTGAAGTGTGCCAAAATGTACTTCATAAGTCTATTTTCCAGAGAAAAATCCATGTTTTTTTCAAAGGCCTGTTTTCCTTCCTCCTTGTTGTTTCTATAACAGTTACGATGCAGACTAGCTAATTTTGTCCTGTCAGTGTTCAGCTCTCCCACCTCCAGCTAATTTGTGGGGTTTTTTTCACGATTCACTATGTATAAGGGTCTCTTTGTTCTTGTCTAAGGTGATCTCATTCTTATGCAAATGGAACAGCTTGAGGCAGAATGACATCTTTCTTCAATTAATTTAGAAATTAAATTTTTCACCACAAATCAATATTTTCTACTTGTGGCCAACTTCAAGACATATGGGCTAAAGCCTTTCATCTGTTTAGCATCTCTGATGATGCAGAGCCAGCGTGGTGCTCTGAGCCACAGAGCTCTTTGCCTGGGAGAGAATTGCTATGCAGAACACCATTATCTAATATCATCAGAATACAGCCTCATGTAACACTCTTGTATCACATAACACTCTTTTACCTTCACCACAGTCCACTGTGGGACAAAACACGTGTATCTGCTTGCTCATTGCAGCCAGCAGCCTCTCCTTTCTTGGCTGGAGACCCTACCTACTGTGGGTAAGAGCTGCAGCAGGCTGGAATGCCCTCAAGTAGCTTAAACTTGGGATGCTTCTCCCAGAACTGCGCAAAGGGAGTAATTAAAAGGCCTGGTTCAGTCAAGTAATTTCTGGGCTAGCAGAATCTGGACATTAAGATAAAGGAAGATCTGCTGAGCTTGACAAATCTGTTCTTACTGACCATGTTTTTTCACTGTCATCCTGAAATGAGAGGAGAGATTCCTCTCTGGACCTGGCACACTAAAGGAAAAAACATTCATTTTCCCTGCTTATACTGGGAGAATCCAACTGTGGCTATCATGAGCAAAAAATAATGTCTTCTCTTGGTTCTGTTTTAGTAAATCATATTTAACGTTCCAAACTGGTTAATTTATTCAGTGAGGCTTAAAAAAATACAACCACATTAAAAAAAAAAAAAGTTTAACATCCCAGTGGGAAGGCACACAGGTGAACTATGGACAGAGCCTTCCCCTCCCACATACTACATGGCTGGGAAAAGAGGAACCTTCACTCCCTGTGACACACACAGTCCCTTTCCAATTCTTTGGGCCAGGTTTGTTGGTCAGGGCTCCCACAGGGAGCAGTGATGCCTCTTAGGTGCTGGGCTCTGATAGAAACAGGAGAATACACACTCTGCAAGCATGAGGGGGCTGTTAGGGGTGCACATTAGTTTCTAGTAGAGATCACAGTTATGCATGGGCCCTGACAGCCCTATCCTTGTGGTTGGGGCTGTGTCTCCACCCTGTCCTTCTTGACTTCTTTAAGTATCAGGTCATGCAAATAGCAGGGATTGAATGAATGCATCCTGGCCTGGGCATATCTATCTAATCCAGAGTGAGACAGAGTGTCTCTTCATTGGAGACAGGCCCAGAGCAAGGCAGGATTACTAAAGATTTTAGTGTGGTCTTTCACCCAAGGGATGTTATTTCTAGGAGCTGTGCATTTCCTATTGCAAGATCTTAAAGCTTTTTTTTTTAAATCACATCTCGTGATGTTTCCATCACCCACCCCTCTGTGTGAAGATGAAAAGTGTTATTGTCCCCATTTCAGAGCTGGAGAAACTCAAGCATGAAGGGCTAAGGGCTAAGCTTTCTAAATGGATGCAGGAGGCTTTGGCAGAGTCCTGCAAAAAAACCTGCCTCTCTGGCTTTACAGTTTTAGCCTAAGACCATTTTTTCCTCTCCTCTACAGAGCTCTGACAGTCCTGTGAGAAATCTTATGTAAATACAGGTTGTAGGTGTTGATATAAATCACTGTAAATCAGTAGCTGACATCAAAAACATAAACCTGCTGCTTCTTTCCTAATGAATGGGCATTTAATGCACCTGATATTGCTGAGAATCACATCTCCCTGCAAGCCTGCTTCCATCCCTTGCTCTCAGTGTAACCAGAGGCAGTGCTGCCCCATCTCTGCATCCAGCCATGAAAGCTGTGCTCAGCCTTGCTGCAGAGAAATATCCTTTAAAAAGCTGCTCCTTCTCATTCAGCTATCTCAAATGCATCGCTGAGAAACTGTATTGCATCCACCCATCCACTCATCAAAAGCTGATCTCAGTCCTACCTGTGCTCAGATCCCTCCACCCCTTCCACTGGTCCACTGGTGCATGTCCCTTTGCATCAGTCCTTTATCCTGCAGGTTCTCATCCCACAGGGCTGCTCAGGCCCTGTCAGCAGGGCAGGGAGGGAGAGAGGCAAACCAGGGTGAGCCACCTTGGCAGCCAAAGCACAGAGTCCAGTGTTGTCTTTCCAGCAGCAGCCTCTGAGCCATGATCTGCTAAACACAAAGGGAAATCTCCCCTAACCCATAGGCACTCTGCACTGGGGCCCACTGTCAGATACATCAGTGACCAGCAACTCCAACAACAAAAGTCAAAACGGTTGCCAAGAGTCAACATCAGATTTCTCAAGGTTACCAATGGATGAGTGGGTGGTCCCAGGGAGCATTCAGCATTTCCTATCATGGCATCCTGGGTCTATGCAGGGCTTGCAGGTGCTGCTGCTGCTGCTCTCACCTCTGCAGTGCTCCAGCATGGAGTATTGCTTGCTGAGGAAGCCAGCATCCTCACGAAGCAGCACCCCCTTCATACTGCACAACCATCCCTTCGGCTCAGAAAGGTGATTGTCTCCAACCAGCTGTACTGATATTTCAGTCCAGAAACCTTGGCAGCACTGACTGAAAGGGTGGGTAGCTGGTGTGAAACCTTCCTGAACCTGTGCCGAATTCAGAGCCTGCTCCTCAAGAAGGGGCAAGGAGGGGCAGAGCAGAGGGAACACGTCATACACAGCCTGGGAGAAAACACAGCGCAAGCCCCAGGCAGCTGGGTTGCCATGGCTGAATAAGCTAAATCTGGACGATGGTGTGTGGTGAGAATAAATGCGTCAGTACCCAGCAGAATAGGAAAGCTGTCCAGGTAGAGGTCTCCTCCTTTTTCAGGGTGCCCTACATGGCTTTGCTCCATTGACTTGCAGGACAGAAATCTTTGATTTTTGAAGCTGATTATCAGGCTAAGAGATGACAGGGAAGAGAAGAGAAGAGCAGAGCAGTAGCTCTCAGCCCCCAGTAACCTATCTGGGGAGTGAATGAAAGTGACAAAAACCTGCCAGCACACTGCCTACACATGAAGAAATTCTGTTTCCAGTCCCCCGGGGGAGACTTCTCCTGAAAATCCCTTTCCTGGGAGGAAAAAAAAAAAAACCACCAAACTTAAAAATCACTCCATAAGTGTGTCTGTATGTGATTTTTCTGCTTGACTTAGTCCTATACAAACAACGACACTATGACAGTCATCACATTTGTGTCAAAGGAACGGGACAGCCTTGCAGCTCTGGGCTGTGACACACTGGTACCTGGGATGACCCCGGTGCAGGGCGGTACCTGCAGCACCGACCGCCCCACACGCTGTGGGCGCGATGAGAGATGACAGTTTTAATTGCTAACTGCAGAAACAGGGAGCATGGAGGCAGAGGTGCAAAGGAAATGCAGGAGGAGGCCATGCGTGGGATCTCCCCATCCCGCACACGTCCTATCCCTGCCTCTTTTCCTAGAGCGAGAGAGAGGAGTGGAAAATGCAACGGGAGGAGGATGGCATATATTTCTCCTTGAGACACACTCCCCCTTGCAGCGCTAGGTGCAATTTACATATGAATGCTGCGGTGTTCTTCAGAAGCAAGAATTAAGAGAACAAAAGAGTGCAGGAAGTAAGGGTAAGGGAAAGGGAAAAAAGACAAGACAGAAACTGGAGGTGGTGACAGGCACCCAGAGGGAAGGTTACAACTCAGAGTTGTTCAGTGTTGTCCCTCCTGACATGCACTCCAAGGGTATAATTTAAGAAAGAGTTACCTCCCTATGCTTTGTCCCCATCCTGCCTGGCCCCCTGATCTGTTCTGCCCTGATTTCTGGTACGCTCGTGCAGCATCAGACCATCTTTCTAGGGTGGACACAGCAGGCTGAGCTTTTCCAGCCCAAGGAGAACTTCTCTTAGTGCTGCAGCCCTCCCTCCTCTGAATTACATGCTTTTTTTGCATGTGACTGACAGGCACATGTACAGTCACTGATGAAAAAATTAAAGGGATTCGGAGAAACAAATTCAAATGGTGCCTACACGTTGAGGATCTCCAAGGTCAAGGTTGGCAAGCACACAGGCTAAGGTCCAAAATCCCAGTGAGGCACAAACAGATCACAATACATGAAGTCAGAATCTTATCTAACAGAAAACAAAAGAACGTGGTTGTGCAAGTGTACGTATTTGGTTAGAGAGTTCTTAAAAATAGTTACTGATAAAACAGGATTTCTGCATTAACAGAAAATCATACCTTTATTCAATCTCTTGTTAATTTACTCAACATCCTCAAATTGCTCCACTCTCAATTTCAATAAGTAGGGACTACATGCCCAGGAATTCTTCTGACAAAGGGGTCCCTCAAAATCCAGAAGACTATCCAATCCTAATTTTAAGACTGTTGCAGCCAGAATGATTGAGTAAATATAGGAGTGGTAGGGAAGGAGAGTGTGAGAGCATGTATGAAAGACAGATAGTTTCACTTTCTCACATGGGGAGTGAGGAGAACTATACCTGTCCTTAAGTTTTGTGGCAAGTGGAGCTGAGGTTCCTGCTGCTGGGTTTGGACCAGCTTGCCTTCTTGTCAATCTCCTTTTCTTCTCCTTCTCTCTTTCTATTTTGCTGTGTGCAGGCCTTGCATTTTTATGGAAAACTTACATTGCTTCTTATGGAGTCTCTTTTAGATTTGTATGCACCAACAAGGAGGTTAAGAGCTTTGCCCAGGGCATTACCAGTAGAGAATAAAAGGCTGCTGTTATTCCTAGGCTGAGTCAGATGCAGTGGTAAATAGATTTTTCTCCTGGGGACACAGAGGAGGTGTCAGGGAGTCATTACCTTGAAATCCCGGCCAGAGCAGGTTCACCAAGTGCTAACAGCCCGTCCAAACTCCCTCTGTGTACTGGGAATTGTCCAGAGAAGGTAATTGTATTATCAAGCCTGGAAGGAGAGCTGCATGATGATGCGTTTATATCCCATGCCCAAAAGAGATATTGGAATCCCTGGGTTGCAAAGACAGAATATCCAGGTGATTCAGAAGCATTTGAGATTGACTGATCAAGCCCAGGTACTCTGTATTGCCAATAGCTTTTCCCGACTCACCCTTGGCCATGGCTGGGCAGACCCTGGTGTTAAACCCTTGCACCATCAGATCAGACCTTCTGGTGTAGATAACAGGGCTGTGAGGTAGTGAGCCTGGACAAAAGATGGGAGCTCGGCAGTGCACGTGGCCCTGGGCTCCTTCCATAATTGCCTGAGCTATGGCTCATGCAAGGTGTGTCTTCAAGGTGATGCAAAGTCTGAAGGCTGTAGAACCAGGAGGCCGCAGAACCAAAGAAAGCATGGGGAGGGGGAGGGGGGAAGGCAAAAAATTATCAGCTGGAAACTTTCATTTCAATTATGAAATCATTTTACATGTTAATACCCCGTCTGTGGTCATTTTCATAAGGTTTCTAGGACATGAGTTCAGCTGTGAGTGTATTTGCCGAACTAGCAACGTTTAAATGAGTCCTAAAGGAGATGTGCTAAGAGAGATTTCAGACTCTCTCTAGCCAGGATTTACATGAAAAACTTGATTCCAGGAATCACACGCATCCAACAAGAGAACAAAGACCTATTATGTGACCTACCTGCCCAGTCTAATTAGTGCAAATGCAGAATTAAATTAATTACAACAATTAGAAATTGAAATGAATATGCCAGTGTTTCTCAAGAAATAGAATATGGTAATGCTTCAATTACTTAAACATTTCATAATCATGGTTTCTGTTCGCTTATTTATTTTAAATTTAATTTCCCGGTTTTGGTTTTTTTTATAGCTTTTAAATAAATTCTGATGATGTCAGCATGTATAATCTTCACGTCGTAAATAATATGAATAAAGTAGTGAAGAAGAATCTCTAAAGTAATAATATTTTCAAATGCAATTCCGGCAATTTCTGAAATTATTTTTCTTTTCGTATTTAAGTTTTCTTATCTCACATTCTCCAAAAAGGAATTGACAAGATTCTTTCAACTTTTATCCAGGGAATAGCAAAACAACAAAGAAACAAACCCCACAAGCGTCGGAATGAAGTTTTCAGTGAGACATTTCTGCCTAGCCCTGCTCACTGCAGCCTCTTCTGGATGAGTGACAGGCCACAAATTATCTATGGAAATCACCTGCCAAGTCATTTCAAGTTAAGTGTGCTAGGAAAGCACGACGTGCTCTTGAGCATCTCAGAGTCACCTCTGCCGTGGGCGGTCCGTGCCTGCCCGGCTGCAGCGAGGGAGCTGCGGGCCGGCCCCGAGCCTCGCTGTCCCGGCGCACGGAGCCTCGGCGGGGCCGGGAGGGCTCTGACGGGCGGGGGCAGCGCTCACAGCTCCGCCTGCCCCTTCCTCACGTCCCCTGGTCTTCCCACCAGTCCCTGCAATGGGTTTCCAAGTCATTCAGCCCATTGCAGTCAATTAATCAGAGCGAGTCACACAACCCATCTGCTGTCACAAGCCATTGGGAAGAGCTGCTGTAATCCTGCCTTTGAACTCCGCGGTTATTGCCGTTTACAATGGGTTTATTAGGGGCTTAATTGAATCGCGCTGCTCGCGCTGCTCATTGCTAACGCGACGGCCATTAGCGGCTGCTAACTGGGAATCCAGAGGATTACTGCGGCAATTATCAGCTTGGGTTGGGACCGGAGGGGCAGCCCACAGCGAGCTCCCGTGAATTCAGCCGGCAAATGTGACGCGGAGAGCGTGCGGGAAGCCGATGTGCGCAGCGGCTCCGACATCCCAGAGAAGCATCCAGTGCCTCATCGCCATGTGCTGAGCCTCAGCCATCCGGTCTGTCATCCTCATCCTGCGGCGATGTCCATCCTGTGGTGGACAGGGAAGGACCAGCGCACCCCGCTGCCACCAGAGCAAGAAACACCTGCTTAGAGGGAAGCCACCAGGAGAAAGTATTCAAAGTCACTGGGAAAAGACGTCAAATGACCGTATTCTTTCAAAAATAGACTTAGTGTTTGCTAGAAATAGCTGGTGGGGCCTTGTTTTCACCAACCAGAGTCAGGAAAGAATACTGCACATGAAACAACACCACGTGCACTGCAGTGTGCATATCCTTACTCATACTCCAGACAGGTAAGCATCTCCATCTTCAGAGAAAGGGGGAAACCCTCCCCTAGGAGAGACGGGCTATGTCGGGAGGAGAGGCAGGGAGGCAGTAATCATCTCCCACATTAGGAGAAGGATGCTACGTGCAGCCAGGACCTCACAGCAGGAAGGAGGCATCAGTCACAAGCTGCCTCGCTGAGCATCAGCGCTCTCCAATGCCCCAAGGGGAGCAGGGGGCCTGACCCTGCCTGGCTGTGAACAAGTGCTGGGGATGCAGCGCGGGTCGGCTGGTCTGTGCCTGCCAGGACCACGGGATGCTGGCTGCCCATCTGCTGCCTTGCTGCACTGCCAAACGAAAACAGGGAGAGAGATTTTTTTTCCCTTTTCTTTTTTTTTCTTTTCATTTTTTTCTCTCTCTCATCTCCCTTCCTCACAGCTCACTTTTCTTCAGTGTTTCAGATAAGAGTGTTCATGAGCAGAGTTAATTATGTTCTGCAGAGGTGAATATGGGGCTTTTGGGTTGCAGCAGGAGCTCTTGTGCCTGAGGCAGCTCCTTTGCTGCTCCTCCATGCTGGTGTGCAGCCCAAGGAAACCCTGCACGTGGACCTGCTGTGGAGCTGGAGAAAGGCTGCAGAGTGCCTGTGCTCCAGCCGATGATCTCTCATGCCATGGGAGCCAAGGATACTGCAGGAAGCAGGTCCAGCAGCCTAATGGGGGAGGGCTGTGATGGGAAAGGAAGGGAAAAAGGGACTAGTGAGGAAAAAAGCAAGGAGGTGATCATGAGGTGGGAAGAAGACACTAGAGGAATAAAGCATTCCTTTTGAGGAGCCCTACAGAAACTGAGAAACTGGTGGTCCTTTTTGCATTAGGCATTTTCAAATGTTGTGACAGATTTTTTAAAAATTATGATGGGGGAAGTCAATCTCTTCTTCTCCAGCACCACAAACCTCATTCCTTTCTCTTTCCCTGGTTTGCAGCTGTAGCAGGAGACCTCTTTTGAAAGGTTGCCTGAGTGGGAGAGATTAACACACAAACACATCCTCTCCATGCTCCTGAACTGGAGTAATACAGTAATTGAGACTGCCAAAAAATTTCTGGCCGGAAGACAAAAAGGCAGTGAAGAGAATGACCAACCAACCAACTACCAATAAAAAGGACCACCTTCAACTAGTTGTGCCAGCTAAGGGAAGACCCGAGTAAAAATATGGGAGAGTGAATTCCCAGGCGATCTCTTGTTTCTTCATACAATCCTGAGGAGTCAGTAAAGGGAGGAAATTGTGTTTCTGCTCTGAGGGGTGCCAAAACTGAGCAAACCCTGAGAGGCGGGAGGGTAAAAGCAGGGACCATGAAAAGAGGAGCTTGCTGGCAGTGGGAAGAACAAGAAATTATCAAATCTGGATCAAAATGACACTGAGAGAAAGGGAAAAAACCTCTTGCTGAGGTGGAGTAGGCTAATCATTAGCTCTCCCGAGTGGTGGAGGGGGAGGGAGTCTGCCAAAGGAACCGAAGGAACGGTGCGATGATTACCTGGGGACCTGAGGAGCTAACAAGAGCAGTTATTTCCATTTCAAATGGAAAGGCGAGAGGAGATCAAACACATTTCACAGTAATGATCCGGAGCCTTTCCCTGAACACTGAGCCACACAAACGCTATGGGTAATTGAAGCCACATGTTGCTAAGATGGAGAAGCTGAAATCTGCTCAAGGGGACTGGGGAGGGGGGAAAAACACCCACAAAACAAAGAAAGATAAAGTCCCAACCTGCAACAAGCAAACAGCTCCACACTGGGCTCCCCACCCTCCAACTGGCCTACCACATGTGATCCATGTGCATCAAGTGCTCTGCAAAATGATACTACCCTCCTCTTCCTGCACCTCCCGAGAATCCATGGACATCTATTCCCAGTCCGGTGGGTGAATGAGCCAGAGGGAAAAAAAAAAAAAACGGGTAGTAAATAAATATTTGTTTTAAACCTCAGTTTCAGATAATTATGGAATAAGAATGTCAGTAGAGCACAAGATGGGCTTGAGATCTTTTTGCTTATTCATCCATTTTCTAAAAAGACTAAGGTGACTTCTGTTTGGAACTAGTGAGGAATACTGATCAACTGCTCACTGCTTTTCAGGCCCTCATCTCCTGCTGAGACTGCATTTAGCTATTAAGTGGTAGTTTCATATGGTCCCATTCTTCCTACTTGAAAACCACACTGAGATCCACCAGCCTGTTTCAGAGGTAGACATCTGTTGTCACTGTCATCATTACCCCGGGGTTAAAAAACCTATCAGTTCCAAGGTCATAAACACTGATTAACTTACCAGCTCCAGATTTATGAATGGCCATCTAAGAGCAAATCTGAGTCCCCATCTCATTCTAGCAGTCCAAAAACCCTAAGACAAGGGAGAAGTGTTTCTATGTTGTAAAAAGTATGAAGGTCACTAAGCTTTATTTGACATAAAGCTTAGTGTGTTGAGTTATTCAATTAATCCAATTTTAGTTAAAAATGTGTGCCTGAGGTTAGAAACAATTGTCTTATGGACAAGAGCATCCACAGTGGTATCCAGCACCCAAAAAAGTCTAAGCCCATCCTCCTCCTCCTCCCTAGTCACCTTGGCCAAGCTATGGCAGAAAACTAAGACTTTTCACTCTGGCAGCAGAGCCAGGGGCACCTTTATAGAGAGGGATAAGACCAGTCTGCAGAGCACTGGGTCTTTTCTCCTGTTGGAGGCAGAAGCCCGCATTCTTCCTGCTGTACCCATCACTTAACTTATGCACAGCAGTAGGAAGAAGAGGAAAAGCAGTTTCTAAGGTAACCGTGCACCCAGCGCTGTGGGCTGTGCAGAAGACAGCCAGCTGCTGCAAACAGCTGGGAGGCACTGGGCAGCCTGCAGGTGACTGCTGTCCCTGGCAAGAAGCCCCACGCAGCGCTGGGAAACCATGATGTCCCACTGAACCAGCTGAGGGAAAGGCCCTGTGTGGGCCGTGCTCAAGTAACCCCACCCTGCGGGGACAAGGAGGTGGGTCAGTGAGTTAGCTGGGATCCCTGCATGCAGGTGCAGGAAACCTTAGGAAACCTTCTTGGAGCATGCCAGTGTGGAGGCTCACTGCATATCCCACAAGGTTTCCTCCCTCCTCCAACCAGGTTTTGAAGGCTTCTCATTGTCCCTGTTGTCTGTCTCCTTCCCCACAGTCCCACACAGAATATTTGCCTCCCAAGAGATACTTTTACCCTTGTAGCCTGTCCTTTGCAATGCAGATCATCAGCATCAGCAGTCCTGGCTAGAAGAGTCTCCTTTAGCATCTGCAACATATAGACAGGTGCATTTATCTGTGCAGGCTAGACCCAGGTATGAACCCTGTGTGTGTGTGTGTGTGTGTGCATTCAGGGTAGACAGAGGTACACAACACACATAGGCTCGGTGGCAGTGAGTGAAAGCCCAGACACTTATTTCTGAGCCCATTTTGTAAAATACAGGCAGCAGAGCCTCTGCCTGTGCAGTACATGGGAGCACCTCAGCCAGCTGGCAGCCCCACCTTGTGCTGCAGCCAGCACCAACGCAGTCTTGCCTGATATTGAAACCATTACTCTTCACCATTCCCTCACCCTGTGCTGCCTCTTCTTCCCCCAAGAAGCTTGGAGCTAAAATTATATACGCGAATAATTATTCTGTGGCTTGAAAACAATCTTCCTCCCTCACCACCCTTTTCTTTGACATGTGTGTTTAATATCAAATTATTTATAACCTAGCCTCGCGGTCAAGCTTTTAATAAAAGAGCTGCCAGAGACTTTTAAAAGCATCATATTCACTCGACTAGCCACATTATGCTGAGTAAGGGCTGCAGGGCTTTAGCAGAAGGAGTCTTGCTGCTGAAAATCCCCCCAGTCCGTGTGTGCACGTGTTTGACTCACTCACACTTTCTCTTGTTCTCTCCATGGCATTTTTTCTCTCTCTCCTTCTCCCTTCACCTATCTAGATCTGCAGTCTCTGCTCAGCTATCATGAAATACTGCCCATACTGATGTCTACAAATAAAAGAATTATTAAGAAGGGATTCTTCAATACCACATGGATTTTTCCTTCCCTAGGATTACTCATAACCAATGAGAGGTCAAAAATAAAGGACTGGATCCTTTAAACCTCCCTCCTTCCTTCCTCAGCTTTATCTGCTTCTTTTCACTGCACTAACCTTTTCCTTCTCAAAGAGTAGATATGCACATATACATATTCCTCTCCCCCTTCAGCATGAAATATTGATGAATTCTGCTCCCCTAAATGAAGGCTTGTTGCAGAAGAAGCCTGCAGTTCATCTTCAGCAGGAGGAATGCAAATGTGTTGAAATCCTAGGAGGGATAGGACAGCAAAATACAAGGGCTGCCGCAGCAGCTGCCAGATCATGTTTGATTCTGCACACGGGCACAGACAGTAGCAGGGCAGGAAAGCTGCCCCGAGCAGTGCCGACCCTCCTGGCTCCCCAAGCAAGAGGCAAAAACATGCTGCCCAAGTAGGCAGCTTATTTACACAGAATTTATGCCTTGAATTATAGGGGGGTGGGGGGCAAGTTACTGTTAGCACAGATGTAAATCTGTGGCTAGTGAAGCTAAAAGGGAGTTATTCCAGATTTACACTCCCATCAGGAGGGTTTATACATGTAGTTTTCCACAGTGCCTTCTGCCATCCCAGGCATCGCTGCACATGTCCAACTTTCATGGGCTCTGGCAGGAATAAAGCATGCATAACAATTTGGTAATCAGTCCCCTCCAGGTCTGATGTAAAAGACTTGCCTCCAGGGGATCTGAGCACTTGGAAGAAGAAAACCAACAACAACCCATAACATTTAGGGAGCTGTGCTTGTCTTTGCATCCTCGAGGAACAAAGCGATGATGCCTGTGAGTCTACGTGTGTAATTGGACTCCGAGTGCTAAGTGAGGAACATCAAAGAGGTGAGGATTGCTAACAGATCTCCGAGTGAAGCGCTGTGGCTGTTCCTGAGCATTTGGCGTTCAGGAAGGAAGAGATGGAGATAGAAGGCCTCGAACATCACTGCATACAGGGGTCCCAAACCACAGCCCTTTCCCAAAAGAGCTACTGACCCCTTTTTGAATGCTCTATCAACTCCTGAATCTGAGAAGGCAGCCTACGTTCTCCAGTAGGGGTAGAGTGGTCAGGGTCAGGCAAGATGACAGTGAGGAAAGGCACAAGTGAGAAGGGGTCAGGTGCCAAAAGTCTTTTCTCAGTCTTCCAAGTCACTAAAACATCCTGGTTTTCCCCTGGTCATAAATCAATAGGATGGTTTGTGTTGGAAGGGTTGGCTTGAAGATCATCTAGTTCCAGCCCCCTGCTATGAGCAGGGACATGTTCCACTGGACCAGGTTGCTCAAAGCTCCATCTAGCTTGGCCCTGAACACTTCCAGGGATGTGAAACATGGATGTATGAAAGCCTGTCCTGCTACAGAGAGGAGCATAATAAGAATTTACCAAGCTCTAATGCTTGAAATTAGTGTTGCACTGGCACCTCTCAACCTCACTGTCACCTACACTACCTTCACTTTGAAGTGACCAAAGACCTTGGAGAATCCCCTTTGAAAGTCCCTCAGCCAGAAGCCAAACCCAGTGCAGCCAAACACGAGCAAGAGCAGCCAATCTGATGCTTGCTGCATACATCAAGCACCCCTACCAAACTCACTGTCACACTACGTGCCACAGCTTCTGTGCTGGCCCTGCAGGCCCTTGCTGAAGCCAGACATACTGGGAGATTTATGAGGGTTCTCACAAGCTCTTCTCAGCATCACACACACCCTGGTCACAGCCAGCCCAGGGACAGAACCATAAATCCCATTTCACAAATGAGAGGAGTGATGCACAGCAAGGTGCACTATTTAATAGTCAAATCTCCCATCCAGATCCCTACTACCTTGGTTCCCTAGCCCTTCCCAAATCCTTTTGAGCAGCCCAGACTCTTTACAATGAGCTGCTCCCACACTACGACTTGTGGTGATGGTGGTGGAGGGTGCCCACTGCTCCCCCTCCTTCTCCTCCGTGTACTGGCAGCTGAATGTGTTATTTTTGTCCCCAGTTCAGAGGCAGTTTCATGCATCCCACTGTGTGGCTTATCTTCTGCAATTAGCACTTTCCACCATATCTGATAGGAGAGAAGGGCTCAGCTGCCCCTGATTAATTGCCAAGTATTTGCTTTCCTTTACACTTCTGTGGCCTGGAATTAATTAGTTTATCCCTCTTATTCCTTTCATAGGCCAGAGCATTTTCCTTTTTTTGTGCAATTATATATAATAGCAATGCTTGAAATCCCCTGGGGAATGGTTGAGAGAGGCTCTCAATGGGGAGGAAAGGAGCCTGAAAGCAAGGAGATTACTAAAGGTCATATGTCCTACAGCTTCCCTGTGGTCTTAAAAAATATATTATCCTCTGACTTCAGCACAAATTCCTTCCCTGCACCGCCTACCTCGCTGCCTTCTCCAAATTTTTCAGTTAGTTAATGTCTGAACAGCAGGAAAAGCTTCCAGACCGAAATCCCAAGTGTGAACAAGAGATGTAAAAGAACAGCCCCCCCCTTGGCTGGACATCTTCAGGTGTTGCAGAAAACACAGCCCAGCAGGGACAATCTCTCAATGCTTGCCTGGCCACTGTAAGGTACATGGCAATAGGAACACTGGCTCTAATATGAAGGAGATGCTACAGTTTAGATACAGCAGCTAAACCATCTCACACTCTCTGGCTGAGGAGGATGACTCCTGTGGCTCACTCAAAAGCCAACCAACAGCACACTGCTGGCTTGGGGGTAAGGAGGACAGAAGATGTCCCTGAGCAAGAAGACCAGTTCCTCCCTTGCAAATGCAGGTGACACTGGCACAAGTGTTCACATCCCAGCCTCATTTTCCTGAACAGTAAATCGGGAATAAATGAGTATGAAAGCTCTATTACTGAAAGCAAACCTTAATCCTTTGGCCAAAAGGGGAAGACTGTTTTTTGATATTTTTTAATTGAGTATCCCCATGCCAGGTCTTGTTTAGACACTGCAGCCCTTGGGGAACAAACAACAGTATGTGGGGCAGTCCTCTACCTGGAAAAATCAAGGCATCTGGGAAGGAGTGAGGCAGAACTTCATCTAATTCCTGATTGGAAGTAGATCCATCTAAGGTCTTATTTACTGAGGTTCTTAGACCCATAATTGTTATCTTCCTTTTTATCTTATTCACGCCCATTATTAGGCAATGTGGTCTTTACAGTCCACTCCATTTGAGCCACTTACTGTGTTTCTTTTTAAGCTGGTGTCAGATGGCTGCATTTGACTCAACACAGCCTGAGTTTCAGGGGGCTTTTTGGGTGTCAAGATTCCTGTGCATTAAAATTTTCGTGCTATCTCACTTGAAGATAAGGAACCATGATGCAGCCAAGATGCTGCCCCCAGTTCTCAGGCTGTCAGGATGACTGTGGTCTCATCCAGCATAGGGAGGGAGGGATTCCAAGACAGCCAAAAATTAGGCAAGCACTTGTTTTCCCACCACAATACCTGCAGAGCTAAAGCTGTTCAGCTTTGAGTCAGAGAACAGACAGCAAGTTGGCTCTTATGGGTGCAAAAGAGAAGGGATGATCAGGCAAGACCGTGTGCCTAAGACCCTGGTATCCTGTTCTTTGGACTGACATTTCTTTCTGCCAGCTCCCCTGCCTCTTGTCTCTACCTTCATTTAGCTGTCTTAACTATTACCAGTGACCAGTTGTGTCCCTACAATCCTTTAGGCAGACTAGAGGTGATAAACCTGTGGAAGGTGAAGCCTATGCATTGCCAGAGCTGCAAATTAAGAAGTGGCTGAGGACTGCAGCCAGGTGGCACGGCATCTCCAGCAGCTCTCCTCCCCTCCCTTTCTCTCCTTTTCCCTCTCCTGGCTTACAGCTCTGCCAGTTCCGCATCATGGAGCCCTCTGGACTTGCTCTGCAGGCAGGGTGTGAAAGGAGCACAGACATGCCAGGGAATCTGTAAGTGCACGGAGATACCCGTGTGTGTCAGGGAGGGGGAAGCGGGTCAGGGGCTGGCCTCGCACACGGCGTGGAGCTGGGCGATGCAAACGTGCTGGGTGTATCACACACACACACACACACCCCTAGAACCTGAATAATGATCTGCACCCTTCAGCGTACACTGCATGCTCCAGAGAGCATCTGCTGAGCAAAAGGCATTAACATACAAAAAGGAGGGAGCTTGCTTTAGAGCAGCCGTATGTATCCATCCAGAGTGCGTGCTGCAGTCAGAGAGCTGTTCCAGGCAAAATGGTTGCGTCTTTTTCCTTGCAAAGGCACCTCAGTGAGCACTGCTGGGCTCTCCCTCAATTCAGCATGGTGTTGGGCCAGCAGCCATTTCCTTGATCTCAGATTCAAAAGGACAAAAAGCATCCACAGCTGTTTCTGATCCATTTGTTTCTGAAGAGGACAAGGTGGGGTAGTTTTTTGCCTTACTCTCGAGGGAGTTTTTCTGATGCTGTAGGGCAGAGCTGGAGAAGATGAGTCTGTTTGGGGACAGCAGGTTTTGCCAGTGGTCTGTTGAGGACTCTAATACAGCCACAGGGACCTTTGGGTTGCAGTTTCCAGCAGCAGGCACAGAGGACACCCTTTTGCCTCCCTACATGAATTCCCATTTATACATGAAGATCTTGGATTTGTGTTCTGGTTCTGTTCCTTCAACACCTGCATCCCCCAGCCACACTCTGCTGGTGTAAAAGGGCCAGTCTGCCTTTACTTGGGCTGTGCTACAGTCATTTCACACCTCCCAAACCTCTAAAGCTCTTTCCTTCATAATTAGGGGTGTAACTGACCTCATATGAAGAGTTCTTAAATGGCAGGAATGCAAAACTGAGGAGGCTCTTCATCCCCCCCAGCTCTCCCTCACCCACCACGGCACCTGCAATGTGATTCATGAACATGCACCAAGCAACATTCTTTGTTTTACCTTACAGTAATCCACAGTTTTACCAAGGTGGCACCCACAGAAGTGACTTGAAAGCAAACCCATCAACATCTCTCTTATTTACTTGGTAAAACATTTAATTTTCTATCTCTTTGTTTCACAGTTGTGAGTAACAGCAGACAGGGAAGATATGGGGCATACTGGCTTTGAATGACATGGGGAGCCAAGTGCCTCCTCATGACAGCTCATTCAGGTTTGCAGAAGCAGAGCACAGAGGCACATGCATTCCTGCCTGCCCAGCTCCGAAATCGCATTTGCAATTTCTGAGTGCCTGTGCAAACCCAGCATTTTACAGGAGCAAACATTTTTTCAGCCTCATTTGAATGCGAAGCTGCCATCACTACACACATAAAGTAAGCATGCAATAGCCTCACAAGACCCCCAGTGGTGAGGAGTTCATTGCCCGACCTCCTAGCAGCAAAGTCCTGTGATTTCAGTGTAAAACACTGCTCAAAAAGAAGGTTAGAATCTCATCAGATCCTAGTTTGTTGCTACACACTGTCTACCTCAGGTTCGCCCTACTGGCTTCCATACAAAGTGTTGTTTTTGCATACTTCTATATGTCTTTGCTGGGTTTCCAGACATTATTAAGCATCTGACACAATCCATCCCAGAGGTAGCTGCATTTAGTTGTGGCTGAATGACTGCTGAATGTATGTAGTCTGCAAAGCAGTGAGTGATTCTTCAAGATGTCAGTCATCTTCATTAACATAAATAAGATATGCTTCATTTTAGTCACTCTAAAATCATTGAGTCATTTATTGATGTCTCAGTAATTTATGAGCTCTGTATCTTTGCTGGAAACCTACCAGTGTGACTGGTTGCAGGAAGAAATGGGCACAGTACAGAGATAGAGATCTGTCTGAAATTCAACTATTTCTTCTCTGGGTCAAAGGGTGAAACAGTCTGGGGTGATTATGCTTGCAAGCCTTTCACCTGCACTTCATACAGCTAGTGACAAAATGCCACTGTGTTGCCCAGTGAGATATGGTCATCTCATGTTCCTGTTGGTGCTATGACTTATCATAGGCATCCAAAAACTGAATCCAATTGCCCTTTTTGCTGGCAACTTTAGCACAGAAGGCAAAGGACTCACTAGAACAGAGAATGAACTTCCTTCCTGTTCCAAGAAATGGTCAGCCAGGAGAGGTGCACATTATCTCTGCTGTGCTGCAGCTGGAGCTTTCATCTGGAGGGGCGATGAAAGGGAAACGTGAGTGTCCCAGGGTGTCAGTCAAGCACTCTCATCAGTCTAATTTCAGACAGAAAATTTATCAGGCAAGAGAACTGAGTGGGTTCAGATGAGCTCTGGAGAGGCATCCAGATCCTCTGCTGATAAGACAAATCAAAATGGGTTGCCAGCTTGTCACAGTTCAGAGAGAAGAGGAGCTCTGCATCCTCAACACCACTTCAACAGCCCTCAGCTCAGTGGTGGGAAGGAGGATTTGTCAAAAAAATAGGTCCAGATTCAGCATCTTTCACACTGGCCTCCTTCTGCCACATGTTTCAGATCCTCTCTACTCAGAAATGCCCAGCAAGTGTGACCATGAAGCCAAAGAGGAGAAGGGTGGAGAAGTCATGGCCCATACGAGAGTCAGCCAAGCTCAGTGTGATGCTGGGTGTGCACACAGTCACTCCAGCTCTGGCCATGAGTTTTCCCTCAGACAGGAGGAGAAGGAGGGCAGGACAGGTAGGATGCCCAGAGCCCACACTCTCATTTCTCATTTCCCCATAATCTCACCTCTGTCACCTTGCTTCTGGGAGAGAGGCGACTTTAAAAAGAGGTTTTATCAAGTCCACCGAAGGGGAAAAGAAAAGGACCCCGAAGTGTAAATAAACTTGTGTGCCTTAGTTTCCTTATCTCACCCCTATTCGTTCCCTTTCCCTTCTGCTTCTATCATGGTTTCTTCTCTCCTACCTCTTTTACTTTCTTCTTCATGTTTTCTCCTTGAAATTCCCATAGGGATCCTGCTCTGTTCACAGGCCCACAAAAACATCTGGCTCCTTCAATCTCTACTTTTAAACAGGTGTCAGCAGTGTTTCAGTGACCAGTCAGAGGTACTTTGGCATCACTGATTTGCCACCAGACTTCTCTGTGCCATACCACCTCTTCCATACAGTCCACAGGAGCTGGTAGCACCACCCAGGGACCCTTGGCCCTGGAGCAGAGGGAGAAGATAGCCCTGTCCTCACTGTAGAGCTGCATCACAGCTAGAGATTATTCATTTTAGAAAGCATCCTTAAGGGCCATTGACACAGGGTCAGAATTGTGCCTGTGTGGATGTGCAGGCTACAGATGCTCAGGTGCTGCCCAATCTGGTAACTGAAAGCCATCAGGAGCCCTGACTTAACATAGAGGGGTTTATATCCCAAAATTAAAAGACCTTGCTTCTCCTTCCTCCCACCTGAATGTCACCTCTTGGGATGCAAAACCAAGGCTTGAGGCTGGAATTTGTCAATTCTGCATTTGTTGACTCGTCACCCGGGAATGTTAATGGTCTTCCTGCATGGCCCAGAGCCTTCAGAGGTAAAACAGCTCATGTGGAACATTAGGACTTCCATTGATTTACTTTTACTGCTTCCAGGCAGTAACATTCTCCTGGTTTTAACCAGTTAACTGTATTTTCCAAAGGGTTTTTTACCTACCTATCTGTTACATGCCAGTGGGATGCTGATGCTGTAGCTGGGTGGGAAGACAGGTGGACAGGTAAATATCAGTGGGGGCTGTGGAGGAGGCCATGTCACTGCAACAATCAGTACAGCTTTCCATGCAGTGAAGGCATGTGGCACAGAGGGTCCAGGTGACTGCAGCAGAGCACTCTGTGGAAGTCCAGCTGGCAGGAGAGCCATCCATGGCTTTTGCATGAATGCTCCTCTGCAAAGCTACCCGCTTTGCTAACCCCAGTGGAAATTCAATTACATCTGGTGGCACTGGAGCAACAGCCCAGCAAGGCTGGCTGTATCCAGCTCCTCTGGCCAATGGAAAAGCTGTGCAGATGTAGTTTCATGGTGATGATAACTGAGATGCTTTATCTCCCATCTGTCATGAGCTGTTAGCATCCACACAATTAGTTATTACAGAGCAGCGATCAGCAGTGACAGAAGATGCTGCGGTATCTCAACTGCACATTAATATCTGCCCTTAGTCAAATAAAGCTCTGTGTGAAAATAATGTATGATATATCACACTGCCAGATGAATTTTCACAGGCATCCAAAAGGCAGAAATGCAAGCAGAGCACACACACAGAGCCCAGCACAGGAGCACTAAATTGTTAAGGCACGTCTAAACTTGTCACATGGGACACCTCTGAATCCAGGCATTATTGCTTTCTGAATATCTTCCCTCCTCACAAGATGTACTGAAACTCTTCCTTGCTGAGCACAATACAGGAGTCAGAGCTGAAATTTGAAAGCTGAGGCAGTTGTCTAAATGCAAGAGACAATAAATCTATACCAAGTCAAAAGGCCAGAACCATCTTAGGATAGCTGGAAAAGGGTATCTCTAGGCCAGTGTCCAGATGAGAATTCAGACCAATCCCTACTGAGCTGCTACCATAGCTGTTTCGTACTTGAAACATTTTGTTTTAAATTTTTAATTTGCTCTTAGTGTAATTTTTAAATTAGCCCTTTGAACCCCTTGGAATAGGTTCCACTGAGACTCCTCAGATTTCTTGACACATTTAGGAGTCCACTCTCAGCTCATAGAGTGAAAACAATGTCTGTCAGAGCTGCCTGGGCTTCAGGAGGAGGTTGGGGTCTGCAGCCAGGTCTCATGGCATGCCCAGTACCCAGCAGCAGGGTCTCTTGCAAAGATGTCACTTGCAAAGATGAAGCACCTGGCCCCAGGACTGTGGCTTCTTCCCTTCTTCTGCCAATATGTTCAGAGGTGGAGAGGAGAAAAACCCCTGCCATCCATGTTAACAGTGATTCAATGTGTTATTTCTGGCAGTTATTCCACAAGATTTCTTTTTCTACATTAAAATTCAAGAGCCCAGGAAGACAGCTCAGAGCTAGACTGAAGGATGCTAAATCCTGTAACTCAGAGAAATACACAAATGTATAACAAAACATAGATAAAAAAATAAAAAAGCTACACTATTCTTATTGTGAAAACCTTCCAAGGGTCCAGGATATTACTTAAAAACAGAAACACAATAACCCAAATCTCCAAGGACTGTGCAGGCTTGTGCTGCACTGATGCATCTTCCTAGTTTGGCCTTTCAAGCTGCCTGCCCGTGGCTATCGCTGCTGCACAGAGGATGGGCACCCCTGTCCCTGCCCCGTGGGCTGGACTGCACCCCAGGGACTCTGCTGCCTGCACCCCTGGAGAGAAGAGAGGGTGCTGAGCATGGCAAGCCCCTCTCTGAGTCACGGCCCTGCCCCAGGGTGGCTCAGCTGAGGGGACACAACCCTTTACTCTTCTGTTCATTTTTTTCTCAGCCACTTTCCAGGTGAGCCAATCACTCCCTGTAAAGCTACAGAGGGTGCAAAGCTCACACCCATCATTCAGAGCCTGGGGTGTAGTGGAAGACAGGCTTCCAGTAGTAGGGCCAGCATTGCACTTGGTTCAAGATATGAGATGAGCCCCTGACAGCCAACAAGGGCATTTGGAGTGCAGTGTATGCACTTCCCATGAGATTCCTGGGCATGCAAGGCACTGTGGAAATGCAAAGAACCCTTGGTCCTCTTTCTCCACAGCCTGGTCACTCCATCCCTTCTTTAGAGCTTGCAAAGGGACCATCTCTCTGCCACTTTTACTGACCCCTCTACACTGACAGCCACCTTGCAGAGCTTAGCCTGTGAATGCATTTTACCCTCTACCCCCCAGCAGTCCATCACATTCTCCATTCCTCTCCCAGCTGCCCCTATCACGTGCCAGCACATCCCTGGGGGACCCCTTGGGTGACTACTGCTTCTGACATGGAGATGTCTCCTGTTTTCCAGCTTTCCTGCCTCTGTTTGCTCCTCCCTGGCACCCCAAACTGGCTTCTACAGGCTTACACAGACAAGCCAGGTCCACTGCACAGGAGGTCATGCACAGGAGAAAGCATTGCTGTAGGCAGAGCAAGGAATGACATGAAGAGTGAGACTTCAGGAGATCTGGATTTGGGGATCAGCCTAAAGGCTTTGGTGCTTTTCAGTGTGGCTCCTGGCTGCCAGCTCTTCTGCTTGCTCATTCTTGTGCCTGAATTTTTCTCCCTCCCTCTCTCTTACTTTTCTGCTTTTCTGTTCAAGTAGCAGCTTCGCTGTGGCTTGGCCAGGGCTGGAGCTCCAGCTGAGAGCACAGGGCCAAGGAGCAGTGAGCACAGTGGTGGAGACAGGTGGTGGCTCCACATGATGGAGAAGGGACTTTGTGGTGGGGGCAAGGGTAGGGAAAAGGAAAAGCTGGAGGGAAGGAGACGATCAAGAGTAGGAGTGGAACAAGCTGAATGAGAAATCAGAGGAGGAAGAGACCTGGCCATTCAGCTGGGCACCACACACTTTACACTGCAAGTGGCTCCTCTGTGTCTGAAATGTTTTGGTTAATGCTTAGGGAATAAAATATGTGGAAGACTTTTTTGGTTTGGTTTTTTTTTTTTTTGTTAATAACAGTCATCTATTTATAGGCTGTAAATTATACACCATGAACGTTATGCAGAGACAAGACATTATTTTGCTGCCAACAGAGAAAAGGGAAGGAAAGGGGGAAAAAAGCAGATGGAGAGAAGGGAGAGAGAGGGAGAAAGGCACACAGAGAGAAAGCAAGGAAGCTGTGAGCTTCTGACCCCCCCTGCACCCCATGAATCTACAGCAAAGGGCATGTCATGTGCAACAGGGATGACGCTGAAAAGGAGAAGCGTGTGGAGCCAGCTGCGGATGCCAAATTCTTCTTGTTCCTTCCTGTCACACAGTAAACATGTGGGACCATTTCTGAATGAGTTCCATCATTTTCTAGTGCTTCTTTTGAGTGCCAGAATAAAGCACCATGAAAAATTTTGCACAGTAGCTGATGGCCTGTGGAATCTGACACCCTCCTGTCTGTTGCAGACACAAGTGCATGGGCCACATTCCAGGCTTTCCTGGCCCCTTGACAGCAATTTGAGCGCTTCAGAAAAACACTTTGCCATCCCCCTCTCTTTTCAGCCCCTTCTGGTTCCCCCCCCCACCCCAAACCCTCTCCCTCCTTTTGCAATCACATGTGCACAGATTCATCTGCCAGAGTTAGAAAGCAGATCACGCTGTCTCCCTTTGCAGTCAGTAGAAATAGGGAGAGAGGGTAATTTGCCTACTTGATCTCCTCAGCAGTTATGAGATGACCCTACAATATTTCATTCAGTATAATATTTAAGTATCTAAAACTACATGAGACAAGTTTAGGCTTTATGAGAAACCAAACAAATTGTTTCCATCAAGCTTGCTGTGTACAGAATGAAAACAGTCAGGAGTAATCCTGCACCATGGCAGAATAAGAACAATTTCTTTTTAATGCAACTGCTGATAAACTTTTTCATGAATACTTGGGCTTCAGAAAGCATCACAGCAGATCTAACACAACTTCCTCCTTTTCTAAAGCTTATTGACCTTTTTCTTTGGCTCCCTAAGCTTCATCACTTAATTATTCCTTTCTTTCCACTTTCTCATTTCTTGTCTAGATTTCATACTATTTTTATAACTCCATTCCTTTTGATTTTATACACTGGAAAAGGAATAAGAGGTTTTGACCCAGCTTGCCTGTAGGATTAAAAAACCTTTTTAATCTCTGAAGTTTCCCAACATCTATCCTATATGATCAAAAGCAAAACCTGTAATGTGAAACCCACCCATTTTACAGCCCCACCACAGAAAGAACCATATATGCACCCTGCTGGAGCTAAAAACCTTGGGCAGCAGCCCAGTGCAAAGCATCTGCGACATCTACTGAGAGATGTCACAGTCCAGGTATGGACCAGAATCAGACACTACTCCCTATGCAGCCTTGAATGCAAGGAGCACATGTGGAGGCACTGAGATCCAAACTCAATTAATCTCTTTTCTCTGGTGCTTAGTAACTGAGGGCACATGGTCAACTACATTATGCAGCCAGAGCTCCCTTGTGTTTCAGTGAATTCAACATGGAGAAGTGGAAAAGGATAAAGATTTGTTTGACAGCCTACTGAATCATGAACAGTTGAGCAATGGGTGGCTGAGTAACTCATGGGGTGCTGCTTGGCATTGTTTCAAACCACATGTTGCTCACAAGCAAGAAATTTAAGTCAGTAATCTGCAGGGTAGAGCAAAAGTGAGACCATGAATTTGGATCTGAGCTTGCAGAGCAAAAACCTCAAAGTGGTTCTCTAAGCTGCTAGTTAGAAGGGATGGTACACACATGTGAGATGGTGCTATGAAATCTGTGAGCTCTCTGGATGCAAATGGGAGCAACAACACTACAGTGCTTGGCACTGAGAGTTGCCATTGCAAGCCATCCTAGAGCACCGTCCTACAGAGCAATCCTTTTCATGATGAGTGCCTGTTTGGTGACCTGTGTGCAAAGGCACTTCCTAGTTCCACTTAAAAAGGCACAGGAAAAATATCCTAAATGAATCCAAGGGTAACTCTCATGCAGTCTAGCACAGAGATATCTAAGCAGACACTTAGCAAAATGTTACATGATGCAGAGTCCCATAAATGTGTTCAGAGGCATTGCCTTTTGCCCTGGGAGTATAATTTGATACAGACCATTCAGCTGAGATACCGTGTCAATGAATTGCCTTTTCATCCCAGCAGTGGGTCTTTCCACAGCTAGGAGAAGACATCCATGATGGCAGTGATGTGTGAGCAGGGAACCTGCAAAGCAAATGCTGCTGCCAAATAAATAGAAACTCAGACCTCCAGAGTTTCTAGTTTGGCCTGGAGGACAAGTCAACCAGCAGAATGTATCAGCATAGATACTCCTGATCTGAGCCTCAGGGAACATCTTTACCTAAGCACAGTGCCCCCTTACCCCTCAAGCTCTGATCTTGCCAGAGCTCAAATACAAGCAACATGAAAGAATATTCCACAGCTGCTGATGAATTAGTACTGCCTTCTCTCTAAATCAGTGCTAAAGCTAAATCTGTCTGCATCACATTAAAGAGCTGTGCTCCCTTCCCAAACCCTGATGTATGAAACCCCACCTCATTCCTATTCCCTGAAGCTCAGAACTGATCCTGGACCAGTGCTCCCAGCAAGCCAGCTGGCATCCTGTACCCTTGTCAGGGTCTCACAGCCAACCTGTATTTTCTCTGGTGCAGCAAATAAGAACTGAGCAGTCTCCTGATCTGAGCCTTGCAGGGCATAGCAGTCCAGTCTCCAGAGCTACTGTCTGTAGCCTCTGCTCTCATGCCCTTCCCATGCCAGAAATGCCTCTTGTCTCTGTGCCACACAGCCAATGGCAGATATCTGCTAGGAAGATCCAGCAGGGCTCAAGTTCTGCCAAATCACATCTGCTTCTTTGTCCTGGTTTCCCCCAGCTCATCTATGATTTCAATTAACTGAAATCATGACAGCTATTCCAGTCCAACGTAGGCAGGGCAGATCCCCTCACTGTTTTTTCTTTTTTTAAAATGAGTATTATTTTGCAGTGTAGGTGGAGGGGATGGTGCTTGAGTGAAAAAGTCTGAATCTGTAGCATAAAATCTCATCTCAGCCTAAAAGAAGAAGCTGGCAGATTGATGGAAAGCATCACCATAATGTGAAAGAACAAATAGGGTGAAGATGCTGCCAGATGGGAAAGTGAATCCTCCCTGGTTCTACGAGTACAGATATCGTTGGTGGTGTATGTACCATGGCACATTCTGCAAGTAAACTTTAATCTTAGCTGCAGCTATCACCAAATTATGCCATGGTCTATAAGAAGCAGCAAAATATTGTACCAAAATGATCTGGGGGCTTGGAAAATCCTTTGCTTGCATCACTCAGCAGATCCCAGATTAACGCCTCTGTCCTTACACCAGTGACTTTAGCAGCATGATGAGTAAAGGGGGCTGAGGGATATTTTTTCCTTGTGCACCCCATTTCCCCCTCTCTAACAGCCGGAACCTTCTTGCAGTGAGACAACTGGGAGCAGTGGCTCTTTGCAGAAGGCAAGGTGGTTTCTACGTGGGTGAGATTGTTGTTGTGAGGGCTCCAAAGAAGAAGAAAAATCTCCTGTTACTAAGCAGGGATCTGAAGGCCATTGTCAGGGGAGAAGCAGAAGAATTTCCATAAAAGGAAGAATTATTCTGCCTGCAGCCAAAGCACCTGGACTCTAATCTTGTCAGATCTCACAGCAGTAGCAGGACTGGTCAGCAAGGGGAGACAGGGTGTTGCAGTGATGCAGGGAAGAAGGGAGGGAACTTCTTATCCTGTGCAGACAGTAAATACATTATCCCTGTGGATTTTTTTTCTTTCTTTCATGACCAAAAGAAGAGTAGTCTTTTATGATCCAGAGGGTGAAGTGTGCATCACATGATATCTAATCTGACTTCCTCATCTAATTCCAATAGGAGCATTTAGATTATGTTGCATTACTTTTCCTCTTTCCACTTTCTTTCATCATTCACCTAAGCTGCTCTAACCAGTTATGAGCTCCAGAACTGTTTGAATAACTGTGTATGAAAAATTTCCTTCAGTTGTAAGCAACATAAGGCCCCTGGAAACAAAGTGACTCTTTGCCTGATCAGCAAGAGGGGTCCCAGGGCATTAAAGCAGAAATGGGCATGAGAGGAGAAGGGACTTAGAGTACAGAGTCTCTGTCCATCAATCCAACGCCAGAGCCAACACAGATCACTGTGGACTGCAAGGAGAAAGAGGCACCCCCAGATCCCAGCCCCTTTTTCTTCCTTACCCAGGGATTACCTCAGGCAGCTTGTCTCCTTGCTTTGTCTCTGAACTGTGCCCAGCATAGATGGCAAAGCTGCAGAGGCTGACACAGCAGAGGCACCCTCCAATGTCCTTGAAGTCCCTGGGACAGAGCTGACATCTGGGTTAAGTGCACCCACAGCAACTTTCCCTTGGCTCAACTAAGTCGGTGTTGAATTCTTTCCACATGATGGCTGTTTAAATTCTCTGTAAGACAAGTAGGAGGAAAAGAATGGATCAGGGGAAGGAAATAACCAACTCTTGTCCTGCTGCTCTTTGGCCAGTAAAGTGATAAAGCAGAAAAGAGAGAGGAGGCTTTTCCCCTGCTGTATTAAGAGGCTGAAAATTGAAGAGCAAATGAAGAGTATATTTGAAGATAGCACAAATCCTCGATAAAGCCTCTCTGAAACTTGATGAAAAATTTCAGTGTGCTTTAGGAAACTTGGGATTTGCTAAAGGATAAATCCATCAGACAGGACAAACTGAGGAGAAGAGACAGACACAGATGGTTTGTTTGGGCTCCCAAACAAGTGGGACTGGGGTAGGGGTGCAGAATGAGCATTAACCTCTGTTGGCCTGTCCGTCAGAGATGGAGAACTAGCATGGAGGTCAAGCATGCAGGGTCTTCAGTCTCTGCTAAGCCCCTTGTGTCGTTTGAGGTGACAGCCCCAGCACGCTGGCACCGCACATGCAGAAGGTTCTGGGACAATCATGAGCTTGGCATGAGCCCCCTCTTGCCTTGCTCTCTGTCCGCTTCCCTGCCACAGGGACAAGCTGTGGACAGCACAGGCAAGCAGCAGGCTTGATGGCTCCCTGCCCCATCAGGAAAGCAGGATAGCATGAGCTGCTCTGGGCCACAAAAATCCAGAGTAGTTATAGATGTGGTGATGAGGTCTTTGGGAGGAGATATAAATGCAGTCACTAATCTCAGTCTTGGTTTTCTCCAGTGTCTCCTATAGGAGAGCAAGCAGAGGCACTCTGCCTAGCTTTCCAAATCTGCACTGATACTATCTCCCCAAATAGGAAAAGATATGGCCTAAATTTCCTACCTGCTCTTCAAAGATTTCTCTTACCCCCTATGCATTTCCAACAAATTAATTCCCTTGGAACAGGCCTGTAATTAAGGAAGTGTACAGGGAATTTTGTCATCAGGTAAATACAGATGATGGTGTCTGGAGAAAGAAATTCTTTCAATGAAGATTAATAAGCAGAGCTCCTGTCCCAGTCTATCAGGCAGTGGGGAGAACAGGGTTTGAACACGGGAGAGAAGGGTCAGTGCTTCCCCCACTCTGCACATCTGGCACCATCCACCCAGAAAGCATCGTTCATGGAAGCCTTCAGAGGATACAAGTGCTTTCTCTGTTCTCAGGCTTTTTGTTTAGGCAGAACTGTTACTTAGACTGTTCCTGAAGCAGCAGGGGAAAAGGGCAGAGAAAACATGCTTATTCTTGATCAGAAAGAGCCACATCTATTTGCCTCGTGTGCATTTGCTTCCCAGAGGGGACATGGACAGGAACTGATGTTTGCAATCCACACAGCATCACAACAGTGCTTAGTGGGAAGGCAGGTCCAAGGGAGTCAAAAGGACACAGCTATGCCTCTTCCTGGCAGATCATCCTGGAAACAGATGTTTTGCCTTAGGAGTTTGTGCTCTTCAGTGCCCACCAGGCAGCAGCAACCTGTCTGCAAAGGCCTGAGACAGTGAAGGGAGCAGGGAAGAATAAAGAGAAAAAACTTTGCTTTAATTGTTGAATGGAAAAAGAAAATATCCCACATGAGGACAAAAAAACCCACAGAGGTCACAGCACATAAAGCAAAGGAATGGGAGGAGAGATGATCCAAAACACATCGCAGAAACTGTGTTAAAGCAGCAAGAAGAAAAAAGGCTGAGGAAAGACGTACTAAGGATCCAGCACTAGAATAATTTAAACGTAGCCAAAGAAGGAAAAAGGTCAAGAAAAGACAAGCAAGAGAACAGCAAATCCTGGTGGCAAGTGAGATTTGGAGAGAGTGCTCACCCTTTAACCAGGAGACTTCCATGCATAGCTCCTGTTAAAGAGCAGATTTGGACAGGAGTACCACAAACAGGGAGGTTCCTCTGCCTCCATCTTGCCCAGCCACATATGAGCTGTTCCCATGGATTTCATATGAACCATAACAGAATTTATTTTATCAACTCAGCCAGCAGCACTGGCAAAGGTGAGTAAAAAACGGTGTTTTTCACAGTGATTCCTTCCCCATCCCCACTCACTGCAAAGTGGCGTGGGCTTTGTGGCTCTCAGCAGCAGATTTTAAACAGAGGGAGGAAGGGTTAGGTACACTGGCCATGTCTGATCATCCAGCCCTTCCCACAGGCAGCAAATAACAGGAGCACACAGCTCTTGAGAACAACCTTAGGAAAGCTCCTGCTTATGCATAATAACTTGTTCTTTTACAACAGGGATAATACCTGTACTTCTTGTTACAAGTTTTGCAATTTAATTACAGAATTCCAGAAAGCTGGATCACCTGGCTGGGAAGGCATGGGCACTTCAGGGAACAGCAGGTCTCATCTGGGATACAAATGGCTTCAAGTAAGCTCTTGGCCCAAGGTGGTGACTGGAATGCTGCTGACATTCCCAAGAAGGAAAGAAATAAAAAACGTATTAGGAGAAGGTGAAGAAAGCCTTTGATGCTCGTTTATTGGGAGGCATAATGGGATATATGAGAGATTTAGCCAGCATTATCAAGTATTGGAGGAGACTGCCAAGTCCTTCAGAAGAGTGGTGCAGAGCTGTTCAGGACACTTCCAGAGAATTTCTAAGAGGAATCATTGTTGCAGGCCTAAGAGACAGGGAATACTGATCTATTCCTTCCAGCTTGAACACACACTGACCTTGGCAAAAAACCAAAAAAAGCTTCAGGATGAGAAAAAAAGCAGGAAGATTTGGAGGGTAGGGTGGGCAGAGGAAGAAGAATCAGGTAGGTTGACCCAGCCCCAGGTGAATGAAAAGGAGNCCAGGGACAAAGAAAGAAAGAAAGAAAACATTCTGAATATCTCCCTGAATTCATGCCCTGTATTTTCATGCACAGAACAAGGCTTCAGAAGATCAAAAGAAAGCAGGGCCTCTGTTTGACAAGCAAGGACATAATTAAGAGAAGCTGTATTTGGCACCAAAAGCCCTTGAGGTGTGCAGAAGCAGAGTAACCCCTCACAACACAGAAATCTTAAGACGCAGGACTTCAGATGTTATGATGAAACCCTAAAGGCAATTGCAATTTGGAGGGCCAGGAGGTCCCAGAGGCAAGCAAAAAATTCCCTAGAGCCCACAACCCCAAGGCTTGCCCAGTCTTCCATAAAAACTCTCAACAGGGGCAAGGTAAAGTGAATTTTTTCCCTGACAAATGTTCGTTTGTGGTCAGCATTTCCATGCTCTGTACCAATTGCAGCTTGGCAGGGGATATTTCGCCTGCAAAGCTTTCATTAGGAGGCAAAGGCTCTGATTTGAAAATGAGAGCAACAGAAGTGGCAGAAGATGCACTTCTGACGTGGGGAAGGAGCTAGATGGCCAGGTGTGATTAAAGCCATGTAATTTTTGGTGTCTAAGCACAGATAAAAGCATAACATAGAAAATGGAGCTAGAATTGCTTGCAGTCAAAGCAGAGACAGCTACTTTTACATTGTGGATCTTTGATCTTTTTGAGATAGGTACATAAGGATGAGATAAATCATGCCCTTCCTCTCCCATGGATATAAGGGGAGCCTGGCACTGTGGTAGGCAGTTTTTGTAAAACAGAGAAACTTGCTCCCCACAGCTAGGGAGCTTTTAAAGGCTTCAGTTACCCACGTAAATGCACAACTGACCTGGCAATAAAAAACAGCAAGGACACCAATGACACAAACCCTGTGCTAAAGCCTAAATATCTGGGAAGATGGTGTGCTTGCTGCAGGTGCAGGACCACTGCCACCCCTGGGGAAGACCATGGGGCTGCCTTGGCCTTCACTCAAGAGATCAAGGCTTTGCTCAAAAGCCCACGTGCCCTCCTCCCAAGGCGCAGCATGGCCCCAGCAAAAGGATAGCTGTGGAAAGCAGAGGATCACCACCCACACACCCCATAGATAAAGACCCAGAATCTCAGAACTGCCACAACCTTCAGTGGAAGAGGCAAGAAACAAGCAGTTATCATTTCCTTTGCATGAGAGATGTTTGTCTATCCCATCACTTAAGGCAGCCTCCATGCCAAGTAGGAGCTAACACTCTGCTCTGCCCAGCCCCATTTTCTCATTTCTCTGTTTCTCTGGGTCTACTAGCCTTGGCCCAGGAAGGTCATGGCTGCCTCTGTAGCTGCCCAAGAGCCTCAGCCTGAAGGGCAATTACAGTGAACACTTGCCTTTTCTCTGTTTGATTGGCAGCTAAGTGCGGGGTTGGGGAGCTGTGCCGCAAACCCTACCCAGAAGTACTTCACAGAGAAACTAAGAAGACACTCTTAAAAAAATAATATCCTGTTCTGGAGGGACCCAAAGAGGTCTTTGTTTAACAGGCACCACACACAAGTGAACAGTGACAACTCAGGAGCCCCTGCCCTCTCTTATATAATGAAAGAATTTTGCTGGTTTCCGGGGAGGAATACTTGTGTCTTGATGTTCAGAATGTAATCCTGTTTGGGGAGAGGTACAGAGCAGCCTTCTCCCCCTGGTGCTTCAGCACTGGTGCCTGAGGGAAGCCAGAGTGCTCCACCTCTGGCATCTCCTCAGACATTGCCAGCAGGAACACAGTTACCTCCAATTGCAGAAGGCAGTTTGTTTTGTATGTGCATAAACATGTGTGCTGACCATGTGAAAATGAGCTTACAGAGCTGGAAAACAATAATTTCCCTATTTGCATAACCTTCTTCGTCATCTTCTATGCAGACATAAGAGGCTGGATGATGGCCACAAGCAAGAGAAGCCAGTCAGAATCTGGAGAGCTCCAGAGGCCCATTGGGGTTGAAGGAATATTTTACAGCTAGGCAAGGGGGGTGTGTGCAATCTTGTCTCTCAGGAGGAGAGATACAAGCTAGGTTTCTTTGCATAAAGGCATCCATGGGGATTCTTCACAAATGGCATGCATTGAACAATTCTGGCCTTCACTAGTTCTATCAATAAACTTCAGTTCCACTTTTGCTCCCCGGGGCCTGAGAGTGTAGGATATACCAAAATATCCCTTGTGCACAGGAGAGGTTCAGGATGAACCAGAGGGAGCAGTGGAGGAGCAGAGCTGGCAGAGGGTGGAGCCTATTTGAGCTCACAATAGCAAATGGATTTTGCTGGAACAGACTGTGGGATACCCAAGTGAGAGAAATGGAACTGCTGTGCTCACCGAAGAGCCTGTGGATAGAAAGATTGGACAAAGAGTTGCACAATGGACCTGAGAGTCAGAGGTCCTCACGGCTCCTCTCATGCCAGGTGTTCCAGCATTGGAGACATACCAGACATGCTGCAAAAGCACAGCACTGAGGGCTGCATCCATCCAGAAAAGCAGAGAAACCAGACCATCATTGGAACTGGCCATTTTGGAACTACTGCAAGTCCCTTTTCAAGAGGTTGTCCACTCAACACTAACAGGAACAGACCCACTCCAAAACACCAAAAACCTAGATGCCCTCTGTGAAATGAGGAGCCTGTTACAGGAGTGAAGAGAAAGGGGACAGAAGGACTTTGACAATGGCCAGGCACAGAGGGCATGGCATGTGCCATAAGGGTCTGGCAACCAAGAATCTTCCACGTCTCCCTTTCCTCTTGCACAAACATGACAATGACACAGCCTCTTTCCTCTGGCCCAGCCTCATCTCACACCTACCCCATTCCTGGGATCTCCTGTGCCTGACACAGCTGATTACACGGTCTGAGACTTGACATGGGAATCCACAAATCAAGAGAAAGGCCCCTAGGCTGTGCTGTGGCCAGTGGACCTCCTGCCTCTTTCAAGTTCCAGTTATTGCCTTCACAAGCCCAGGATGTGGTGGTGATTATGACTGCTGGAGGAGTTGTTCCTCAGCTGGCTGGTGAAGAACTCTGCATGAGCTTAGCACAACAAACCTGCAGCAAAGCCCAGAATTGGGAAGGTGGAGGAAGAGGCAGTTTCTCTTTGTAAACACCCCAAAGTTGTGATGTACTATTGTTCTGGCCTCAAAAACATATGGCAAGAACTCCATCTGTGTGGGTCCTGGTCAGGTCTTGACATGCTCTGGTAAAAGTTTTACTCTAAAAGTATGGTTCTGTTTTATTTTTCTGTTTTTTGGGAGGGCAATGAAATTGCAAAATGTGAGGAAAGAGTGGAAAAACATGTTCAGCAAGAACAGAACAAGCCCTGCATGAGTGTGTCCCAGGAGCACTAGGGGAGAAGAAAGCAGAACGTGACCCATCATCTATTCCATCAAGATCCAACACACTGTCCCTCCAGTACCAGCACAGAACATAAAATCCACTTTTTCTCCAAAAAGCAGCCTAATTGATGCACAGGAGTGTGAGCACATTACCATGGGGGAAGTGCTGTGGGTCTGTGTGTGTACAGGCAGGAAGGTGGTCCTGTGGCAATGGGGACAAGAGGTGGTGGGCAGTGGGCAGGGATCAGTGTCCTCCAGCAGGGCACTGGAGGGGAGCAGGGGTCAGGGGGGCTGGCACAGGGGCTGTAGAGAGAGGCATCTGCAAGGCACTGCACAACTCCCTGAGTACTCAAGTTTCTGAGTGCTCAACAGCCAAAGCACTTGATGGGAGCTGTTATTTAAACAATCCAGTTGTTAATAAGTGGAACCTTTTAGTCCTAATTGATGAAGAACCACAAGCCTGCAAGCCTCCCAGAGCTCTTCAATTATAGATACTGCCCCAGAACTGCTGGGAATGACTGAGCTGGTTCGTGAGCTGCCACAGAGCTGCTCATGTCCCTCACTTCATACAGCTCTGGCAGTGCCCTGGTTTGTCAGTGCTGCCATGATGGGACATTCCTTTATATACCCTGCAGCAGCACATTCACCTACAGCCAGACAAAGGCTCTGAACTCTGAAGAATAAGGGCTTTTTGTGCAGCTGTGTGCACCAATTCTGTACTCTGTCCACTGCAGGCTTCCACTCCACCTCCCACCCGTCAGCTCACTGGCTCTGATGGAGCCTGTCTGACTAATACAGACTTTGTAGCCAAACTACTGTCAAGTGTTTCCAGGTTTGTTCCTATATCTCCCATAACTTCATGAATCTTTTCCCATGTGGGGAATGCTGGACAAGCCCACAGATGTTTTGTTTCCACACCCAAGCTGAGCCAGGTCAGCATGGTCAGAGCCCAGGTACTTACTGCCTTTAGCCAGCCTAAGGAATTTTTTCTCCCTTGATTTTTCTCTCTGCTGCAAGATACCATCACTGTAAACTACCTTCCAGTGTGTAGCCATGAGTAAAAGGCATACACACAGAAACCACTGAGAGATGTGAGTGAACCTTTCCCACTTTGCAATATATTTGATGAGTCAGCACACAGTTAGGTGTGAGAATTCATCCAAGAGGCACCAACATCTTCTGAAGGCTCTGAAATCCTCTGGTTCATTGTTTGGAAAACCTCTGTCTCCGCCAAATTAAACATTCAGAATGTTAAGGTCCCTTCCAACCCAAACCATTCTGTGATTCTGTGAAAATGGCTAAGGGATAACTACCCTTGGGATGCCAAAAAAAACAAACAAACAAACACCCCCCCCCCAAAAAAAAAAAAAAAAAACACAAAAAAACCCCAACAAAACAAGATTGCTAGCCTGGATACAGCTGCTGGACTCAAAGGCAGGAGGCTGGAAGCCAAGGTGAGGGGCAATGCAGCAGCCAATTGCTTTTCTAAACAAATATTTAACATGCCCAAGTCCCATCCATGGATTTATCCAATTGGGTACACTCCTGCCAAACAACAAGAGCCTCATGAATCTGTTTTCTAACAGAAACACAGTGTCAAAGGGGTCTTCATGAAGCCCCAAATCTCTGCATATTCTCAGAGAGTCTACAATGCAAGCAGAGTCTCAAGGGTTGAAATCATCTCATGGTTTAAATCCATGACTTGGACCTTCCTCCTTCTGCATAAAGAATTAAGTTTCCTGTCTTCTGCTACAGCTGTGTGCCTTTGCTTTCAGACCTCTCATTTGAAACCCACAAAGATAAAAGAAGGATTTGAGGGAAGAGGGAATTCTGAGGTGGTAAAACAGAGTCTGAGCTGCTTCTCCACAGGCAGCCTATTCATTCTGTTGCCCGTGTCTTGCAAGGACTGCAGTTGTCTGCCCCTGAAGCCACCTAGACATTAATAAGCATTGTGGGGAAGGGAATGCTACTTACTCATGCTTTGTTATGTATTTCTAGACTCAAAAGTAAGCCACTCTCTGGGTAGGAGCCACACTGCCTCTTCCAGAGCAATATCCATGTGTATGAGCTGCCAGCCCAGCCCAAGTGGCCAGACCCCGCCAGGTAAAGGCAATTAAAGGCAGCTGGCAAGAGACATCCTACAAGGCACTGCAGGGGAGGGCTGAGCTCTGCAGGTCACAGCTGCTGCCTGTGTGGAAGGCTGAGGGATCCTGCGTGCTGGTGGCCACCTCTGTTCCTGCTCCTCAGAGCTGATGAGACAAGCTCACCTCTGAGATGTTCAAAGGGCACATGGGCACACACATGACCCTTTCTCTGCTAGTGTCAGACCTTTTTCTCCACAGCCACAACTGGTTTACCTCCTCTAGTCTGTTCAGAACTCTTCAGTAAAGCTTTTGTCTCTCCTGCAGGCCCTTTCCTCCTGGGTTTGAGCGCTCCTCCCTGATTTTCAAGCTTTTCTTTCCCTGAGAACTGTTCAGGATAACTATTCTGCCATGGATAGTGGGGCTGTTTGTGGCTTCAACAGACTTAATCAGTCACTAACATTATTCAGGGCAGACTGTAAAAATGCTTTTGCACATTTTCATGCCAGGGCCTTCCTATTGTTTCAATATGCAAGGAATATGCCATAATGCGCTCTTATTGGCATAGTGGGAGAGCACACTGAATGAAATCCACACACCCCTCCCATCCTCTGAGGTTTACATCTTGGGTCTTGCTGCACTGTGCTGTCCCAGTTTCCTTCACATCTGTAGGCCAAGGGAATACCAGGCTGGAAAACACAGTGATACATCTCCTCCTATAAACAGGTTTCCTCCAGTATAATGTCCATCTAGTTTGGCTTCTCCACATCTGCTTCTCCCTAAACAGGAATCAGCCTTTATAGCAAGCAGTTTTGAAAAATGATAAAAAGAAAAAATAAAAAACCCCACAGCACTGAAGCCCTATGTAACTAATGTTTTGGTTTTAATGAGGAAGCCTTTGAGGCAGCTTTAAAGCAGTTGTGCCAGAAGAATGTGTGCTGAAGCTCTTTCCCCTTGGGCTGTCACCTTATCAAACCTCCAGGGAAAGAAGGAAAAATTGCACTGGGGCTCAGAGAGGAGACTGTACAGAAAACTTTGGGTGCTGCAGCAGGCAGGAAGCCAGGGTCAAAGTTATAGATCTGCCTTACATGGCTCTTCCACAGCTTAGTCCCTTGAACATTTGCCTCATACTTACAGCTGTGGGGTCATTCTAGAGCAGCAGAGTAAAAGGATGAAGTAAAGTCCAGCTCTCAAGGTTGTGTGGGCGAGGGAGGGCTGCAAAAGCCACTAGACTGTACTTGCGAAAGCATTACTGCTAGAGGCCAGGAGGATGTCCATCCCCAAAAGGCTTTTGTTCAAAGAACTCTCTTGATGAAGACAAACAACACAGGCACTGTGGCGGCAGCAGAGAGCTGGTGGCACCACAGTAGGGTGGCTAGGGAAGCTCCAGCACTGTGGTGTTTGGGTAAAGTCTCCAGAAATGTCTGAGCACTTTATACACTTTGCTCTTCAGCCCCTACACAGATGGTTCATCCTGCCCGGGATTGTTACTGTTCACCTTGCCAGCATTCCCCTTCCTGCCAAGGGACCATACATTTTTTCTCCTTCTTAACACATGGGCTCTTTTTTTTTGTTATGTATGGGATGGGGATTCGTCCCTTTTTTGCTTTCTTCACCACAACAGCAAAAACTCCTTCCTGCAAGTAGCACTGATCTGCTCAGCAGGACCAGTCCTCCCTTGCAGGGAGAGGCAACCATGGTATGAAGAGAACCTGAGGTTTAAGTGGAGTTCATGTTCCTGCAATCAATCCAGTCTTAATAAAAGCCTCTGCAAACACACACCACCTCCACCAGCACTGAACCTGTGCTGTCACATGCCAGCATGTATAATAATACAAGGAAGCTGCTTCCTTGTATTGTCTCCAAGGGACTCAGTGCTTTTGAGGCTGCATTTCTTCTCCCACTGTTCACTTTGCTTAGGGATCAGGTGCCTGGTGCCCGAGCCTCTGGCCCGTGTTCACACTGCTGCTGCTAGAGCTGAGCGCTGTCACACAGCACCGCAGCCACGTCCCAAACTCGTTCACGCCACTGCAGCGTGCAAAGCTGCAGACAGCAGAGCTGCCCTTACTCGATGCTTTGCGGCTGTGGAATTACCAGCAGAGGAGATCTGTGTCACATTGCAGCTACAGCAGCCTTTTTGGCAAGCAGATAATTAGATCCTGCATTCTCTATCTGTGGGTCCTGCAGCCAGCTGAAGATACAGCCCACAAAGTGCCCTGAGGACCTACAGGAGGGGGAAACACACTCATCTCTGAGGAGGATGTGGGTCCACATGGGTACTGAAGGGCTCTGAAGTTGACAAGGTCACTTGTGGCCAGGAAAGAGCTGTGCTTTTGGATGGTTTGGACTCTGTGGGGGTGGTGATTTGGCAGCAGCCATAGCAGTGTGTCAGCTGGGTGCAGAGCCAGGTCAGAGCCTGTGAGGCACACAGCAGTGAGGCAAAAAGAGGAAGAATTGAAGTGTGCATGGGGGGAATTGCAGATTCTTGTGAGGTATAGGGAGGGAAGAGAGAAGATGTAGAGGCTGTGTGTGCAGGGGAAGGTCCAGCTCTCAACATAGCCAGTCATTCACTGTGCTCCACAAGCCACACAGCAGAGCTTCCTTTTGACCTAGGAAGAGAGTGGTGAGTGGTTCCCCATGCCCAGACAGCTTTTGGGAGAGGGAGAGCTAGGTCACTGTCTTCTGCTCCTGTCACAAACATTAATTTCCTTGAGAAAAGTTAGACACAGAGATTTATTATGATCCTGTGCTTTGAAAATTTGCAACTGTGTTTCGGTTGACTGAAGCTTGCTCGAGATACTTAGCAGGCATGTCAGTGATATGAGACCTTGGACTGTAACATAAAATAAAAGAAATCAGTGCTCAGCAAGGGATATGTGAAGCTGCTAAAAGATGAAACTTACCTCTGCTCTTGCAAATGGGGTTTACACATTTGTATTCCCAATTCCCATTACACAACAGGGACCATTTCAACATGTGCAGACTGTGACACAGAGGAGCTCTCATCATTCCGGTGCCACACGGAGGACAGGTCACACAAATTTCTCTTCCTGGAAAAGAGAACAGGTGGAGGAGATGGTGTAAACCTCTGGCAAGTTAGGGATCACAGTATCTTCGTGCCACTGTGCAGAGGATATCACATATTACAGCCTACTGCAACCCTCCAGCTCATGAAAGCTGTTCTGGAGGGCTTGCATTTCATCCCCTCAGGGTTGGTGATGATAGCAAAGTTGTCCCATTTTGAGTTTTAGTTTGTGTCACGGAGATGACGTGTACAACTACACAGACAGAGGTGAGATCTGTCAGGCTGAGAGGCAGTGGAGGCCTGCAATACAGATCTTGTCTAAAAATGCACAGGCACTGAAAAATATTGCAAGCTAGATATCAATGCCAGGGTGTGCATGTCAGCAGGATTGCCATCCAGCAGTGAGAGCAAACAGCAAGGCAAAAGTTTTTAGAGGGATTTTCTGATCTGGATGAGAATGCCAATTGGGAAAGGTGCCCTGTTTCTGCCATAAAGTAGCTAGCAGACTACAACATTGATGATCCCATTAGAAAATGTAGTAGGGAAATAAAACAGCATTATACAAATCTGAAGTGTTTTAAAATTTTAAAAAGTGGGCCATAATTAGTGTTCAAAAATAGCAGAAGGCAGCTTGCTCTCTTGACCTTGGAATCACCATGAGTACTTGCAATGGCAGCAAGGACTGTGCTTCTGATGGACAGAATCAGATGACAGCCAGGCCTGAGCTGGCTTGCTTTTTAACATTAACCCTCAGCTGAGATGTGCCAGTAGCAGTGGCCACAACAGCGCAGCACTTGGGAAAAATAAATGTTTTAACACTCTAGCTGACAACTGCTTAAGGTTACTTACTGCCCAGACTGAAGCACAAGCTAACACTGCAGGAACAAATACACACCTAATTAAAAAAGCCGTGGTAAATAGGGCAGGGACACAGCAGTGGCTGGACTGCCTTGCACTAAGGCAGAGACAACCTCAGCACAGCAGAACAGTGTCCAGGCACAATGGCTCTGCGTCGTGCATGCTAGAAAACCACTGGAGAGAAATGTTGTTCTCAGCAGAAAGAAATGTAAAATGAGTTAACTAAATGTCTCTGAAGGACAAAACCCTGCTGATGATTTAAATAGCTGTTTTGAAACCAGCCTTTACCACAAACTGGTTTGTGATTGACAGAAAGAAAGGAACAAAAAAGCAAAGGAAACATGACAGATCAAGCCAAGCATATCTACATCACAGCAAGCACTTCTTTTGATAAAAATAATTTTCTGAAATGGCCTCCCAGGAGGTCCATGGAGCAAAACTAAGCCAAACATCTTTGCCTTTACCAAGACAAATTACAGAAGTAGAGTTTGTAGTAGGCAGCCTCACCTGGGTGTAGTTTACGGAATGAGTTGCCAGTGAAGATGTTACCGCTTGATCTGGGATGTTACAGAGAGAAATAGAGCTCCCTTTGGCACTCACCAAAAGGATTATGCCTATATTTTCTTAAAATTCCTTCTTTCCTTTTTTTTTTTCTCACCAACAGAACTTTATGCATTTTTCTCTGCTGCATGTGAAGATAAGACTGTTTAATGGAGCATAAACAAACAAATGAATAAGATTATTTAAAAAGAACTGCTGTGAAAAAAAGTTTAAAATCTTGGAAAGACATTAGTAATGGGGGAAAAAATTCTGCTAAAATGCAGGAGTTTAAATAATGGGTAAAGTTATACTTACACGAGGTCTTTCTGCTTTGTTGCAGCTGGGTTGCTGCAATTGAACTCCTCATGTAAGGAAAGGCTGAGAATGCTGTGGCTTCCCTGGAGAAGAGAAGGCTCAGGGCCATCTTGTCAATGTGCACAAATGGCTGAAAGGGGAGTGCAGAGAAGCTGGAGTCAGGCTCTTCTCAGTGGTGAGCATTGACCAGAAGCAATGGGCATGAACTGAAACACAGGCAGTTTCCTCTGAACACCAGTAGACACTTCTTCACCTTGAGAGCAACTGAGCATTGGCACGGGTTTCCCAGAGAGGCTGCAGCCGTGAAGGGACTCAAAAGCCATCTGGGCATGGTCCAGAGCAACTGGCTTGAGGTGGTCCTTGGCACTGCTTGATTAGTGAGGCCAGACATAATGACCTCCAAAATTACCTTCCTACCTCAGACATTCTGTGCTTCTGTGAACCTAACTGGCAAGAGAAAAAGTCTTAGAGAAGTAAAAGATGCTAAAGATTACTCTTTGAAGATTGACAGTCCAAGGTGTTTGCTAGTGTGGGATCACAGAGAAGGGGCTGTTGGAAAGGTTGTCGATCTACAAAAATCAACAAAAATCCTAAAGACAAATTGGTAAAGGACACGTGATGTTCCTAGAGGTTACTGGTTGTCCATGGTCTAGGCACTGATTGTATGAAAGGGGAAAAAACTATTCTCATTTTTATGAAGCAAGCTTTGCACAACAAGGAATGAGGGTTAGTAGAAGTAAAAAATTGAGGGGATTTTGTACCAAGTTTTGGGTGCATTCCCAATAAGTAGTGATTCATTTGCGTGTTCCTCTTTGATGTGTCATTCCAAGCACAGCATCAATGCAGAGTCAAAGAGAGTAAACGAGAAATCCATACAAATGACAAGAGTGCTGGATAGATGAAGTCCTATTGGATTCAAGTGATCTGTCTTAGCACAGAACAAAATACCTGACAGCACATTATGAGATTCACCATTTCAGAGATTCTTGAACGGGAATTCTGCCATCGTCTAAAACGTTTTTGGATCCAAGGTTAATTAACACTGAAGTTGCTACAAAATAAACCTATGTGCCAGAAGACACAAAGACCTCTCTAAAAAGAGGGTCAAGCTGTTACTTGCTAGAGAAATGAGAAAGAATTAGATGTGTCATAACCACTAAATGAGACCATGTGGCAAAAGTGACCATGACATGTTTGTATAAAGACAAATTGCATCAACAGGGTTTGAAATAGAAGGCTGTGCATGAGTCTAGTTTAAAACACAAACTGCCACTGATGAAATCACAGCATGATCAAAGGTCCAAGGGCAGGGCAAATAGATTTTGAAAGAAATTAAAAAGGCTGACTGATAAAACACCTCTGCCACCCACATCTAGACTGCATGTCTGAGATGTCCCTCAGAGGTACCCCCTCAGAGAAACAGAACATTGCACCTGCTTTTCCAGGACTTAAACAATGTCAGTAATGTTGCTCTGTGTCTGCCGAACTAGCTCAGTCCTTCATGGCATGAAATAAGGTTCTCCACCTACTGGAAACAAGCCAGTAGCCCAAGTGCCCAGAAAGGACAAGTCTGGTAAACCAGGAATGGTTTGCTGATCAGAATAATGCCCTTTTCCCACTGTCTGACTTTTGTTGGCTGGACTGAAATTATCTCTAGTAGTATTTTTGATTACAGGCTTGATATGCTCTTAGGTGTTCTAATAGAATAACAGAAGGTCACATTAACAAAGAGAAACCAGAATGTGTATCACTGAGGAGTCGCTTACACTCCCATATTACAGTGTGAAAACAGATTTTTCAGACACACAGGTATTTCCTTGTGTTTGAAAGCAGCAAGGTTGAAAGGCTTGTATGTCTCAAGGCTCCTTTGCACCCCTTCTATAGGATTAAGAAAAGCTAAGACTTCTCCTCCTATCAGTTCTGCCTCTGGCACATCCATAGGCCCCTCACTTTTATAGCTGAGTGACTGGATCACCTGTGCACATGGAAGATACAACGGGTCATCAGGCTGGGTCTGTTTGCACTGTCCCTGCTGCAGCTCTCCTGGAGCAGACCCACAAACCTGCTTCCCCATCTTTGCAGCCACAAGGATGCAGGAGAGCATGGAACTGGCTCATGTTCCTCCTGTGCCTGTCACAAGAAGAGCAGTGCCAGGGGACTTCATGCCACATGTTAGTTCCCTTTGGAATATTCTTCCCTTCCAGTGTTTCCATTCAGGACCCCTCAGCATTTAACAAAGCAAAGCATCTGAAGTAAGAACAGTACAGGAGTGCAAGCAAAATGTCTAAATCCTTCCAATTAGGAAAAGCAGCTCTAACACTTATCAGCTGGTAACATATACCCTGCCAGGAGGATAGATCCCATGTCACTCCCAAGGGCAAGGAATTCCCATGCAGAGCTGCCTCTAGCGGCTAACCCATTCCATGTATTTGCTTTTGTTTTGGGATTAATTTCCAAGAGTGCCCATGTGGTTTTGTATGACTGTTTGTTTCTAAAAACATTTAGTGTACCCTTTTGAGTTCTCCTTTTCTTCCACTGGAAGATAAAAGCCTCACAAGGGATTGAGTCCCCACTGAAGTACTTACAAATGCGATATAGGTGGCCAAAACATGTTGTTTAACTTCAAGAAGCTCACACTGTGTGTGTACTGTGGCAGACCTTTGGAGACAACCTCAGGACATAGCAAAGTCCCCACCTGCCAGCTGCTGCAAGAGCACAGACGAGAGCTTGTCCCTCCAGAATGTGTCCTGCACGCCAGACACGGTGAAAAGCTGCTGGCACAGCAGGACTGCCAGAGGAGGCATAGCCCATCAGCTGGGGAAGAGGCAGGAGAGCCAACATAAGGACCCAGAGTGGAGATCCCCTTCTCAAGCCTTGCACCTGTGCCCTGGCAGCTGCTCTGCTTTCCTGACCACTCAGGAGTAGGATAATCTGTGGTTATGGCATATCCACTGCCTAGCCCCTCTCAAGGATTTGTTTAACTATCACAGGAAGAGAAGCCTGAGCCTAGAGAGACCCTAGAGTATGATGGAGGGGTGAAGGAGCACATACATGCCTCTGCTCCAGCTACCTTTCCTACCTCTTCATGGCTTACATATCCATGGTGTTGCAGGGTCCAGCACCAGAGGGTACCTACAGCATCCCCTCATTAATGTCAGCAGTGACAGAATCACATCACAGACATCCACTGTCTCCACTCAAGGATTTACAGTGAAGAAGCAATAACACAGGTGCCGTTCATGTTGTGTGCAGGTACCAACAGTCAGCACACTTTAAGTGGCTGCTTTACACTCATCCTCCTCATCTCAATGTATCTGAGTGATCCCTCAGAGAGGAGACTCCTTCTTCTGCAGCTTGCCTTTCCTGTGGCCTAAGACACACCAACAGGAGAGGGAGTAGTTTTTCTTCCCTACCTGAGCTCTGCACTATCTCTCGTTGGATAATCCCCTAATGTTCCTCTCCCTACTAGAGAGTAACTTATGCTTTTGATTTTGCTCTTGGCAATTTCAATGTTTCAACCAAGTTCTTGTTGGAGCACAACACTCCTACAATAATGTCCAACCTGTAAATTTACTATTCCTTTTGCTGTGCTGTGAGAGTGGTTTTGGTCTGGACAGGTGGGAATTGATGAATCTGTTCCTCCCTGTGGGGTGTTTTGAGCCATGAGAACTCCAGCCAGCTGGACTGATGTGGAAAACAGCTGCAAGTCTCTCTAAGGACATTGCCCAGGAACCTTGCTGTTAATAAAAACCTGCCTGGCTTTCCACAAAATCTGTTACATTATATATATTTGATGTATGCAAAAAGAACAAATCCCAGGAACTGATTAATTGCAGGGTGAGACGTGTGAATGCCTTTAATCCATAAAAAGGAAAAGCATGTAGCCTTTATGACTTCCTCTCTTGTACCAGGCTGACTTGGAGTGTCTGTTGGCCTGTTCTTGATCATTCATCATGCACCTGTTTATTACCTACACCTCAGTCTCCAGCATCCCAACTCTCACCATGCATCAGCTCCTTGCTCATCCCCTGACAGCTCCCCAGCCCCTCTTGCAATTTGAATTGCCCTTCACCGGACCTCTGTGGTTTCTGCACTCCTCATTAATTACACCGTTCCTTTCTTCCCTCCTGTGTTTATTCTTCTGTTGGTATCGGCACACCTCTGCTTGTTTTACAACCACCTGGCAACACATGATGACAGGGTGTTGAAACAGCTTAGTTGGTGAGGGCTGAATAGCTGTCAAAATGCCATGTTAGTTACACAGGCGCTGCTGACTGAGGAATTGGCTCAGACATTCAGTCACCTAGTACAGCACACATTCACATTGCCTTTTGACTGAACTGAGGGAGGGGAGAGCTGCTTGGACATAAACATCACCACCACACATCTGTGTGGGTGTGAGCAGAGCAGCAGAAACGTTGGGCAGGTGAAGAGAAAAGCTACAGCCTCCTTCCCTACATGATGCACACAGAGAAGGAGATGCTTGGGAGAGATGCTTGAAGTTGTTTGTTCCCAGCATCACTGGTGATATCACTGTCAAACTAGTCCTCAACACTGTCCACAGACTAAGGAAGCCAGCCATGGACACTATTCCTGCACTCTTCAGCCATACTGAATGATCCTCCCTTACACATCTGCCCAGTGGTGAGATCTGCTCTGCCTTTGATAACACCCTCCACAAGCTGAATATCGAGTCTAAGTACCTACTGGGCTTCCAAATGTGTCAGTGGCAATTCTGCCAGCTCAAACTGATATCCTGTGCAAGAGGACATACATGCAGAAACCATTTTACTCACCACTAACATCCAACCAGCTCCACCGTCATTGCTGCCCAGGTACCGAGGTTGTCACAGCCTGACATCAGAGGTGAAAGGAAGGATGTACAGAAGGACACATCTAAGTGCCTTGGGAAAGCACCCTGACAGCTCAAGCAAACACCACTTTCTGGGCACGCCTGATTTGCAGTCAAACAAAGCACCCTCTAGTGAGGATATCTCCTCATTAGAAAATGTTTAGCACTATCATTCACGCAGCAAATATGTTAATGTAAACAGTGTCAGTGGTGGCTACATTAACTACACAGCACATCGCCAAACAGAGCGGGACAGAGCACCTTTGCCATGCCTGAGCTGCTGTGTCCCTCCACTCTTATGAGTGGGTTAAAGTAGTCAGTTCCCCATGGCAGGGTTCAAGTAAGAAAATATGCACAGCAGCCCTTCAGTCAGGCACTAAACCAAGGATTTTTGTAATTTTGGGACAGTCATTTTCCTCCACGTTGTTAACTAAAAAATATTTCTGCAAAGAATAGGTATCATCTCACAGAATAATCTTTTTCTGATTGCATCTCCTGAGCTCAGATATATCCAAATGCATGTGCAGTGCTGAGTATATGTCTGATTACTGAATAAAGAGCAGCATTCAGGTAGCTGGTGCAAGGAACACTATGCCGTGACAAGCAGTCAGTCTTTGGGAGATTTGGATAGTTCAGGGTGTTTTCAATACACGGATTCTCAATCTTTTTTGTTTTCTTGGCAGGATATTATTGCATGTAGCCCCATATAGCACATTACATGATCACACAATAATTTAAGCAAACTGAATTACAGCTTTTGTTGGCAGAACAACATGAAAGATAAAAAGAGGGATATAAATATTCATGCATATATGTACATAAAGGAGACACAAAATATTTAAGAAGTCACAGGAGAAAAAAAAGAAATTGGTGGTTTGAAGCTGTAGTTGGGAAAAGATGAAAAAAAATCCATCCAGAGTCATTCAAAATTACAGGTAGAATTTTTAGATAAGGAGAAATTAATTATACAAGCTGGAACTGGGCCAGGACACTGTCCTTTTCTATACTACACAACGTTATCATGTTTGAACATGCTTGTAGCAAATTGAGTCACAGGACACAAAGCTGAGCACAACTTTCCTCTGCGAGCAGGAACAAGCCAGCACAGCCCCCTCTGGGTCACCCTGGTCTTATTGTCATGGGACATCATGCTTTTGAATGCAATTTTTCTAGGGCCCTGCTAAATCAGCCAGGATCCAATCTCTGACTGAACACAGCATTCAAGTACAAGGCACCACTGTCCTTCATGCTCTTGTAGCCATTTGTGCTAATGTTACACCAGCTGAGATGAGGGCTCACCAGGATTTAGATACAGAAAACACCCCTATGCAGCTGACAGCACAGAGCAATTCACAGGGACCTGTAAGATCTCTACTTGTACACTGCTTTATTTACAACTCCTGTGGCAGAAACTGGGGGGGCAAGAGAGAAAACACAGCATTGCACCTGACTGACAACCTCATTCTCCTTTTTCACTCCTGACTGAAAGCAGGGAGTACTTCTTACACCAATAGATCTTCCTGCAGGATCCTAGTTTGCCTCTCCCAATGAGGCTTTATCCTATGCAAGGCACCGCAGTGATGACTTTTGCTTTAGGGTCCTCTAATAAGCTTTCCTAATTTGAGAATAATGAAGACTGAAGGGTTCACATCCCTCAGGCCAATCAAGGAAGAGGGCAGCCCAGGATAGTAGAGGTTTGGGCGGATACTAATATATTTTAATTGCTTGCTAAACTTTTGCTTGTTTGTCTGGTACAGAAAGGGGCCCTCTTTGCTCCATTAATTTCTCTGCTGGCACATGATGGAGTGATTTCATCCCCCTTACCCTGCACAGCAGGATGTGGCAGCTGGCACAGGACCTTTTCTGGGGCAACCATATTTCTGCATACCTTGGGATTGATGCTAAAAAGGCATAAATAGGAAGATGGAAGGGAGTGCACACAACACAAGAGGTGCTGGGGAACCTGCCTGCTCCTGAGCAGTTGAGTCCATTTGCCAGCATTTTCTGAGGGACAGCCACAAGGCATGGTGCACCCAGCAGAGGAGAGCTGGTCCCCCAGGTAAGTGCAGGAGCAAAGGTCCTTTTCAACTACAGCTGCACAGTCAGTGCTGTGGAGAGCGTCAGGGATATGTCCTGAAGGATGGCAGTGTGGCTGTGTTCTGGGACAGACACATGGGGACCCTTGCTGTACTGAAGGCTTGTCAGCCATTGCAATCATAAGTACCTTTGATTTCAGCTACATTTTTTTCCCCAAAGACACACATTATTTTCTGACTCTTTTTGCTGCTTATTGATCTGCCATTGAGTACAGGCTGCCAAGATATGCCTCAGACAATAGAGTTCATTACAGTTCATTGTGCTCCCATTTTACATCACCCAGCCTTCCCCTCCTCTGTGCCTGACATTTTCAGCTACCCTGCAGCAAAGAACTTGGCCAGAAGGGAATTCCAACCCCACCTCTGTCCTCAGGGCCTGTCACTCAGTGCAACTCACCTGTAAGGGAGGCATTTACCCCCCAGTCATGTCTGCCATCTTCAATTAAACACAAGCAGTGGGCTTCGGTTGATCTGTCCTTAGTTGTCTTCTACTGAAGATGTCCATGGGTCCAAACTCCCAGCAGATGTTTCCCAGACAATGAGTTTGGTGGGAGATTTCTCTGGGCCAAAAGAGACAGCTCTTTGGAGAGGATGTAAATACTTTTCTATAGTCCACTGACTAGACAGAGTCTGGATGCCAGTGAAAACCTAAGCACACAGCTGAGGTTTGAGCCCCTAAAGTTTAGGTGAGCTCCTAAACACACACACACACACATGCACACACATATGCACATACATGCACTCTAATGCCAATCATCTGAACAATTATAAAAGAAATGCTCTTCCAAGGGCAGCTGTGCCTCCTACACAGCCTTGGGCCAGCACAGCCTGTGTTGGAGAAATGCTTACTGCTTGGAGGAAAGAGGCTTGGAGACATCCCCTGCTAGGCACTGGTTAGGGTACCCCTGTTAGAGAGATGCATCCCCACTGATGTGGTGAGGGTAGCAGACCCTGGATGGAGCAGTGAATAGCTCTTTTCTATTACTGTGTTCCTGTGCTGTGTTTAAAAGCTTTTCTGTAAACCTTGGCTCTTCAAAGAACCAAAGGGGTCAGTGAGTGATGGTGACATTAGAATAAACCTATACTTGTCAAGCTTGAGTACCATAAACCAGTGATAATGTGATTATTTCCCTACACAATTTTACCCATTTTTTCATACCTAGTCCCAGGTCACCAGATTGTGGCTGAGGTGAAAGTAAGAAGAAAATCTACAGAGGAAAGTTAATGGATCTCTTACCACTTTCAGCACATTGTTGTCCATCTGGGAAATTCAGAGAGGGAATCTGATTTTTCAGTTGCTGTCCCATCCACTGATAGCATCTCCAGACCTCTTAAAACTCATTTGCTTCAGCTAAACCACTGTCAGTTGAGCCATTTAGAAAGTTCTGGTTGGATTTTATTTCAGTGAAATTTACAGAAGTAAAAAACCCCTGAGAAATATTTTTCTACTGTTCGATTACTTCTTCAATCCCTTTTGATGATTATCCTCACTTTTCTCTCACACACTCTATTTATTTTTCTGTTTGGATTACTTGTAGTCTATTAGGAGTTTTCAAGTGTGCAGCTTGGCCAAAAGGTGAGTATTTTCAAACCTGAAATTAAATTGATGAACATCTCTGTCTTCGAAACAGAACCTGTCAATTAAAAATTTCAGTAATGAAAAAAGGAGTAAATGCTTAGAACAGTATTGAAAACATATAAAATCTTTCTGTTTTGAAAAGATAAAAGCTTAAAACACTGGAACTTTGAAACCATTCGTTTCCCCTGCACCTCCAGCCAAGACTTTGTTCTGGCTAGCAAGTGAAATCTAGTGAGATGCCTGCCATGTTGAGCACATGAACCCAAGCAAAGAGCTAAAGTTTGAATAAACTATACAATATTTCAGCTAAGTGTTGGAAGTTAACCAATTTTGATGAAGTATCCTGCATTTGAGTGGGAATTAATGCGGCTCCATTCCAGACCCAGAAAACAGAATTTTATTTTCTTAACAAAATATATCATGTGCTGGAAGAATTGGCCCAAAAATCACATTTCATTTTTTCATTAAGCCACTGTCAAAAAAGTAATTATTACCCATCAAAATGATGTTGTAGGAACTCAGAAATATAAGGGTGAGTACCTTATATTAGCACATGGTTTGAGACGGAAAACCAAAACCCCAATATTCACCTCTTTTTTTACCTTCTGGTATCATTAAGGTTACTAGTGCACCAGTGGATTTTGAGACTGGCAAGAACCACTGTCACAGGGCTATCCACACAAGCAGCAGCTGGGTCCTTTCACTGCAGCAAGCGCAGTGGCTTACTGGGGGAAGGGAATGAGGCAGGTATATCAAGGGGTGCAGCTGTGGCAGTGGAGGCCTGGAGCTGCACCCCTCATTGGGTCTCAGATACTGTCCCACTTCCTTTTGTGATGAACAGCAGTGCAGACATGGGTAATGACCCATTTGTCTCTCCAGCTTCATATAAAAACTGAGTATTGACCCTTTTAGTCTCTCCTGTGCTATTATTGACTTATCTTTCATCATTAGTACTTAACATCTATTTTCAGGATTTTCAATAAGCATGGGCTCACATATATATAATCCTATTTATCTTTATGTTTACTAGCTGGAGATTTTCTTTCCCTGGTTCACAGTTTTGCTCACCTTATGAATAATGCCCATTTACTAACACTTAATTTGTGTCAGTGGCTATAAGCTTCTTGGCTGAACACTGCATTTCCTGTTCTGAATCTGACTTGGTGCATCTGAGTGTTTCTGCTATGTTCCACACTTTTAATTGCACCCCACAGGTAGTCTAGCATCCTCTGACTGGCTCAGCTAGTCCATTTTCTTTATTTTTAGCTCCCCTAAAAATAACCGACTGCCCTCTCACCATTAAAGGTGATGCACAGCTCTGTATTTCCAAAACATGACAGTTCTTAACATTTCTTTATAAATAACCTCTTCAGCCTTTTCCATTGTTTGGACCAGAGTAACCTCTGCAAAGATCAACTCCTTCCCTCAACTTTCCTGTAGCCTTGGGGGTTGTGATTAATGGCTGGTGCCAAGATAAGGTGACACCACTGAAGACTTCCCTACCATCTTTGCCACCCCTCTGTTTGCCACTCCTCTGTAGTCTCAGCCTGGGCTTTGTTTTACGTAAACCATGTGCCAAAGCCTTGGGGCTTGCTGGCTGACAGGAGGAGTTCAAGATATCTCCAAAGTCTTACAGGTTGGTTAGCAGTGATATCAGCAACTTTGTAGTGGCTTTTATCGCGCAACCCCCAGAAACATTTTCAGGCAGTATAAAGGGAGATTTGCCATTGAGACGATCTCCCATTCCTGTCTCTGCCTCAGTATTGTTTGTGTTTCATGAATATGATCAGGCTCCTTCACCCACTCACTCTCATCACCTAACCCCAAGAGTGTAGCCTCAATCCACTTCTAATAGTGAACAACAGGGTAAGAGCCCCTCTCAAGTAACATTGTCATCCTAATTTCAACTCATCCCCATTTCAGGCTTTTAAAACATCACTCATGCAGCAAAATTCCCAAGCATTCTCCAAGTTAAGAACAAAATGAATGAGGACAACAAAGAAAATATTCTGATTATGGGTTCCAATTTTTTTTAACCCTGATATTCTGTGGTACATTTCTTTATTTTCGAATATAAAGTGACAGAAATAATTTGTTGTTAGAAAAGAGAAAGTATCTTTGACTATTTACAGGTTTTGTACATCACAAAGGTTTTCATGTTTTTGTTGATTTTTCGTCTTTTTTTTAATTATTCTCCACATCCTTTAAACAATGCTGAACTGGAAATCTCAACAGTTCACAAAAACCCTCTTCCCCAAAAAACAAACCCCAATGAGAAACAAGAGAAATCAAAGGGGAAAAAATTAACTCCTTTCATAGTTCTCCAGGAAATCCATTTGCTTAAATACATATATTTTTATATTTATAGATATTATTGTTTCAAGTTCAAACACCCAAAATTGAAGAGAGAAAGGGAAAAAAAAAACAAAACAAGTGTCTTTCCCACCCCCCTCCAGAATCTGTTGATCCCTGCTTGTCCAAAATCAGAAAGAGTTATTTACAGAAAGAAGAACCGGAGGAGGGTGAGGGTGTAGGAAAGAGGAGGATGAGGTTGTGACAGGTGGAGAAAAGATTGTAGGACTAGGGCCTCGGAGAGGTGAGGCAAGCCTGAGTTCAACTGCGCTTTCCCTTAGGAAGACGCTACACCGGGGAAGTGTCCCCAGTGTCCCCTTGCCCCCATGTTCAGTGCAAGGGTGCTGCCTTTCTGGATCCTGTCTCAGCCCCACACCAAGTGCTCCGTGTTCATCGCTGCCCTTCTCCCCACACCCTCCCTTGCTGTTCCCACACCAGCCAGCCAGCCCTGGCCACCTCCAGCCAAAGGTATTACAAGGAGCAGAGGGAGTGCCTCGAGGGTCTCTGCTGCAGCCAGCTCAGCCCCTTCACACGGATCCATGACTGGCAGCAGTGGTTGCTGCCCCTTTCCCTCCCACTGGCTCCTTTTGCTGCTCACCCATTTCACTCCCAGTCTAAAGTCACTGTGTGCTCAGCTAAACTGTGTGTTCACAGGAGCCTAACTCCAGGTCCATAGGTTCCATTACATGAGACTCATCCTGCTGCCAGCTAACCTTGGCACCCTCTCCTTCTTTTTCATGACTGCAGGGCTTTGGCAAGTAACAGGCACTACAAATCCACCTCTGATCCCCATTCGTCCTTCCCTCCTTATGATATCCTGCCTTCAACTGCAACCTCCTGGAAAATGTCTGCCAGATAAGTCAAATTTTGCACTACAGAAAATTAAGTTTATGTTGCAGATGTGAGCCTGCAATTTCCACATGATTTGTGTGTATTATAATGTATTAATCAGGAAACACTATGTAAATGTGTGTAAATGCAGACCACGATCTTAAATCAGTTTTGCATAATGCAAGTAAACAAATTAATCTCCCAATGTGCTTGTAAATGTTAATAAAAACTTGACATTAACCATTGAGTTAATGTCACTAGATGATAACGTTACTGGATGAGAAAGCAGTGTTGTGTGTCACATGTGTCCTTTAAATGCAAATGAGCAAAATTTACATGTCCGAGAAACATATTCTTGAGAACTCAAATTGCTGTTTGCTGCAAGTCATGTAAGTTCTACTTTATCCGTCAGCAATTTCTTTTTAAAACCCTGCCTCCTCCCTGGAGAGAGTAAACCATCCGAAATGTAAAGAACCCTTGAATATTTGAAGAGTGGCAGTGACTGTGTAAGTAGGAGTATGCATAATTTAAAGGAGTTCTGGCAAGACAGACCTACAATTTTGGAGCAATTAATTAGGCTGCAAATTGAATTGAGCTGACCTGTAACCCTAGGAAAGCTGGCTTTATCATCCTAGACTTTTGACAACAAAAGGAAGCTGGGTCAGCCTCTGCCCAGTTGCGTGTTTGTTCGCACTTCAAACCATCCTTCAAGGTTTGAAAGCAATGCCTGAGAAGGAGTTGGCCAGAAAGTTCAGTCACTATTCAAACAGACTAGGGTGTCTTGGATGAAATTCATGAAGAGTTGCCAAGCTGAATGAGCACTTTGCATGATACAAAGAGGTTCTTGATGAAGCTTCTCCAATGTGACAGTCTGAGGTGTTACTGCACACTGACGGAAACAAAATAAAAGGGAATTATTTTCTATACAATATTTTGACAGTCTCCTTGTAAATGCTGAAAGTTTGTAGCAGCCTGACAAAAGCAGCAAAGGGATGCTCAAGACTACTTGTGAGGAGTACAGAAAGACCTTGATGTGCAAGTTTCCAAAGAAGGGAAATGAGTTGTATTTTGAATCCTAGTAGAGCTTCAGCTGAGAGAAATTAGGTCAAGCTGGCAGCAGAGGCTGAGCCCCATGCACTGCACACATCCTCAGAGAGCATTTACAGCTCAGCACCTCTCTGGGTTAGGTCCATACATGCACTTTCCCATGCTACCTGTAAAAGTAGAGCTAATTGAAAATGCACAGAGCAATCACAATTTGTGGTTCAGGTTCTCTTTGTCCAAGGCTGGGATAAATTACAGCATCCTCAAGGCTTTGCCCAACGGAAGAAGTTAAATGAAGCTGGAAAACAAGAGCACTGCCAGAATAGCAAGACTTCTCACCGAACTCACCTGAAGCAGAAGTTGATTGCCCTGGGCATGCTGTCATCCCTTCATGATTTCCAGAAGTGTAAGAAGAAGAAAGCTTCCTTCCAGGTACTGAAATGGTGACTCTGGGGTCTTGTGGCCTGCTCCTGAGTGGATCACAGATTCACCTCCTCACTGTTCCCCTGCCTGTGTAGGAAAACCTAATCACTTTAGAGCATGGGGGGAATCTCAGTTGGATGGTAGGTGCACAGTGCTGCAAAGAGACGAGTGTATCTCTTTCAAATTTTGAAAAGAAACAAACAAAAAAAATAAGCCCACAACAGGCTGCGATCCTGACTGGCCCTTCAGGTTAAGGTCTGTCAACATCCCAAATCAAGTCTCCCAGCACAAACTTCCTGCACTATTTCTGACTGCATCCCAGGAAGTTACTACACTGCTTTCTCCAAACAGCAACCATGAACATTATATTTTCCAAATGAAAATGCCAGATGTCCTTTTCCTCTGCTCCTAGTCTTTACCCCTGCTCATATAAGTCATACCAAGTCACCTGGCTTATCACGTCTGGATGCCTCAATTGTTTCCCCTATAAAATGTATGTCTCATTTAACCTCAAGAAAATTAGATGCAAATGCATGCAAGATTTCAGGATATTTGCATAATATATGTAGACTATGGCATCTGTCAATTTACTTGTTAATGTAAATGCTAATATTAAAGTGTTTTAGTTTAGCATCAAAATCGCAAACTCTTTGAAGTAAGGACTGTGGCAGAGTGAAGCATCAAACGGACAAGTCTTGTCTGAAAACAGGACCTAAATGGTTTTGATCAATTTTATGTCAGGGTTTCACCCTGCTGGCACAGCATTTCACTTTACTTGCTGCTTCCCAGATTAATGACTGGTACTGATACGGTCCAACTCCACAGCAATAGCGTTGTTAGGAGAGATGGAGTCATTTTGATCAACACAAAATTACCCCTGAAGCCACCAGTCACTGCTTGCATTCGATGTGCATCCCCAAGCATACCTTTCTGATGAAATCCTGCCCCACATGCTACCTACTTCCCCCTCAGTGACAGGTGCTACTGAGGAGGGAACTTTTGCATCTTGTCAAGGAATCTTCATATCCTCAACTCAACCCAGGGCATCCTCCAGGATTAGTTGGTAGTTGAGATTAATATCACAATATTTTAGGCTCAAGAGAACTCCATTAATTTACCTCAGTATTAAATACTCCAGCCCCTTCATAAAGAGATTTTTTTAAAAGAATAAACATTTCTAGATTCTGTAATGGAAATTACTAAAGGTATCTGAGCATCTAAACACTGTTGGCATTCAATAAGATGGGTTTTGATTTAATAAATTTCTTGTGTGTTTCCAAAAATCCTTCCCTCCGTGATGCAAACATGGCAGAAGCATTAACTGTTTCTTTCTTCCCAACACACAGTGCTGATGGCTCACATCTGGGTGTGCCTGGGGTGCTCTAGGTCCAGGATGTGTAGTAGGGGGACTTGAACAGAGCCAAGCAAGTGCTAAGTGATTGAGACTCTGGACTCAGGGTTCATCCTTTGAAACCAAGGTGGCAGAGAAATTGACCCTGCCCTCTGTGGCAGGAACTAGCCCATTCCCTCAAAAAAACACCATGTAGAAACTTGACCAGAGGGTGTGTTTGAGCACCAGTGAAAGATCTGCCTCATTCTACCACTGCAAAACAATGTTCTATGTGGAGAGACAACAGTCAGAGTTTCCAAGTGAGGGAAGAACCTTCCCTTTCTCCTTTCCAGGAAATTTTCCCTTGGGGGCTGGGGAAATAGAGAAGGAAGAAAGCAATTCCTTCTTTTCTGCTTCGATGGGAGCCTACACAGCAGCCTTGAAGGAGCAGCGAGCGCACGGTGTAAGTCACTCAGCATTCCAGTGCGCGTCCGCTGACAAAGGGCAAGCGCTTACCCAGAGCTTCACCTTGCAGCTGGCAGGCCTCGCTGTCTTGCCTCCTCAGCAAGGATAACTAATCAAAGAGCACAGAGACAGGTCCAAAGCGTCATGCTTCTCCAGTTTTAATCTAATGCCTCGGCTAAGAAAGTGGCCATGAAGCCCTTACTCCTGCATGTAAAATGGGGAAGGTCAGCAGGGACGGCAAACTCCGTTGCTGCTGCAGCACAGAGAGAGCCCTGAAGTGGCTTGAGGAGGAGGAACATCTGAACAGTTAGTTCCTAAGCAATGTGAAGCTGCAAAGCTAGAAGAAGTGGCCAGTTCATTACAACTAGCTCATTTTCATTCAAAATACGATGCTTATACCTGTACCTTAGCACAGCAAGGTTCAGCCTCCAGAGCTGAAAAAGGAGTACCTGTGTGCAGGAAAGGACCAGAGCCTTTGGAAGTGCCCTCATTACATGGAAAAGTCCTTACATGTGAAAGGCCTAAGAGAAGCCCGGAAATTGTTTGCTTCAATAAGAAAAGAACATCAGCTAATCTTCCCCAGGTAGGGGAAATACCCCTTTGCAGATGCCTTTTCTGTAACTACAATCCTAGCCCCTTGTTCAAATGTCAAAAAGACACATTGAATAGCTGTTTTTCACTGACATAATCTTGGCTTCCTGGTGGTCACACAAATAATCTATGAGGGCAAACAAACCCAGCAGTGCTCATTAACAAAGACAGAGACATTGCAAGAGTATCCAAGGCTTGTGCTCCAGACCTCCAGACTCCTGCCTTTGCTGTACACATGTACTGGAAGGAGTTCTGTCCTCCCTCTGGCATGGTTGAATGTCTACCTGAAAGACCTGATGTCTGAGCAGTTTGGTGCAGAGACAAGGTTAGCAGAATGAAAGGTGTTCCACTTTGTCATTACGCCCTGTGGATCTAAGGGAAAATGAGCCTGCTGCTTCATTCCAGGGAAGGGAAGGTGAGCAAGCACACAGGCTGGAGTAGAATGGCCCTTGGCTGAATTTCCAGCAAAGCACATTGCCACAGCTCTGGTTCCAGAGTCTGAGACATTACGCTTGGAAATATGAATCTTCAGAGCATTTGCCAAGCTTCTGCTTTAACTCTGTTCCACTTTATGGGTCCACCAGTAACAAATGCAGAGCTAGTACAAAGTGGTCACAGGTGGAAGATACCATATTCTTCATAGGGACGCAAGTGGAATCTACAAGGTACTGGAGCAAAGAAAGATAAACAATACTCCTAAGCTGTGTGTAATGGCTTCTCTGCTCTCATTAATCACTGAAGGACACAAAGCAGTCTCCCATAAAGGAGCAAGGGCCCTTTTTCTTAACATGCAAGGGCAGGAGATTACAAGGGCAAAAAGGACAGAACAAGTGGGAAGAACAGTAAATAGCCAGATACTCACTGGAGGAACAGCCTAGATTTGTAACTTATAATGAGAAAAGCTTCATAAAGCAGACAAAGTCTCTTCTTCCCTGTAGGAGTCAAAAAGCAATCACAGATAGTGCATGGCATAGGGATTGGCAACAGGGAGAGACAGGCTAACTAGGACCCACACAGGCCAAGAAGATGCTTCAGGATTTGGTCTTTTTTATGCTAACAGGACTCTCCATCTCTTTTTTCCACCAAGAGGTAATGTTCCCATGGGTCCCCTTTCACACCTGGCTCAGAACTCAAGAACCCACCAGTCTAGCTGATCTACACCATCATTGCCTTCAGGTCCTCCTTATCTACTTCACCCATGTCTATACTGACTTGAGCACAAGACAAGATTTTTATCCAGGATTCTTTTTCCTAGCACACTGCTAGAGGTATGGCCTAGGATGATATTGAGACTTTACTGTTTTTCCGACTTCTCAGTCAGTGCTGAACACAATCTATTTAATAGCTTATTTTAAGCTATGTGGTACACTATTTGCCTCTTCCCTTCCAGTCTACAATGTAGAAGACACCCAGACAAAAAGGATGGGAGCAACAGAGAAGGTCCCTTGCTAGCTGGCAGCTAGCTGGTAGTTTTAATGGTTGTGTGGGAGGTGGGAGCATGAGGGGGTGAAGCTGAAATTCATTTGTAGGAGATCTGATCCACTCAGGCACGTGGAATACCTTCAAGGGAGAATGAACAGAGCAACCTACCAACTTTCCTTGACCATTCCAGAAACCAGCATCTCTTGTCTTCCAAGCTGGAAGGATTCACAGCATGTGCTGAGGAACCACCTTGATCCACAGCAGGGTGGGGTGAGTGCTAGCACCTGCTCAAAGGCAATGTAGTGCTCCAGCACCTGGAATCAGAGCCCCCAGGGGAGATAAAGAGCACTGATACCTCACCACCTTCAGGGGAGCAGAGAATCACAGCCGTCCTTTCTAAGAGGGTCTGGAATGCTGAGACGACATACTGTTTTGTCTGGAATTTGGAGAGGCAGTCTGCTTCCTTTAATAAACCTGGGGGAGGAGTAAAATTTTTTTAAGGAGTGAAGAATGGCACCAATATATCCTGCAAAAGGACACTACCTTATTCTCTTACTCAGAAGGAAATGTGAAGAGCCCCTGGTTTAACTCCTATGATTCACATTACAAAAAAAAAGATTTTTTTCAGTCCTTTGTTAATTTCTTACCTCATTTGTTCCTACTTCCCACTATTGATACCTCAACTACTCAACGATCATAAATCAAGAAGAAAAAATCATGATGAATGCAACACTCAAAAGCAATTCATGGCCATTTTCATTTTTCCTTTTGGTTTTTTGAGTCCTTGGGATTCATTCTGTTCTTATTTTCAAGGTTTTCTTCCCAGCATTCAGAGATAAAAAATATCTTTTCATATAAAATGAGTTGTGTTTTTTCCTTCTTTTTTTACATAATCACAAGGTTCCAGTTACAAAGATTGAATACCAAGACTGAAGAAAAACATTATGTATTGTGAATCTCACAGTAAAAGCCATGACTGCAGTGTCCCTGTCTCATACACCACTGCTTCTCTCTTCCTTCTTTTTCCTCAGTAACTAAACAAAAACACCCTTTGCACAGCTTTTATTCTTGATCATTTTATTTTGGTGGTTTTCATGCTACATAAAAATTAGTTTTTATATCAAAAAATTATTCACAATATTTCCAAAATAGTTCAAGTTTTTTTTTTCCTTTTTGTGTTTTTTAAATATTTTTAATGTATTTTTATTTCTTTCTTTTTTTTTTTTTTACTGCAGCTAGGGTTACAAAACATCCCATTTCCTCTCGCCACCACCAATTCACTGTCGGTTCCCTTTTACATTTGCATATGTAAAAAAAAAAAAGAAAAATAACAAAACTTTTTATATCATTTACTTGAGAAATAAAAAGTCATTTGGCACTCATGTCTCTGTGGCTCTGATTTTCACCAGTGAAGTGGCTGGAGGTGGGCGTGCGTGCGTGCGTGTGTGTGTGTGTTTGTGTGTGTGTGTGTGCATGTGCACACACATATGCATGCATAAAGGGTATGAAGAGGAGGCAAAATTTAGGCAAAGATGGTCTCAGAAGCGGGTAGGACACATCTGCTGTGTTCAACAGCCTGATGGGTGGCCAGGTTCACCGCAAGGTACCAACAGCTCAAGAGGAGAGGAGGTAGCAGTGTTGGGCAGTAGAAGACTTAGACTAGAGGTGAGTATTACTTTTGGTTGATAGACTGAGCTTATCAAAGGTGCTCTCCAAAGTAAATTTACATTAGTTAGAAAGCAAATACAGCTGAAGTTGACCTGTGCCAGGTCTAGAAATGCTACCTGCCCCAACCCTAGTAGACACAACAGTCCTCCACTGCTGTCCTCAGCCACTTCCAAGTGCCAAAGGATGAAGGTACTGGGTTTTCCCTTAGGTGTCATGATATTGAGAGCTGGCCAGCTGCCCATGCACCACCTTTAATTCCTATTTCATGGTCTGTGACACTCTGCTCAGCCTTGAATAATGTTGTCCAAGTTAAGAGTCATTCCTATCCACTTGCAAATAGGTCAGGAGAGGCAAGGCTGAACACCTCTGGCCCATTCAGGGTCATTCACTTGTCCCTGTTGCAGACCTGCAGGCCTGGCTCCTGCTCCAGTGTGGGAAGGACTGTGCAGGGGTCAGTGAACCATCTTCCCCTGCCTGCCCTCCAGCCTGATTCACAACCCACACATACTAGAGGATGATCAGCTGTGGGTGACCATTCCCTTTGCATTAGGCCCCTCTGCTACAGGGGTCTTGTCCCAGGAATGGCCATGGAAACTGCCAATTCCATTGTCACCTGGACAATCTTGCATGGCATCAGAAGGGCAGGACTCAAGGGTCAGACAGGCTCCCTGCCTTGCAGCAGCCTTTGGTACAATGGCCAAAGCTCACTGGAGAAACATTTTTAAGGGAAAAAAAGAGAAAAATTTTCAAAGGAAGGAAAGAGAGGGAGTACCAAAAACACCCCCAAAAACCCCCACAACTACAACAAAAATCTCCAAAGCCCACTTGTGCAACAATTAAATATTTTGTGTTCTGTGACTGCACAGGGAAGTCAGTGAAAAGTTACTTCCCAAAATGCTGCTGCCTCCACTACATACCAGCCCTCACCTCCAATTACAGATGGTGCTTTGGTCACTGGCAAAGAGACGTTTCAAGATAGCCCTGCCATTCAGGAAAAACATGTACAAAGGAAAGACCCCAAACACAGCTGAACCGTACAAACAATAACCGCACAGAACTGAGGTCTCGGAAAGTTGTATTGCTGAAAACACCTCCCTGCGCCCACTAAAAGGACTGTGTAAACAAACAAACAAACAAACATACAAAATAAATCAACAGCTAAACAATAAACCTTTTTTTCCCCCCCCATGTTAGAAATTTTGAAAATGCAAAGCTAAAAAGAGCAGTTTGCTGTGTTTCTGACCACAGGTGAGAGACAGCCTGCTCCAAAGATAGGAAAAGCGACCAGACAGGCAAAGAGGCCTCCAAAGCTAGCAGCTTTCTGTGCTAACCTCCACACTGACTGCTGCCCAGTGGGAAGGTCATTTCCTACAGCACCTCTTGAAGGCTCCAGCTTGCTTGGAGTTTTTAGGTGTATAGCACGTTGATAATAGCAATAATATCTAAAATACACACACGCACGTGTACAAGCATTCACACACATATATCTTCTCTTCCATAAAAGACAAACCTGGCAGAGCACAGGATACAATTTGATGGAGAGGAAAGAGCAGCTAGACATGGAAGAAAGCAGAGGAAGTGGATGGAAGTGGTCTGATAGAATGAGTCATTGGAGACCACAGATTATTCTCTTACATTTCATATATATAAAGAAAAAGAAACCATCAAAGAGGCCCAGTGACACCAGCACTAAAGGGCTGGTTAAGCAGACTTAAGATAGGCTAAATGATGAGTGCCTTAGCCCCTAAATGTTGCTCCTTCCTTGTCTGACTAATCATGGCATCTCTTCATTGGGTCCTGATTGTCTTTTCTGGCTGCTGACGGAAGGACAGCAGTGTCTTTTTCAGCAGATTGGCCAGTTAAAGTTCAGTAACTTCAGTTAAAGTAACTTCAGTTAAAGTGCTGTGCCAGTTGCTGCAGGGTCCTCCCAGCAGGACATTCTCTCTGGTGGTAGCAGTCTTATGATCTCTCCTGGAAATGAATGGGATGGAGAATGGCTGCAGAAAGTTTACTCCCTTCTACTCTCCCTTTTCACTGTCCCCTCTGGAGAAATGGAACCTCCCCAGAGTGTGGGATTTGCAAGCTCCCTACTCAGCTCCAAGCAGCAAAAGTGATGTTCTTCCAAGTAATGGGATGGGAGACTAATTCACCTCATCTCAGCTTTTTCCTGTGTCTATCTGACAGAAGAGCAAGGAAGGACAGGCTAGTGTTTTCTTCCAAGTGGAATTTCAATGCTTGCATTGTCCTAGGAGGCAACAAAATGAATAGCAAGGGAGTCTCTTACAGTCACAGATCAGATTGACCAGATCTCTCCCAAAAGACCTTACCAGTCAGTATGTGATTGTCTTCCTGCTCCACCTACCAGTTAAGGCCAAAGTAGGTAATGAGTGTGGCACAAGGGTTTGGAAACATATCACAGTGGATGAAGCACAGAAGTGAATGAACACATGGAATGGGTTTCTGATGCTGTCATCAAACCCTCTACAGGGGTCTGCATCCCAGCCTCATCACTGATTCAGAGCTGGTCCCCTGGAATCCAAAAACAGCAGCCATACCAGGGTGTACCAGGAAGGACCAAGAGCGTTGCCAATTTACCTGCAGGTACCTACCATCATCTGACTTTAGCAGCATACGGCTCCCATCACTTTTGTCTCAGCTCAAACACAAGCATACAAACACCTAAGCACACACACAGTGGCACCACACATACAAATGTGTGCAGGCTGCATAAATACACATACCAACGTGAACCCACCCCTGCCCCCCACAAATAGACACGTGCCCCCCACAAGAAATACAGACAAGTAGCAACAGGCATGCAACATACATATGGTGATTCCAAGCAGAGGGAACCCCTCTAAGCTATGCTCAAGCATGGTAGGATCCTGGGAGATGAATACTGGCAAAATACACTGCAGGAAGAGGCCCAAACAAGGAAGAGAATCCAAAAAAGCCATTCCAAGTATCTAAACCCCTAAGTAGCTCTTCCAGAAGCTTCTTGAATTTCACGGGAGTTTAGCTGCCTGTGAAGATGGATCTGGCTCCAAGGCCTGGAAGGAAAGCCGAGGGAGAAAGTAAAAAACTTGAATCTTATCCTCTTGACTGATTTTTGTCTGTTCAGGGACAGGTATATCCTTTTTCTGCTTGGCATGGGACTTACCAGCCAGTGCCCAAGGACCTAGAGAGAAGTCTCATGTAATGGGCGCATTCTCTCTGGACACCCTGCAAATGTTGCCATTATTCCATACTTTTGGCACATTGAATAAGCAAAGGAAACACAGCAAAGGGCCTCATGATGTGCAGAAAGGTAACTGACTCTTTGGCCATAAATTAATCTATGGGATGTTCTCCCAAGGACATACCTACCTGCATCATTGTGGTAGCACAAAATGGGCCAACATTTCCAACTCCACTTATATTTAGAGTTCTGCCAGGAGTCACTCAAATGTACAAACATGCACCTCCTCCCAGACTTACAGGTATTTGCAGCCATGTGTTCACAGATACACAGACCTCTGTGGACCATGCTGGGACAGTTCTGCCAACATCATAGCAAGGGTACATCAGAAGCCTGACTACCCTCCTCACATCTGTGAGCAGAGATCCATTCCCAGGTGGCTCTGGTGGTTTTTCTCACCCAAAAATCAGAAACGCAGATCTGCAATGGAATGGCAGGTTGAGCAAGAGTTAACTGCAGCTGGGAGAAGACTGCTGCTCTGAATAACCTCTGGCCATGCTGACCCTTTGCACTGCTCCCTGCACTGCCCGTGTACTTCCAGACAACTATACTGCACACACAGAGGCTGACTGGCCCTTTCTCAGACTGTGGCCAGCAGACCCTGGTGTCTCCAGGGGTAAGCAGCCAGTGCCAGGGACATTGAGGATGGTGGGTTGATGGGCACTCATTAAGGAACACTGCAAATTGTCAAAAAGGGAAGGAAGGAGATGTCTTGGCATCTGCCTAAAGCCTCTACCAGTCTCACATTGGCTCTCTCCATGCCTATTCACCATCCTATCACTCTCCTTACTGCTATGACATCAGATCACAAACCCTAGCAGATAATGCCAAGTATCAGCTTACACTGACTTGTCAGACAGAAAGGGACCAAATACTACCAGGCATTCACTCCCAGGTCTCCAACACAGCAGAACTTCACACAGGGAAGAATAAAGCAGCCTTGCTTTATTCAGAGTAAAAGCAAAGAAACTGTACTGATCCTGATATGGGTCAACCTGGAGTGGATAAAAACTGTATCTCTCCCTGCTATAAGTTTATCAGTCAGCCATCAAGGGCAGAAATTATGCTTTCTCTGGACTTTCTCAGAAAATACAATTTCACTGCTCCCTTGCATGGGCAAATTTGCCATGCTGATGATTTCTTATTGAGTGTGCAAGAGCAGAACATTACCTCAGTGAACATGACAGAGAAGTCAAAAATAGCTACAAAATATCACCTTCTAAAAATCTGGTAATGGCTAGAATTTTCCAGGAGAGAAGAAGTGGACACCTGCCCTTCTCTCATCTTCTACACAGCATTGCACAGGCTGATGAAGACAACAGAGCAACAAGAGAGTAATAAGAGAAGGAGAGTGGGCAAACAGCCAACATAAGTAATTTTGAGGGAAGAGGCATCAAGATGAAATTGAAGAATCGGTATAAGATGGGAAAGTAGATAAGAGGCCAGGGAGACGAAGCAGTAAACTGCTGGAGAGATCAAAACACCTGAAAATGAGGTTCTGCTAAGAGGAAGGACAAAGAGCAGAGGAAATAAAGTGGTCAAGAATGGCACAGAGGGTCTGAGACCATGCTACCTCCCCCTTCACTGGTAGTGGAAAGACCACAAAAAGAGGAACAAGGAAGAGTTGGCCAGGAGAGGAAGGCCCATAGGGAGGTCCCTGTAATCCACAGTAACAAATGTACCCTGCTGACATCCCAGGGAGAAGACAATGGGGACCAGGGAAGAGGAAGTAATCAAAGAGCAAAGCACATAGAAAAGGAAACAGCCTTGTGCCTCATACAAACAGTCCCTAGCAATCAACACAGCTTTTATTACAGGAAATTATTAACACCCTCTGCTACCCACCACCCCTTACCAATCCCAAACCTCCCCTCTCTGGGGACCCTTTCTTGGCACACACATATAACATCCAGATAAACTTTCCGAACCAGCAAAAGCAACCACTGAAACAACTTCAAACACCACAGACCAATAAAACCACAATTTAGAAGTTAACTTTCCCAACCCCCCCATGCCATTATTTAATAAGGAAATACTGTACAGATATAAAACCCACCCTTTTCCCAACCTGAATATAATTGCTTCAGCTAGTTTCTGTACATATATACACATGTATTTACACAGTAATGCTGCAGTCAAGAAAGCAGATGACGTAAAAGTCACAAAGTGAATACATAAATTAAATAACTACCAGCAGAACATTAGGAAAGGTCACGCTGCTCCTACTTGGCAAAAATGTGCTGTGGGACAGAGTCATTAAGTGTACTGCAATGTACTCTGTGTCATGTGTGTGTGTGTGTGTACATACAGGCACACAAACCTCACAGCTTCCTGCTGTCTCAGGTTTGTTCATGTATGTCTCACTTCCCCAGTATGTCTTGTATGTGTGTGCGTGCCCAGAGGAACCCCTGTTCCACAGCATGGAATTACTTTCTGACCTGTTGGAGTGTATACCAATGCTTGCTGTGAACCTTTAATGGCAGGAAGCCAGCAGGTTAAGAGATCTGAACTACTAACACATCACAGAGATCCTTCTTTATCTCAGCACTTGGGGACTGTACCCTTGACATTGGCAGATGTGAGTCCTGCTCTCTGCAATATGGTTTCACTGTCTTTTTCTATACACAAGCAAGTTTATGCTGTGTCAGTTTTGTTGTCAGCAATGGCAGAAGGGTGCCAGAATTCACTCAAATGGCATGGCTAGGAGAGGAATTTGGGGAATTTCAAGAAACAGAGACAAAAACCGAAAGCCAATTGCAAAGTGGTTTTCATTGTTGCCGTTCTAGTGGCAGACACCCAGGTTTGTCTGCAGTCAGCCCCAGGGAGGTCCAGAGGGCCCATGATGAAGATGAAGCAATAGTATTTATATTGCCAGTGAGACACTCGGCACCCCAGTTTGCCTTTGATGGGGGAGTAGAGAGGAAGCCACAGGAAAGTGTAGGTAAATGCAGCGAGGGTCTATGGCTTGGAAATCTATTTGGCTGCAAATTGAAAATAAGCCCTTGTGGGGACGACAATCAGGTCCCACTAGTTACTATCTCAATGTAACTACCTGCAGCATCCAGCAGCATGGTAGGTGTGTTCCAGGTGGACACGCCAGGTGTGTTCAGCAGCAGGGAAGCACTTATGGGAAAGAGTGGGTGCCGATGGGGATCGTGGCTTGGAGTCTGTCCCCATTTGTTGCCAGCAATTCGGTTCCCTCTCGCACACAGCTCCCAGGGACTCCTGTGGTGACCAGGCATATGCCACAGAAAGGAAGCATAACTGGACCCTACCCTTTGCCAGCTTGGATTGAGAAGAAAGGGTGAAGTGTAATTCCGTAGAGCAAGGGCACAGAGGGTCAGCACAAAGTCCTTTCATCAGCACTCCTGATCTTTATCCACTTCCATTTTCCCTTTCTTTTTGGCAACCAAAAATGTGTGGGGAAGTGCAACCTCCCACCCTTCTCCAAGAGGAGGGCTCATCAAAGGTTGCTTGACTGGAGTGGAGGATGTGTGAAAGGCCTAAGTCTGATCACTGGCTGTGTTCCCAGGCTTGCTTCCATCTGCTGATAAGCAACGGAGGTGGGAGGATATGCCATATTTGATAGAAAGCTCTAAAGCAAAGACTTGCCTATGAAGATCCCTGAGGTATCTCTGATCACTCCAACCTGTCACCACCATCATATTCATTCTTTATCTCCCCCTCTCTCTTTTGCCGGCGATTTTGCTGTGAGCAACAGCCTGATCTGAATGTACAAAGGGGCACTATTCAAGATGGATGCTAGTGTCCTCCCAGAGTGAGGAGCTCAACATCAGCAGACATTGCTGAAGAAGAGACCCATCCTGGCAACTCTTAACCCCTCCATCAAGTCCTTTGAAACATCACAAAGGAACCTTCCTCCCCCAACATGCTGGAAATTGAAGTATCAGTTCCCTACAGGCAAAGTTCATACTTTGATATTGCTGAGCATTTTGAACCCACTGGGGTTCTCACCTGGAGAGTTCTGACAATGCATGCTGGATTTCAGAGAGAATGGGATTTTCTGTTGTTGCTGTTGTTGAGGTGGGGACGGTGTGCTTCATTGTCTCAACTGACAACAAGTTCTGACTGCAGCTTTTCTTGCCTACTTAGGATGTGACATTGCAAGTTCTGATACTGCCCTCACTGGGAGGCATGATGGGAGACAGAGAACTAGTACACCAGCCTGTGTTGTGTTGCACTACAGTAAAAAGCCAGTGTGAATACTCCAACAAGGTTTATGATGTGGAGATCCATGGCTGCAAGTTCTACCTGCCAGGTGCTTTCCACTGTGTATGGCACATTTCTGATATTTTTTGCATATTTCCTCCATCTCCTTCATAGACATCCTCTTTCAGCTGAGTACATACACTCCAATACCACTTCAGAAGAACATGGCTCATAAAAATACCTCTCAGAGAGCCATGCCTCTGGCTAGAAGTGAGGAGGTAAATGTCAGAAACATTGCCAAAGGTGCCTATTCTTTCCTGGGAGGCTGTCTGCAAATAATCAGTAGAGGTCACCAACTGTAGAGGACACAATGGTTTTTGCTCAGTATTCTTGTGTGCAGAAAACTTCAGAGAGAGGAAATGCTCCCAGCCACTGCCCCAGAAAATACTGGTATTTCTACAGCAGAGAGAGAGAAATGGTAAGGCAGGGGATGTGAAGTTTTGTCAGGCTCTGGTATGAAATCCCATTCTTTTCTGCACAGGTAATAAACAGCACATGGGTGGTTTTCTAGTATAGACAACACCTGCTGCTAATATTACCTGTTTGATTCACTTGAATACTTACAATGAAAATACACCAAATCTAAAATTCTAAATATATAATCAGAGTTTAATAACATCATTGATTTATTTTCTTGATTATGAATTATACCCTCCCCCCTCCCACCCCTTCCCCTTCATCTCTGTCCCAAAAACTTGTTGACCTGTCAGAACTAAAATAAACAAAGCAACCAGAAAAGATCACTTATAGGAGAAAGGATTAACCTGATGGACACATGGCCTAATATATCATGGGAGAAGGCAAAATACCAGACTCCTGTGGTTAGACCAGTGGTTCAGTCCAGAATTTCCAGTTCTTCTTTTCTGGTTGCCCTAGAGCATTCATTTGAGTGGTTTGTGGCACAGTTAATATTTGCAGAGCACTCGGAGTGTTAACAGTGCTACAACAGTAAGAATACTAGATAATGATTTTGGCAAACTATCATTTGCCGATCAGTGGAACAAGGGACAGACCAGTTCGGAGAAAATACGAACCAACTTTCAACCCGGAACACAAAAATCAGAACCTTTAAGAAGAAATTTGAAAAAAGTTCCATTAACTTCTTTTTGGTTTGTTTTCAGCTTAATTTCCCTGCAGAGCCACCCTCCAGGTTTCCTCGTTCCAGGTGGGGAGGGATGGAAAAGTACCGAGATAACCACCAAAGAGATTAGCTGCCCTCGTCAGCTGTCAAGCTTCCCAACCCCAAGCCCTTAGGAAATACCAGAAATTATCATGAGCTTTCCCAGGTCCAAGATTTCTAAACCAAAGTAGCATTGGAGAAGTCTCTTAATGTCAAAATGATGGTCCAACCTGAGTGGCCAACTTGATGGTTCACCCCACCACTATCAAGACAATGTAGTGCCTTGAGGCCCAAACTCCACAGAGAGATGCTGGTACAGAGAGTTTATATGCAAAAAGGAATTGGGGGTGTTCCCATCAAAACATGAAACCCTGCTGGCAAGGCTTGAAGTGACGTTCCGGCGTCTTCCATTCATGAAGATAAAGGTGACAGGGCAATACAGGGGGCCTTGGGGGAACACAACACACATGGGTTTCTCTCTCTCTCTCTCTCTCTTTTTTTTTCCTCATTCATACGGCCTCGACCTGCGTAAACCGCTTCCAAAAATGCAGTCTGAAAAGTCATAGAAAACAAACAGAACGGAAACAAACTTCCCCTCCCTCCCACCCCACGACCTGAATATTCACGAGAAGAGAAACACCAATTTATACAAAAACGCAATAAAAAAGAAATATTTACAAAAGAAAGGAACGCCTTCTTGGTGGCCGCTATCAGAGGTGTCTGACAAGCTGCCATGTGTTCTGGATTGCAGATCGCTCTGTTAATTGGTTTGGTTTCTCTTTTTTCTCTTTTCTTTTCCTTTTTGTCCTTGAAATGAGAGAAGAGGGAAAGAGTAAGAAGTTCCCTTACCCCAAAGACTAGGGGGTGGCATCACAAAGACTCTTCCCCTCTTTCCTCTTTAATTTCCTCTGTGAAATATAAGAAAATATTCCCCTCACCAGCCCTGCCCACCCTCTCCTCACACGCTTTGACTTTACAGATAAATCCCACCCTCCCCCCTGCCTCAGCTTAAAAAATAAATAAAATAAATAGGTAAATAAATAAAAGGCCTTCTGTTGGCTTAAAAGGAGAACGATAAGATAAAATCAACCATGGTGTGGTGAGGGATGTGAGAGAGGTGGCTTTCAGCTCCAAGAAATGTGGCTCATAAAGACGGGGCTGCCATCTCCCTTCAGCGTCAATCCTCAGCAGTGTCCCCATGCTCTCAGCACAGGACTCTCTCAACCCTTCACCTGGTGAGCCATGGTGATTGAGACACTGGGACAGACCCAGGATAAGCCGTAAAGACTTTGCCATATCTCTCAGGATGGGAGAGGTCAGTCCACACCCCCACCTCAGGAGATAGATGACCTATGAAAGGTGTGTTCAGCTTCTCACTCCTACCATTGCTCCTTTTCCTTTAGTTTAACTTGCATTTAAAATGATACAATGGAAAGAAAAAACACTCTTATTGATACTAAGTGCACCAGGAAAGCTGTCACTACAACTGCAGGGATGGGAAACCCTAGGCTATTCCAGCTTTACACCTGTGCTAGTATCTCTCTCTTTCACACAGAGGCACACGCACACATGTACACGCACATCTCAGCTTTCCACATCTTCAGTCTTCAGCACAAGTCTCTGTGCTCTCTGGCATTTATTCAAGCACATCCCTTCCCAGGAAGACAAGCTGTGTACTTCCTCTGTACATTCAATAGTAAATATACACATGTATTTCACATGGGTGCATACACCCTCCTCCCATTTCCACATGTGCAAGGAGGCATTGAAACAGTCCACCAGCACCACCACCACCACACACACCCTTCTATGGCATTTCTTTTTTCCTTTCCAGCACTGGCAGTGGGCACCCTATCCTATTTATTCCAACCTGCTGGCCAAGTGTAGAGAGAGCAGAAGGATTAAGCTCCTTCTTTCTCTCCCATCCTTGCTGAAAGGACATGCCAAAATGGGTTTGGTGTCCCCTGAAGTGACAGTGAAAAAACTCCCCACCTTTCCCTATTCTTAAGCTCTGTTCTACTGTGTTTGTTCTCCAGACACCTCATAGGATAGTGGGTTTATTTTGCTTTCTTCACAGGCATTTCAAGTATAAAGTTATCGTATATACTTGCCTATAGGCAAACCCATATTATATACTGCTCCCACCCTTTAAGAATGTCAGAACTAGTGAGCAGCTCACAGCTAACAAACCAACCCTGTTCCTCTTTCCTCAAATCCTTCTTATTTCAGTGCAAACCAGCATCTTTTGTCTGAGTTTGGGAAACCAACCCTGGAGTCAGGGGGGCTAAAACTCATACTCCACTTCTTTTCTCTCTCTCCCACTGGTCTGCCATAGATTCAATGGCTGTAATAGCCATGGTGAAACCACTAGCCTGACCTGCAGACAAATCTTCCCTCCCTCCCTCCACACTCCCCAGCAGACAATTCAAAATTTTAGCGTAAAATTTCTCAGCATATACGCAAATATATATATATATATATATTTCAGCCCTAAACCCCCATAGTCTTCACAAAATAATGTAACAAGAACCTCAATATAGCTAACATATAAGTGCATCATCATGTTAGTCTTGTTATTCTCCCTTCACTTTCTCCACGTCAAACACTACTCTTTTCTAGGCAGTTTTAGGAAGAGTTGCCTGAGCCAGCATATTTTCCTGCATGTCTATTACACTGCTGCTGCCTCCTCCTGTCACACACACACATAGATGTGTGTGCACATGCCTTTCCCTGCTGGGAGCCAGCAGAAGTGAACACTAAAGTCACTGCTGCTCCTCTTCAGCCCACCCCTTCCCTGCCTTTTTCTCTGCTTCCTGAAACCACGAGCAAGGATATCCAACTCCGACATCACTGTAAAGTGCAATGGCCAGGAATGGAGGAGAATGGAGGGAACATGGAAAAAGAGATAAAACAGGAGGCTTGGGAAAGGAGGAGGAAGAGGGGAAACCAAAGAGGTGGCACTTGTCACCAGTGCTGCACTACTCACAACTCCAGTATCCCACAAACTAAGGACGAGTCAGGAGAGTAGCTGATGGGATTGATCCCACCCCACCCTCCCATGCTCCACATACATCCCCAGTCCCTCCCCGCGCTCTTCCCCTCTCACTCAAACATCAGACTCAATACTGGAGAGTTTCTCATAAACATGCCCGTTGCTGGAGCCATTGAAAGCCCTGGGGTTTTTGTTGTTAGGCACACAGGGGTTGGACTGGTTCCCTATACAGATGTCCTTCTGGAAACGGGCTGGCACAGCCCCATGAAGGGCTGAGACCACCGGCTTGTTGGTGGTGACAATGGCTCGGAAGTCTGGCCTGGCTTTGGGCCCTCCTGCCACCACAGGCTGCCTGAAGAAATAAGATTTGCTGCCGTGGAGCAAGCATTGGTCATCCCCAAAAGTGGGGATGAAAGGGTTTTGGGTGACCCGGTCGGGGTAGAGCGACTTGCTGAGCATGTAGCCCCCACTGCTGCCGGGGTTGTTGTGGTGGTGGTAGCTGGTGGCGGGCACTGAGGACTTGTTGTTGGCAAAGGTGGTCTCACTGGCTGGCATCTCAAACATGTGGGCGTAGGGGCTCCCCTCCAAAAAGCGGCCCTTGTCCTTGAGGCTGACGCTGCGGGGGGCCAGGGCCGAGTCATCTTTCTGCAGGTCCACAAAGGTGTCATAGGAGTGCTGCCGGCGGAGTTTGTTGCGGTTCTTCTTCTGCACCTTAGAGGCAGAATTGGAAGGGCTCTGAGGATATTTGGAGGAGGAGGTGGCACTGGTGGCCACGGGCACAGGGGCAGGTGGCTGGTCCAGCTCTTGGAGTGAGTTGTCCTCACTGATGTCATACAGGTTGCCTGCTTTCTTGCAAGCCTCACAGCGGATGCAGGCCTGGCGGGTGGAGTTCTGCCCCACCGTTGATGGCGTGTAGTTGTGCAGCTTAGAAGGGCAACTGCGGCAGAAATTAGCCCCGGTCCGGTCTTCCCAGTCTAGATTGGTCAGGTTCTTCTCCCATGGCGCTGGGACCCCACTCACAACACCATGCTTGTGCTCATTGCCTCCACCAAACTCGCCTGAGCCATGCTTGTGATGGGCCCTGTTAGTGCAGGATCCACCCCCTCCTCCTCCTCCCGTGTCACGCTTAAACTCATCTCCCCGTTCTTTGTAGATATCCGTCAGGTCCACATGTTCCCAGTGCGGTGAGTTCTCCTTGGTCCGAAACTGGTCAAGGTAGAAGTCCCGTAGCCCTTCTTTGTCCCTGAAGTAGCGCTTGTGGTCAGGTGAGCGGGGTGGGCGCCGGCGGTAGGCCAGCTCTATCTCATCAAATTCCCTCCGGGATTTGGCGGAGGCCGGGCGCTTCTTCAGGCTGTCCTTATACTGCTGCTTCCGCCTCTTGGCTGCATTGCCCTCAATGTTGCCATAGGTGACCGTGTGAGTGGAAATGTCAGAGACATCTGAGCGGATCAGGTCGTCGTGGGTCCCACTGCCCCCATAACGGTCACTCTTGAAGGAGAACTTGCCATAAAGGTCACCCAACTGGCTGTGCTTGGCAGGGGGTAACCCCAGGTCCAAGGGCTTCTTCCCGATGGAGCGCGACTGGGCGTTGAAGGGCGGGTTGTCACAGTCATAGAGCCCGTCAATGGAGCTGGTGCTGCCAATGCTATGGGGGCGGTGGTGGTGGTGGTAGTGGTCCTGATACACATTGCTGTCCTTCAGCTGGAGATTGCCAAAGGTCCTTTCCACCTCACTAATATAGTCACTAAAGAGGTTCTCCTCACAGGGGGGGTTGTTGTAGGATTTGCAGTCTGAGTGGGTGAAGCTGCGGCGGTGCTCAGAGATATCATAGACAGATGACTCGCGGCGGATAAAGTCCAGGGCACTCTGTGGTGAGCCATTGACCCCTGACAGGTTGGCCATGTTCTTGGCTGTCCGAAGCAAGCGGAGGATGTTGGAATGGGTGTTGTTCATAGTTGCTGTAGGGGAGTTCATTGCTGACTGGCGTTCTTCAATGGCCACGCCATGGATGCAGCTGTAGATACCCTGAAATGAGAGAAAGCAAGGAGGTGAGTGGTCCTGCAAAGAATACACAGAGGGGAACCTGAACTGGGTGTGTTACTGTAGGATGGTAGGGCCTATCAGCCTTCCATCATGAAGCCCTATCAAATCAAATGAAATCAGATCTGCTCTACCAACCCTTGCTGTTCTGACCCTCTTTCTTGACCCTCACATTTTTCTTTCCCCTCCATTCCTCTTCCTCTGCTTTGTTTCAGTTTGTATCTCCAGGATGCAGGAATGCCTGCTTGCATCTGTAAGAGTTAGTCAAATCTAGTAGGTATAACACAGAATTGCAAATGGAGGAAATAATATCCTTGGGAATAAAAGAATCAAGACAAATGATTCTGTGTGGATGAGAGGATGAAAGTCTGTTTGGGCCCCTGAAAATAATCTGGGCATCAGTGAATCAACAAGACAAGAGCTATCTTAAAAAGGGAACAGCTTCATTTGTCATAAACTTAGCTACATTTATCACCAGTACAGAGGAAACAGAGAAAGAGCAGCACTCTTGAATAGGTATTTAGGTATTTTGCACCTGGTTGACTGAGGTACAACAGAATTTTTAATTGCATTCTGTTAAATTTAACAGTGATAACAGGCTCTAAATTGACGTCCCCGAAAGCAGAAGTCCTCTACTCAACCTCAAATCAGACAACAGAAAGGCCCAATTCCTCCACATTCTCCACAAGCTCATTTCACCCATGATTGTTTGCAAGGGTTATCCCTAGGAACAAAATGAAAGGGGTTCCTTTATTCCCTGACCTGCCAAATGGCGCCTGATGATTAATGTCAATTGTGAAATGGGCACCATCACTTCATGTTATCATGGTTTCCCGGCAGCTAGCAGATGATTAACACTTTTCAGACCTTTCACCAACCTGGCCCAGGTCTAACAGATAACCACAGAATGAAAGAATCTATTCTTAGCTAAGGGTCACCAAACACAGCACCCCATCTCATCTCCAGACTAAAACACATTAGAAACTAACAGTATAGAAGAGAGGTTGTGCCCTTACATTCAAAAGGCTTTGTCATTTCTCTTCAATATGATATGCAGCAATTATATACTCCTTGTAAAATCAAAGTAAATTCTGCTACATCAGATGCTGAGCTAAAATATTCCAATATTTTACCTCACTTCAGAATGGATCAGGAGAAAGGACCAGTGGCTTGAAAGAAGGAAAATAAAGCTCCAAATGGGATACTGCTAGCAACACTAATAGTAGAAGATGACTCAGAAACCGCTAGAATCTGTTTTAAATGTAAATGTTGTACCCTAAGGCAGATTTGCATAAAGCAATTGCTAAGTTTATGTGGTCATCCTCTGTGGAAGGATTTCTGCATAGTTCAGGGCATGGCTTTCAGTTAAGGACTTCTGACTGTCAATGAAGGCACACTTCTAGTTAACAAAAGGTCAGCTGAAAGCTGTAATTTAGAGGACAATGTAAAACTCCCGAAATTTCTAATCATATTATCCATCATTACTTGATTACATTTAGGGGGTCCCCTAAATTTGGCCTCATCACAACTCACTTTTCAGGAGCAAACAGTAACAGTTAACTTGTGTTTTCCTGTGTTTTCATTTCCATGTGAAATTTCCATTTCCTTTACCATAATCCAGCAGAGACCAGAAAAGCTAACATGTTTTTGCACCATTAACAGTGCAAAGATGATGCAGGCGCAGACTGCCACCTGTGTATTAGACAGTCTTGGTGGATATTCCCATCTCCAGCACCTAGGACTGTCCAAACAAAGCCTCTGTTCGTCCCTGACAGTTCATGGCACTCACCCTGCTGATGGAGAAGACCACACCAGGCTTGCCAGAGCAGACGCCCATGAAGCAGTGGCGGAATTGCCAGTAGAAGAGATGCTCACAGATGAAGGTGATGAGACTGAGGGCCATGGCTGCTCCCAACATGTAGAAGACACCTGCCATGTTATCTATATCCAGCTGGCTGCTCATAACCTCATTCTTCTCATTGTGACAAATGCCAGTGAGCCAGAGAGCTTCCAGCTCCTCCATCTCCCCTAGAATGACAGACAGGAGGAAAGAAACAGGTTAGATAAACCTGCAATGGCTGAAGAGCTCAAACTGGAGCAGACTGGAAGCAAGAAGCTGATCTAATGTAATTTCCAGTCGCCACGTTCTTTTTCCACATCTACAACATCCATAAAATATCCTGACTGCCCTTCTGATGGGGGCAAGTGCCATTTGTCACAGGAAAGTCAATAGGATTTTTCTACAGCCTGATATTAGCCATAGCAAGCTGTACCACAGGACACAGCTATGACACTTGCTGGATGGCTGCACTGAGATCCTGAAACAGTTGTCCACCAGATGACTGAAGACCTGGCCTCACAAAATTTCACTTTCATTAAGTCAATGAAGGGAAAAATTAGTGACTGATAGTGGTAGACAAAAATTAATCACTTCTAGAAGGAAACATTGTATGTTTCCAACTCAGAATCAAAACATTGATTGTTTTCAATCAATTTTTTTTCCATCATATCCATAGCTCATTAAAATCAGGTGCAATGTTCCAAAAGATATTTGAGTATTTTTACTTGATTTTCTTCCCTTCAATTTTGTCCAAATTCAATACTTCCAAGGGCTTTGACCAATCAACATTTTTACTAATTTGTATCAGCTATGAGCAAATGTTCTGTACTCTAATTTCATACACCACTTACTATCATTATGGTACTTTCATGAGGGGTGAGAGAGAGGTAAACACTCAGTCACACGCACATACTGAGACATTCAGAACAAACTAATTTTGCAGGATGACAAATTGTTTCATGTTGTTAGAAAAGTTAGTTTTTCAACCTTTCAATCTCCAGTCCAGTGGCAGGGAAAAAACATCCATATATTTTAATAGTGCCATAACAGAGTCTTTGAAGCTTTGTGGAGAACTTACATCCTTCTCTGAAATAATACATATTAGGCTTTTTAAGAAACAGAACAAACTGTCAGGCAGCCCATTTTCTGAAGTATGTCCAAGTTATGTTCTTTCTATATCTATAATACCATATGTTATTTTCAGATTTCAGGGGAGAAAAAGAATACTTACAAGTAAAATAACCTGTGATTTTTTTTATTAATAAAAAAGGACACAGGAAAATGTAATGTGAAATAGAAAGACAGGAAAATACTTCCTAAAAAGGAATTTCTTTCCCCATAAACAGTTTTTGTTAGTACTAGCAATTTCTCTGTAAATTGAGAGGTGAACTAGGTAACTATAATATTCAAATTAAAAACTTATTCCAAAATATGCTTTTGAGTCTCAAGTTCTTCCTTGGTTTTTTTTTTGTTTGGTTTTGTTTGGTTTGGTTTGGTTTGGTTTGGTTTGGTTTGGTTTGGTTTGGTTTGGGTACTTTTTTAGGTTTTCAAAAATCTGATCTAGCTCTTTCATCCAGAAATATTTATCCTTTAATTCTGTAAATTCTGCATGGATTGATCTTGTCTAGAGCTATAAAGTGGAATAACCATAGACAGTCAGGTATAATTAGTGAGTTTGGTCATGGCAAAACCTCAAAGGTAGTGAAAAATTCACACCAGAAATCTTGTCTTTACAAGACATTTTTCACGTAAGATATTTTTCAAACACACATCTGAGCTTGTTCTATGAAAACTTCAGTGCTTTTGGCATTGCTTTTGATGATATCACTACCCTGCATCAACAACATGAAAGAAGTTACATCCTCGCATTTTTGGTGTGTTGCCTCTAAAAAAACCCCATTAACAATTCCATGTTCTCAAGACACATCTGAAGCACCAGAGCTAGAAACTTCCATTTCTTACATGCAAAACTTGGTATTTCTTAGGAAAATTCCAGCACTTCTTTTTCTTGTCACTTACCATCTCCAAAAAGCTGTAGAATTGCAAGATCAACCTGGCGCTTCCAGCCTGAGTCCTTTTGGATGGCAATGCCATAGCCAGTGGAGGCAAACACTTTCCCACTCCCAATCGTCACCAGCTTGCAGCCTTCATCTCTGCCAGCCATGTAGTTAAGCACTGCTGCATCATAAATGAAAGCATCCAACTTCCTGCACAAAGGCAAGAAACAAGAAGGTATAGTACAGAAAACATAACATCTGTATGAAATCACAGGTGGTTTTAGGTAGCTAAGGAAGAAATTAACCTCTTTAAGATGGACTGCAATTTGTTACATAGAATCATAGAAAGGTTTGGGTTGGAAAGGATCTTAAAGACCATGTAGTACCAACACCCATGACATGGGCATGAACACCTTCCACTAGACGAGGTTGCTCAGAGCCCTATCCAGACTGGCCTCAAACACTCCTAGGGGTGGGGCAGCCACAACTTCATCACCTCACAGTAAAGTGCCGCACCACCATTATGCAAAAGAATTTTTTTCCTAATATCTAATCTTTCAGATTGAAACCATTCCCCTTTGTCCTGTCACTACATGCATTAATAAAAAGTTTCTCTCCAGCTCTCTTGTAGGTTCCCTTCAGGAAGGTCACAATTAGGTCATGCTAAAGCCTTCTCCTCTGAACACTCCCAATTCTATCGTCTTTTCCTTGTAGGAGAGGTGTTCTATCCTTTTAATCCTCTTGGTGGCTTCCTCTGGATTTGCTCCAACAGGTCCATGTCCTTCCTGTGCTGGGGACCCCAGAGCTGGATGCAGCACTGCAGGTGGGGTCTCACCAGAGCAGAACAGAGGGGCAGAATCCCCTCCCTCACCCTGCTGCCCATGCTCCTTTGGATGCAGCCCAGGATACAATTGGCTTTCTGGGCTGTGAGTGCCATTGCTGGGTCATGTTCAGCCTCTTGTCCACCTGCACTCTCAAGTCCTTCTTGGCAGGACTGCCCTTGATCCCTTCATCCCCCAGCTTGTGCTGATATTGAGGATTGCCCTGACCCCAGTGCAGCGCCTTGCACTTGGTCTTGTTAAATCTCATTAAATTCCCATGTGCCCACTTCTTGAGCCTGTCCAGGTCCCTCTGGATGGTATCCCATCCTTCAGGTGTCATCTTCACCTTCACCATAGTTAAATAAAATCTAAGCCTAAAGCTGCCTTACAGGTGAATCTGGGTTATAAATGAGGACCGTCTATTTCTTTCTGACTATCTGGTAATCGTAATTTCTGATCTTAAAGGAAATTTGGAATACAAAGATACTGCAAGATAAAGATGAACGAAGAGGAAGTCAAGGGGATCTACATCCTTATGAATAGCTTATGTTTCTGTACTGCCTTTCATCTCAAAATAATCTAAAATGCCTTATAAAATGTATCAATATTAGATAGCAAAGTAGCGATTGAAGTAAGGAAAATATTTTCTCCAATTCAAATACTGGCATGACTTAGCTGAGAAAAATGCATTTTTTTCAAATCAGATACAGTCAGGACATTATGTTTAACCCCTCAGTTACTGTGAAAAGTACTACCACATCTTTATCAATGTCAACCAGCCACAAGAGCAGCACTGTGGTTTACCCTGCTGAATTGGTCTTTGTTAAAGAAAGTTCAGCTGAAAATCACAACAAAAATTCTGTTTCAACACAGAGAAATCCCCATTATGGACTGTACAGAGAGCACAATGGCCTGAAGAGAGCCTTTTCACACTTCAACAAATTGATTTGGATGTGGGGGGCAGTCTCAGGAGGCTGCATCTTCCACAAAACCAAAGACAGCTGATGAGTAAATCCTCCCGCTAGATCTGAAATGGAACATTTTCTGATAAATTACCTCAGACCTTCCAGTTGCACATTCTCTCTCTCATACTATATTTACAATACACCTCCTGCACATATATTTCCAGTATGGTGATTATCTCAGTTCAAGTGCTTATCTGTGAGGAAGTCTGTCCAAGGGTGAATATTAAGCCAGGATGACATCCATCACAAGGGATGAACTCTATTTCATCCATATATTTCCAGGACAGTGCATATTTATTTCCTGTATGATGACTATTCTGGCAAATCTACCTTCCCAGGATGATATCCAACTATGGTACAACCATTTGTAATGGGCTGTGGGCCTCTGAACCTGGCAAACAGGTTTAGGAATATTCAGTCAATCTAGTAATTAAATTGGCTAAACATTTTAATTTGTGCTTTCAAATGAACTTTCTCATAAGAGTGCAACATGACTGTAAGCAAAAATGTTTTTTGTTCACTGCGGCTGGGCTCTGACAACCAAAATGGTCAGTTCTGAGAGGAGGTCTTTAATTACAAAGGACAAAGGCTTGCAAAATGTCATTTTGAGTTAAGTCCTTTGCAGATTCATTGTTATTAAAATAGGATGAGCTATTCAAGCATGCTTTTTGGTAACGCTTTTTCCCATGTCTCCAAAATTACCCAAGGAAATGCTTACATTTTTTATACTTCCATATTATTCAAATAATGTTTTGTTTAGCCCCTGATACTAAAATATTCCAGAGAGTAGGCTACTTCCAAACTGTTTGCTTCAAACCTACCTTCCATTATATTGTATTAGCTGGTGATACACTGGGGTGGGATTAGTCTGACAGCTTCCTGATTAACATAATCTTTTATACACAGAAGGAGGGAAAACAAAGGGATTTCCAGATGACAATATAAATGCTCTGAAAAAAACTTCGTCCACAGAGACCTGTGAGCTTTTCTTCTGTATGCATAAAAACCCATCAACATGAAACATCTTGATGAAGCAAGGTCTTTGGGACCAATACATACATGGATTATGTACACAGGGATACAGTAGATCCTGGATTTTTGTTTTTTGCGGTTTTTTAAATTCTTATAAACACAGCAACTGTGTTGCTGTGTTAAAAAACACAACTGTGTTGCTCTGTGTATAAAACCAGAAACTCTTATACAGATGTCAATAGAAAAACCTGGCAAAAAGAACCATAGAGTTACTTTCCTGTACTACTGTGCTATATGTGGTCTTGCTATACTTTTAACCACTGAATGATAATAGAGGCTCATTTTTTCAAACCCTAAAAAGTAAATTTTCCAGACAAGCATGCAAAAAGTCAGGTTTCTGTGGTGAGTAAGCATGTAAGAAAGCCTTACCCCGTCTTCAGCGAGAACAGTGCATCATCCACCCCCCTCTGATTGAACTTCACCATGTAGCTGTGCATTTCAGGGTAGTTGTTGCGAATGTTCCTTTCCGTGCTGCCGTTGGGAACGGTCCCGAAGCGGAAAGGGGGTGAGAAGTCATTTGGTTTCTGGAACTGAAGAGACAGAAAAAGGAATATTTCTCAGTCTTTCAGATTGAGGCAGTCATCTGGTTGGGAAAACATCGGGAGGTTGATCTGATTTTATTTTACTATCATGTAGAAAATCTAATTGAGAAGATATTATATTTCACTGTTTTCAAACGCAAATATCTCCTGTTAATGCCTAAGAAACAAGAAGTAAATCTGAGCAAACTGGTTTTTTTCTCTACTCTGGATTAAGTGCATGAAATTGTCAGTGATCAGAGATTAAATAAGAGGTTAGATAAAAGGAAAAAGCAAAGGGAAATGTAACAGTAGTGCTGGAACACAGTCAAGAAATGGTTTCCAATAAAGTCTGTGTGATGTGCTTTTTATCCACATACTGTCATTTAGTTCCTAAGAAGTATCTTTTTCAGCTCTGTGGATGCCTTTACACTTCCTGGGCCTGACAGAGGTAGAAAAGTAATTAATGAGGAGAGATGTCTCTCAGCAACCTCACACCCACTTCACCAAACAAATGATTAGCTTTCAAAGTTTTGGGTAAATGTCCCAAATAAAATTCTGTTAGTGGCTGCAAGTTACTAGCAACATCTGATGCCTAGGACAGAGCTGGCAGAACACTCCAAAGCTTTTGCTGCTCACAAGAAATACATTCATCATATCATTCCTTCACGGCTGCAAGCCTGTGAGATTTTATATGCCACTTGCTTAAGTCATAATCAGTGCTGTCTGGGATTTTATGAGGAGTAAAATTTAGACTGTCAATTATCAAGACTGCTTAAAATCCTCAGAACCAGCAGATGAGAAGGAGCACAGAACTATAAACAAGGAACTGAATAAGCAGTAAAGAAAAAGATGCAAAGGTAGGCTAAATGGAATATCCTCTCTGGATATATCAAGCAGTAGCTTGCCTGGTGTTTTTGTTGACTCCCAAGTGTGACTGTGTATTTCTATGATCCTGAGAAGCAGGCTGACAACATGCTAAGGGTCATACCAAAACCAATTAACAGCAGAAGTGCACCTGGTACATGAATTTGTGCAGTCATGCACCGCCACCTTCTACAGGGCTGCAATCTACAGATAGTTCTAGCTTAAAACACAAGCAGAAGAGCCTTGTTCTTGAGCTCTGCTTAAAGCCATTTTGGAACTTGGTCAACTCAACTGAGGAGGCCAGAGCCCCTAAGCAGGGTATCTCCCTCACAACACCTCAGCCATGAGGACAGCTAGAACCTGGGTCTGGGGAGAGGTGAACTCACCGTTCACCTGTTTCTGTGTACCAGTCAGCACATCTCTCCAGTCTGGATGGCAAGATGGGCTCACTTGTATGTGCATGTGAGTGTGTGAGAGAGAACACCTCTCCTACTGCTTTAAGCCAATAAAAAACATTGGAGCTGTTTTTCTGAACTCAGGTCGGTGCATCATCAACAAAACAGAAGTTTCACATGGCATAAAACAGACAGTGAGGTGTCTCTTAGAACTTTGTCACACCCTCTAGGGAGGAAGACAAACTCACAGCTATCAAAGACTGCAATGAAAGCAAACTTTGATGGGAGAAAAATCACCACAGCATGCTAAAATTATTCTTTTTTACTAAGCTGATTAAAGCAGCAGCCTAGGGGACCCATCACAAGGAGGGCACTGCCATGCCAGACACAAAGAAACACAGTCTCTCCCCTGACATTTTAAACCAGGAGATTGCAGCGTGGGCAGCTTGCTTTCCCAGAGGCTGCAGAACCCCACCTTGAAGGCCTACAGGACATTCCCATTCCCACAGAGCCCTCCAACAGAGTACAGTCAACAGGAGAAGCATCAGGCAGGCCTGGACAACGTTTGTGTGACTGAGTTTTGGCATGTCCATTTTTTACCTCCACCCTCCATTCCCACTGACACAATCTCTACTTTTGTCTGTTTCCATCACAACGCCTACAAACTGGAGTAAGAAGGATTGCAAAGTCAAGCATTTCCCTGTGATAAGGGAAATAATCCCAACTCTGAAAAATCTTTTGTCCCCACTCTGTTCCAGAGCCCATAATAGCAGCCACAGGTGGAAGGCTACAGATTTAATTTTTAACCTCCTGGGCAATCAATAAATAAATGAAAACATTTCTCTTGTAAGAAATCACTGTTTCTGGCAACTGGAAAAGCACATTTCTAGAGAAAGAAGTCAGGTTGATGACTTCTACAGATTCACATACTACTCATTCACTCACCAATCCTTACCTCCTGCTCATTCCTTAGTCAGAACAGATCTTCAAATGCAAATTACTCTCCACATACCAACATGCACACACACACTTCAGCAATAGCTTGGTGAACAGCAAGACAGGAAACGACATGAAAGGATCCATATGGGGCCCACACCAGACAATTTTAGCTTGAGTGCCCAAGAGGAACACAGTTCCCCAGCTAACCTAGCTAAATGTTTACAAAGCTGAAAGCAACCAGTGTCCAGCTGACTCCACAGTCAATGCAGCCAGAGATAAGCAGCTACTTCTCCATATTTGAGAAGTAATAGCAGTACATGCATGTCACCTAGACATTTTATGAGTTTTCTGGGTGAAAGCCTGCTGAGGTTTTCTTCCCAGGAGAAGCTCGTCTTATCTTTGAGCTGTGTGTTCAAGAACACAGATGCATTCTTTTGCCCTGTCTCCTGATATGGGGAAATGTGGTTTTCTTCCTCTAAACCTGTGATATAGAGAAATGTTATCTCTCTGATTTCGTAAACATTTTCTAGCAGTCTTGTACTGACCATGAGAAGGAAGGCATGTTAGCTTGGTACTGGGACATATAACCTAAATTCCTTCTGAACAGTGGAGTCATTTTAATAAATCATATAAGCCTTCTGATATTGGAGTCAAAGAATCCTGATTCACTGATCGGGAAACAACAATACATGCATGCAGCTTTCTGGTAGGAGACAGCAGTTCAAAAATCCCCATGTGTATTTCTTGGCAGTAAGTAGGCACAGCTCAGTCCAGAGATAAAGGGATCTCCAGTGAGCTCTCCAGAGTCAAAAACTATTGCATCATTCTGAACTAACTTCTGTCCCACACAGCTCATACTGAGGGAACAAGACATGAGAAAGTTCATGAGACAGATGGGGAAGGAGTGTGTCCTCTCCTGCCAACACAGTAGAGGAACTGTGCAGGAACTGGAGATGATCTGTTAGGAGGAAAGTTAATTGACAGATTGTCAAAGAGTTCAGTAAGGAAAGCCACATGATTTCTCCCAAGGGCTGGGACTGTGAGCCTGGATCATAAGTATCATCCCCAGGGAAGCAGGGCTCTTTGGCAGATGGGTCTATAACGAGTCTGAGACATGAGGGACGAGCTGATGCACAATGCAGGGACCATTACATGGAGGAAGCCTGTGCAGAGGTAATTTCAATGCTGCAGTGAACACTGACAAAGGAATTAACCACAGCTATGGACAGAAAGGGTCAGGATGTAGACTGCTGAGAGAACTGTCCCATTATTTCATGCAAATATTTCTCCTGTCAGAGCCTTACAGGAGTCACAACAACTCCACTCCTGGCACCTGCAAAGAGGAGTCCTGTGGGGTTCTGGCCAAAAAAAATGGTGGTAATAGGGGAAGGGAAGATAAGCAGCTACACTAGGTGCTGAGAAAACGCAGCCATACAGGGTCCACGCTTGTAGGGCCCCATGCTGTACTTGCCTGTGGCAGGAGACCTGTCCTGCTGCCCAGCTCTACCTACCTCAAGGGGTGACTGCCTGTGAGGGAACCAGAGGGGCTCAGCTGCAGTCCTGTACCCAAAGAGCCCCAGACAGAGATGAATCCCATGTGCATCCTTCCACTCACTCACTGTGGAACCTCTGTTGTGAGATGCTCCCCTCTTATGTACCCAAGGTGATGTGCACATCCTCTCACCCATGATAGACATCCCACTTGCTTCACATCAATTGTGAAGGTGGATGCTAGAGATGGGGGTGGACAGCAGACACCGAGGATGCCTCAAGGGCTGGAGTGGCTCTGGGTCATGAGATATCTCTGTTCAGAGCCCAGTGGCAGCCTGCCTCTTCAACCCCTCACTCCACAAACTGAAATCAAGGAGCATGAAGCGTAGAGCAGACCCCGGCTTTGGAAAAGTAACCTCTCAGAGCCAGAGAGCAGAAAATCTTCCTTCTCTGGAGAGCAATAAGCACACAGGCTGGGAGCAGTTAGCACATTCAGGGGGGAGAGCTCCTCTGCCCTCCCCTCCCCATCTCGCCATGAGAGCTGTCGGCAGCAGCAGTGGGAGCGGGTTTAAGTGACTCGGCTGGCAGAGCTGTTTCATTAGCAATTTGGAGCCATGCCGTGCAGAAAGCAGCATTGTTCTCAGATGTTCGGCTATCAATCTGCATAATGAAACAGGTGATAGGAGCTCTTCCCATTCATGCAGCAGCAATTGGAGGGGATTTAGAGATGAGGGGAAGGGGTTATGTCTAATTGGCCACAATTAATTTGATGAGAGTTTTTTTCAATATATTGTCTATCACCAAATGGATTCTACAGAAAAGCACATCTGCACTTATTTATCTGCCTCATGTAGGCCCTGTTTACACTGTAAAGTGTTTGCCAATAGCATTGAAAGCAGTTTCCCAAACTCAGCAAGCTCTTGCAACAAAAAGGCCTTTTTATCAGCCGATCTACTTTTACACTGCATGAAAAATTCCCAAATCAATTCACTGCTGAATAACATAATGAGCTGGCAGAACTTGATGCAAGGGTGGGTGGGTGGATGTGTGGGTGTAGTGCTTTACCCTTATACAGCTTCTCTGGAAGGGCTCCTTAAACATTGTAAGGTCCAGATGACCAGTTAAAGTTTTCTACCACAGGCAGCTCCACAGCTTTGACCCACCAAACTGAGAGCCACAAATTCAGCTCCTCTGCTAGCTGCAAGTCCAAAAGAGCTTAAGCCCGTGTTAGATACTTTGAGCTTCCTTCATTTACCCAAAACTGGTGCTGGAGACTCCTCCATTCCCTGGACAATGCCCACCAGAGCTTTACTGCTGGAAAGTTCTTCCAAGTATTTGATCTAAAGCCTTCCAGCTGCAAATGCCACTGCAATATTATCAGTTATCTTATCCATAGGCAGGGAAATCCAAATAGTTTCTTCTTCTCTGAAGGTGCATTTTATGTTTTTGAAGACCATTATGCTGCTGCTTCTGCATGTTCTTTCACTGCAGCTAAAGAAGCCCACTTTCTTTAGTCTTTCTTTGCAAGCTATGTTATATGGATCTGCAGCCATTCCTGCTGTTGTCCTTTGGCTGTATCCTGTAGGACTTTCCTTGACTTACCTTTGGTTGGTGAACATGCTCTCCACCATATCAAGAACAATCTGATCAAGACCCAAAGATGCTGAGAGAATGTTACAGTAAAAAAGCTTGCAGTAAGGCAACACAAACAATGCTAGTCAGAGTTCATGCTCATTATTACTCTTCTCAGGGCCTCTCTGTATTATATCATGTCTTCTCTATCCTTCCTTTTCAGCACATCCACAAACCCATGCCCCCAGTCAGCTGTCCTGGAAGAGGAGGTGCTCTCCAGATTTCGAGCATGGAACTTGAAATTTTTGGTGGCATAGTGCTGTAGGCACTTTAAAATCAACAAAATTGCATCCCAGCTAGGACTGTGCCAGCTGTGCCAGCCCAGCAGCATAGGCAGAAAATCAAACCACAAACCTAAACCTTAGCACTGGTACAAGTTTGTGAGGAGAGCAGACTAAAGTGACTGTGCTGCTCATTCTTATTATTAATAACTCTCTTGTACAGATACTTCTCAAGATTCATTCCTAAAGGATTCCTCTCCCCTCTGCACAGTCATGTAGTTTTGACATTATGGACATTTTTTATTTCCAAGGTGGAACTCTCAGCCATTTCTAAGTGACTATAAGTTTTTAGATCATCCTTTTACTCTAGCTCTTTTTAGTTCCCTCCTGGATTCCCTCACAATAACATTCTCTGCCTTCTCAGCAGTGGCTGGGACTCCTCACAGCTCTGAATCCACCAACTCTTCCTGAAACCCCAGTTTCTTGCCTTCACTAGTCAAACAACACATCTTGATTTATAAACAAACAAAAAAAGGAAGCTAAAAAAAAGGGGACCTAACAGCACCAAATCCAATATGTTGATTTTGGGAGGGCATAAAATTACCTTGTGCTCCCTCAGACTTTGACTTTGTGGTTTATCTTATTATTCAGTACCCAGCGATATTTCAAATTCTCTGTCTTGCTTTGCATAGCGCTTTCACCCATGAATTGCTCTAGATAAGTCCAAGAAAGGAGTTATCAGTTATTGCAGCTGACTGCAGTGAAGTTGGCAAAGAAATCTATTAAGGCCCCTTTTAAAGGAAGATGAAGTGTGGGTCAGACCCACAAACAAGAAAGAAAAATATCTATGAACGTCTGTTGGTGAAATATGGACACGTGCAGGTCAGGAAAAGGAACAGAGCAACCTAGTGACAATGCAGAGGTGGGAGGGGCAGGTGAAAGCAAAAGAAAAGAGTTCAAATATAGCAATTTTAAAAATAGTTGTCCTTGCAAAATAACTGAGATGAAAGCAGAGATCCAATTGGTGGAAGAAGCCTCCATCACATGCAGTTATTGCCAGAGCAGTGCACACAGTAGGACTGTGCAGCCTCCTTGCAAGCTGGATTGCTGTGCACAGACCTGCCCTGTGCCGCTTCTGCGCAGAGCAGGAGACTGAAAACCTTGGGCAGTGCAGTGTCACCCCAACCAGCACCCTGGGGACTCCACATCCCCCATAAACACACATAAACACACATAAACAGGCACTGCCTGTGCCTGCTGCCGCCACACTGCCTGTATGCTGACCCCAGCACTACAGATACACCAGGTCTGAGGGGCCACTGCAGGATCCCACCATCACCTGCAGACAGAGCCCCCCCAACACCAGCACACCAGGAGTCTCCTGGGTCGAGCAAGTGCGTGAACATTATACAGGCTCTGTGCAGTTCCTCCACCCAACAGGTAATATTAAAGCCTTAAATATTCCTCAGGACACATTTGGCAGTATACAGGCTTCGAGTCACTGTTAGGTGTCCCTCAAGCTTGACCAGAAATCTGTAGTGGAATCACTGAGCTTCACCAGTCAGAGCCAAAAGCTGCTGGCACAGCTCAAGTGTTAGTATGTAGGATATCAGAACACCACAGTCATATCTGTTGCAATGAAGGGCTCTATGAAATCATAGCTACGGTACACTTAACTTTTGGTTGCATGCACATAGAGGATGGAGATCATCTGTTTATCCAGCATCAAATCATGCCATGGATTTAGTTCTTGAAAGGCAGTTTCCTTGGAAGCTAAACACAGTGGGACAAAGGGTGTCTACTGAATAATCCCAGGCAAACACAAAAGAGAAATTCGCAAGGCAGAAAGATGCCACTTATTACATTCATGTTAATATCATTAGGAGTGTAGATGTTCATTCAGAGGGAGAAAATTAAGTGATTAAAAAGACCTTGAGAGGAGAGGTGACAGCTAAGTACAGAGGAATTTGAAATCTGCTTTGTTTGCACATGAGACAGCTGGTTAACAAATTATGAAACACTCTGAGAAATTCAGAGGATGTAGTTTGGTGGCAAAGGGATCCCATTTTTCACTAACAAAACCTAACTAGCGACCCATTTTCACTAACAAAAGAAGGTCAGATCCTCCTGTCTTCTGAGTACTAACAGTAGCCAACCTCCTATTATGTGGTACTAGCCACTGGGCAGCAGGGTGAAACCCTGCACAAGCCTGGCAAACCTCCAAAAGGCTTCACAGGGGCCAGAATTTTCATTCAAGCAATTTTAAAAGCTTAGTAATCACATTAGTGCAATTTCTTAAGCATGTCTGTAGTGCAGGGAGGCAAAGCAAAAAAGCAGGGCACTTCGGACAGGGCAGCACCTTCCCAGAGTTGGGAGATAATGCCTTCCTTTAACCTTCTGATGAAAGCTGCCTCCTACCTGCAAGTGAAAGACAGAGAAATGAAAGCCAAAGCAGCCCCATGTGAGTCCTGGGGCACTGAGCTACACCTGAAATAAACAAGTCTACTGGGCCACCAAGACTTAGGAGAAGTTTGACCTTGAGTAGCCAAAGGCCTGGGAGAAGCAGGGCTTCTTTCCATGTAGTGAAGTAAAAAAGCCTGGAAAGATACAACCTGCCAAATATTTATCAAGTATATGTATGTGCATATAGCTCCAAATGTCACAGTCACCAGGCATCAGCAATGGAAGTGTGGGGGTACAGCTCTTGTATGATTTTTTTTTTTTTTTTTTTAATCCTGTAGATCCTATACTTCCATCCCTTCCCCACCAGTAATTCAGCCCTGATCATCCAGCTGAAGGAGGCCAGCTCTCATCTCTCAGGCTGCCAAATTTTGGTGGCAGGGCTATTGTCTTTTATTTGACTGCAAAGTGCCAAGTACATTTATGGCACCATATAAATAATAAATAAAAATATTCATTGTTTTCCTCTCCCCTGGCTTATACTGATGTGAGAAGCAGGACAATCCTTTGCTTCCCTCTCTCCCTTACGTAACTCTCCAAAGGCAGCTTTTTCCAGACTGCCAAGCAATTAGCACAGAAGCAACCAAATTTAACCTCTACCTCCAAAGGGAGATAGCTCCAAGAGCTGGTGAAAAGGAAGATGAAAAGAAAGGGTCAGTGGTGGTCACAGCCTGGGAAAGGCCAGGGTGCTGTGGAGGGGGAATGCAAAAGCTGCAAGATAAGGACTATACCACAGCCCCATCACCAAAGTCCTTCATCCAGTGACTCTCATCTGTACCACCAACCAAGTCCAGGGGTTTGTATTTCTTCTTTTCCAGCAAGGATGAATTAAGCCTACAGTCTACTTTAAACATTTATAGTCTTAAAAACTACTGAATCACATTTTAGCACACAGGCACAGAGGTTTGTTCCAAAGATCTCAGTAAGCATAAAAATTATCCCAATACAAAGACTGCAGAATGTCTAAATCTATGATAAACACACCCATCTGCAACTGCAAAAATTTATCTAAGATTATATTTATGTATACAATAAACATGAGTCACAAATCAGAAAAATCTATTATTAACATATGATATGCCGTAGCTATTTATAGCTATTTATTAATAAGAAAATTTTAAAATAATATATACACATAGTACACATGCATTGTGGGTGTTTACATATAATATATAGCTACACTATATGGTATTTTAAAATACTTCATACTATAGCACCTGATGATTTACAAGGAGATGCAAAGAAATAATCAGATTTTAAGCCATAATATTTCAGACTATCAGAGCTCTGAGTTTTTTACACTTCACTATGAACAAGTGTTTCTTGTATTAAGCACTAGTTGATATCACTGTTATTGATAAAGGTCATATTTAAGCAAAAGGCACAGTTCAACTCATTCACAGGGAGATGTACCCCTAGGAAAGCACTGTGGAAAAAAATTCAACTCTACCCCATGACATAGGGTCTGGAGATTCAAGAACCTCTTTATTTTGGGAAGGTTTTTTTTGTCAAGTTAGGTGCATCAGATTTACACATTTTGGAAAAGGTTATGATTTATCACAAGAGGACAGGATTGGAAGTGGCATGGTCCTTCTTCTGTCTGCCTAACTCCTATCTCCAGCAAGGTGTCCTGACAATGAAAATCATACCGCTGCTGAAAGATTGCATACTTTCTGCCTTTGGACACCACCACATAAAACTTCCTTTGTATCCTGCTGGAACGTGTGGAAGTGCCACAAATGTCAGTAAACACTAAATATTTCATCCCTGGAAGATTTGTACTGCCTCCAAGGCATCCAATTAGACAATCTTCCCTTATGGATCTCACAAGGCACAAGACTGACCCTCACTTTTAGTCCTCTTGAAAAACGTCTAGCTGAAGATATCTGCTCTGCACTTTGACTGGACTTCTCCAGAACAGGTATTTGTTGCACAAAAGCTGCAAGCTCAGGGAAGCATTTAACTTCAATCATGTGAATAATAGCCCATTGACTTTAATGTCACCACTCATGAGCACAAAGTTAAGCACACGCTTAAGTCTGCATATCTGGGATCCTTGTATAATTTCAATTTAATGTGCCACAAAGTACAATGTGGGAAATAATTCATTTTTCAGTTTCACAGCCAAGCATCTATTACTTCCAGATAAGAGCAGATCCTTTTATTTCTGTAGGTTTTTCAGTGAGGCTTTTGTTTTGCATCAACCTGAAATGTTCCATTCACCTCAGATCTACCTATGTTGTTTTGTCTTCTAATTATCTCTGTCTGTCCTCTTTCTTTGTTACAGAAAAAAACTATTTTTCCACTTTTTTCCCCCTTAAATGTACATAAATTTTATGAGTAGTGCCTTTAGAAAATAACATGTCAAAATACATTTTAGAAATATCAAAATATTTTGTATGAAGTATACTAAAATGAGCTATTTTGGAAAATATCAGGAATTCCTTCTGCCTTCTTATACTCTCCTCAGATTTTTTTCAGTAAAAATACTGGCCAGTTTTAACTTCAAAATCTACCTTTCAAAAAAAGAAACAAACTCATATCTATTGAAAAAATAACTGACCTATGCTGCATTTGTCTCAACATTTCATTAACATTTTAAAAAGCAACTAAGTCAAATATGTGTGAAATTTCAGCAATCTCTATTAATCTGCAGGCATGCAGAAATCCATTTGTCTCCTTTTCATGTCAATTACAAATTACCATTTTGATACTTTATTAGCTTCTTTGGCATTTCCAACTAATTTATAGGAAAGGATACTATTTTTATTATTATTATTAACCTACTGCCTTCTAAATCAATTTATTTAAATGCCCTGCTGTCTGTCCACAGTTGCTCTTATTCTATTACTACTTTATATGAATAGAAATTACGTATAGCTATTAGATTACTTCACACATTAGTTCATTTTATATAATCTTTCCTGTATTTATTGCCTTCGTTAGACTGAAATACCGCAGGCGCTTGTTTCTCTAATGTGTCTGAAGCTGTCCCACTAATGGAAATTGGGTTATATCTTCTGATTACACTCAGATGAAATCCAGACCCAGGAGCTGACTGCAGTATTCTGGGACAGGCCCTCTTACCACTGGGGCTTTTGCATGGGTCAGGGCAGCAGCAGCCCCCCACATGGATCCCGGATGGATGCAGCCCAGCAGCATGGGCAAAGATGCTCCAGCTGGGCTTGCTGGCAGCTGCCATGGCCAGTGTGACACTGCCCCTGCCAGGACCACCTCCAGCCCTCTGCTGCACAAGGTGGACCAGTAGAAGTGGAAGGTGTTGGAGGTGGAAGGTGCTGCTTTGGCACCTGCGCAGGAGGAAAGTGGTTCAGCATGCCACAAGCACAGGGGGCTGGAAAGGAGATGCTGTCAAGAGCAGGACTTCTCCTGCAGAACTGACAAGGCCAGTGCTGCTCTCAGGCAGGAGCAGGTTTCTCCTCTCTCAAACTGCCCATGGCTGGCCCAGAGTTAAGAGCTAAAGCTCGATGTATGATTTAGCAGCTCCCAAGGTTAACACAGGGGAACCAACAGCCATCATAAAGTGGGTTCCTGCATCAGCTCTGGCACCTGTTTTGAGCCAGCTATGCTCAAAGGGTGCCATTCAGCAAGGGGAGCATCACCTGGGACAGAGAGAGAGTGGCAGAGGTCCCTACATTCATAGAGGGGGCCTCCAGGCACCCTCAGTTCAACCTGGTACCCTGGGACAGAGGCATCCACTCCAGCCCAGCTCAGACAGATGTGCTCAAGCATCCACAGGAGCACAGCGGGGGCATGACGTTAGTCATTGTCTTGCATGCCATTAGGAAGTAAATGCTGGGGCACAGCCAAGACATCATCCAAGTCCTGAGACACCTGGAGCATTTCAGTCTGCTTTTCTGGGGAAGTGGTATGCCAGGAGCTGTAGGCATCTCTTGCAGTGGCTCTTCCCAGGCAAAACCTAAGAAAGAGGGTCCAAGGAGACCTTCAGGGTAGCTGTTGCAGAGTGTGGCTAGCCTGACCTTGGCAAGTGCACCCCAGCTAGGCACAGAAATAGATTTTGTGAGTGCATATGATATTTTGGCTGCTCTACAGTGTTAGTGGGACACCTTCCCCAAGTACTGTCAAACTACGGAGACATTTGCAAGCAGACCTGGGTCTAGGCAAGTAGGAACAATATCATTTTGTTACTGTCACTTTGCTGATTGGCTTGGATTACATCCTCTGCTGAGCTCTTCTGCTGGACACAAGTGCCCTTACCAGCTGATGCAGAAGGCCAGGAGACCAATCTGCCTTTCGCTGTGGACACCAGATCATACTTTTGGGATAAAAGAGATTGGAAACTACAGTCTTTCCTCTTGGAAAACAGTCTTTCCCACCTGGCTTTGAACAGTGACTGCCTCTTTTGAAAGTGTGAACTGGCTTTAAGCAGGCAAGAGAAGTGAGGTAGAACACAGCTCACCCCCCTGTGCCCTGGATGTGGCTGTGCCCTTCAACCAAGCAGTGCCTTGAGAGGGGGAGTGAGTAGCAATCAGCGTGTGGGCTTTGGAAAAGGGAAAAGATGAGATTCAGAAGAGTGAATTCCTCCCAAACCAGGGGATCTTGAAGCAATGTGACAAGTGTCTGGATGACTGCTCCCAAATCCTACAGGGCCCTTTGCATATTCAGAGAGTAAAATCCATAAGCCCAGTAGATCAAGCTCATTCACTCACTTATTTTGGATGGAGTTAGTCCCACCTGCCTTTATTGCCCAAAGGCAGCTGTTGGCCTTCAGTTTCACCAGCCAATTTTCATTTTATTCCAGATGCTCTGGTAGATTTTAATCTTACCCAAATATTGTATTTGCACTAGTAGCTATGTTTGAGGCATACCACAATCCTCCAACTGTGTACTATAGTCTTTCTCTTCCCCAAGGAAAAAAGCACATATGCTTTAGCGTAGCAAAAGTAAATACAGGTACATTGGCAGAGAAAAGTAGAAGAAAATGGACTCAATCCAATACACACAGGTGGCCTTACAGTGAAATCAACTAAAACAGGCCCAGAAATTTTATTCAAAGGCTCTGTGAAGCTCCGGGAGTCACTGCTTTCAAATATTTCATGCACATATCTCTGCAGGTATGAAGAATATCTTGAAAAACGTGAGAATGAAAGCAGGTTCTCTCCATAAGCCTAGACAGAGCCTGAAACAATAGATCACAGGTACAAACTATCCCATTTAGCTCAGACAGTTGAAAACCTAATGATGACAAACGAATGTTACCTCTGATAGGGCTGGCTGGTTTTAAACAGTATCTTTCAATCTGAAGGAGCTCACAGCTTCTAAGTAGTCCCTGCAACAATCTCCACCTGACAGAAAAGCATCCAACTCTCTACCCCATCCTCAACACAGCACATTGCAAATGAGGAGACAAGGTGAAACAAATTGAGGTCAAAATGAAAACAAATCATTTTGTTTTAAATAGGAGCACTTCTGCCTGGATTGTATTATTTTGCGCCATGTTTCATTCCAGAAAAAAAAACCCCAAAAACAAAACAAAAACCAAATAAAATTAGTAAGAAAAATTCCTGTGATTAATCCATCACAGAATTCCAGCCTGCTGAACAGAATGCCATACACATAGGAGGCCTGACCACAAATTATTTCTAGGCTGTCATGACGGACACAAGAGTCAGTAACTATAACCAACCCAGCAGCTGCAACTGACCCTCACAGTCCTCCTCTTGCTGCTATCCCCAATAGCAATGTGTGCAACCCATGGCTATTTGGCTGCCCTGCAATGGCATGACCCCTTAAGCAGCCCCAGTGACTGAGTTACAAGCTCAGCGTGGGCAATCCAGCCTCACAATACTCAATTCCTTGTGAGCAGTCTCACCACAAAACAAAAAAAAAAGCAGTGTGCAAGGCATTACGCCCTCATGAGCCAGACAGTGCTACCCTGCATGTATCAGCAAGCTTCTCAAAATCCTCAAGTGTTCAGAGTCCAGCAAAAGCGAATGCTCTGCATGGGCAAAATGCTGTGCAGATAAACAAGGCATTGAAGTGCAGTCTGAACACAAAACAATTTCTTGTGGAAAGCCTCCAAACACCTTGAAAAAACGACAGTATAACTTCAAATGCAAGCAATAGTAAGTCATCAAAGCCACAGTGATTTACCCCCACGGACAGAACTTGTTTTCAGAATAAATTAACAGATCATATTTGCTAGCCTAATGGTCAGCATTCCTACCTAAGAAAAATGATTCAATCCTGAAGAAACAGGTTACAGCCATTATACATATCTCCAAAACTCCATTAATTTGTTTCTTGCTGACAGTCAAGGTGTAGTTTGGGATCATGCAAGCAAGCACAGCTCAGTTCTGTTTATAATTCATTCCTCAAGTTCTTAACACATGTAAAAGCTCAACTGAATATCAATGAAGAACAGTTGTGCTATTTAAACTAGGGTCCAAAGCTATGATGTGACTCTGAAAACACCTGACCACTTTCCTTGTGAAACAAAAGAAGAGAGGGTAGAGCTTTCCTTCTGTGGAAAAGGCTGCTTTGAGAGTTTGGGTGGATACATTACCTTTTTGTCGCTCAAGCCAGACACCTGGTCCACGTATTCCTCTTGGATCATGAAGGCAGCCAGGTTGGCAGTGTAGCTGGCCAGAAAGATGACAGCGAAGAAGGCCCACACCGACACCATGATCTTGCTAGTGGTACCCTTGGGATTCTGTACTGGCACAGAGTTGTTGAACACCAGCCCCCACAGCAGCCAGATAGCTTTGCCAATGGTGAAAGAGGGACCTCCTGGTTCTAGAGTGATTAAGAAACATGATCCCACAGTGAGCATCTGAGAGTAAGTGGTCTGCATTTCCAGTCACATGCATGTCTTGATTTCAGAGTTAAGAGCAGAATCCATTCCTACTTGTGAGGTGCATATCTGCAGCTGCACTCTCCTAAGTTCACGCTACCGTATCTCAGCAAAGTACAAGCTGATTTTTTTTTTTCAAATATCCTCAGATTTCCATATTTTTCTATCTCAGGGATTTCAACTGAAACCTTATATGAGGGCATTTTTAAAAATTTGATTGACATATCTAGAAGCCCAAACATTTAATTTTGGTTGAAGTGTTGTCCCCAGAAATAGAATTTGCTCAGAAACATTCTATCCTCATTTCCAGTTGTTCAAGAGTGATGTCCTCAAACTCCCAGCATACACCTGTGTAAAACATGGCTCTCACTGTACTTGTAAAGGTACAAGGACAAGCACCATCTGAAATAACAGGGCTCTAGAAATACTTCTGCACGAGTGTTTCATTACTCCATCTATTGAAGATCCATAAACCAGAGAAGAACACAGCTCCCTCTCCCCATATTTTGTGTCTAAGGTACATGGCAATGACCTATACTTGTTCCACCTTAAGAAAATCTGCAGGTCTTCCCTAGATAGTCCAGGAGCAGACCCAGTGTTTTAAAAGCTCCTATTTTTCCCCTTATTCACTTTTCAGTGTGGAAGCTCACTCATACCCCAGAAGCCATGTGTGCTAATGAAGCAATAGATCTGAAAACATGTGAAATGGCACCTGTCTCCCAGCAATCTTGTATCCCCAGCACATGCTGGTTCCATTGGTGGGAACCTAACCCAGAATTTCCTCAACTTGAGCACAAGAAGAGCTGAGAGGGAGAATGCAGATGTGATCGCTCCTTGGACACTGAGAAGGTCCTCTTAGGATGAATGGAACAGTTCAAGCATCTGTCCTTTCTCCAAGGTGCCAACCTGATCAGCATCCCACACTTTATTTCCTCAGGCAGGCTGATTGGGCCCTAGTGCTGCTGCCTGTGGTTAAGATTGACTCCAGCAAAATAGCAAAAGGGAAGAAAGTTTTGACATGCCTTTCCAAACCTCTGAGCAGTGAATAGCATCAATCATCTGGAAACACTAACCGTGTTACCCTAAATACAACTGAACCATGCAAGGGGCTCATTTTTTACCCAGGGAACTGCACACCAAGTTCAGAGCAGAATCGTCACCTGATAAAACTGGTGCCTTTAAATTCCAGGGAGATAAAGCTCCTAAGAGAAATATGATTTGGCAGTCTTTGTCTTTTTACCCACTGGAGTGGTATTTTTATATCCCTCTCTACCTAATGTGCCCTAAGATATACAGGTGAAGGGCCTGAAAAACATCAGTGGGACCTGTACAGTGGAAGGCAATCTTGAGAAGTTCCCTTCTAAGAGCCTCCCTCTCTCCACTGATCACCTCACATGCTTCCACAATTACTCTGTCAGACACAAACCAAGATTGTAATGGGACATTTCAATCCAAAAGTCTTGATGTTCTTAAAGAGATGTGCAGGTGTTTGGGGCATACTGTGAGGGGTGTACTGTCGTAGTGCAAACGCAGCCAAAGTAACATTAGCCAGGGCTCTTGTTACCAAAATCAGCATTGCAGCCTCAGCAGCAGATTTCCGTATCTTCGTATTTCATCTCTCAGGGATAATATTGGTCTGACCATGCCATACTCTTCATAATTACTCAGAAATATTGCTATTTGTAGCGGCAGTTCGGCTAACTTAACAACTGCACAACTGCACACCTGTACTAAAAACTGCTTGCAGTTCCACATCTGTAATTACACCTCCTAAGAGACCCAGGTTTCTCAGTACTTGTGCCCACAGATCCATAGGATTATGATCAGGTGCCACAAAGGCCTTCTACAGCTCCATGTTAAGAGACAAGTTCTCCACTTCCCCATGTATGTGGTTCTGCCTGCATTCTCAGTAATACACTTTATTTTCACTCCTCTGTAATTTAATGGCATAAGTTGACTCAAAGCACTAGACTTGGGAGCAAATGAGTGCATCTTCCAGCCTCTCTCCCACTATTCTGTATGAACCAATAAATCCAGAAAGGTTTGAAGGGCTGATTCACCAGGGGGTGAAGATATGCAGATGACAGAAGAATCAACTTGCTAATTGTTTTCATGTCAATAAGGGGAAAAAGGCTGTATCTTAGGAAGGACAGACAGCCTTTGTTTAATTCATCTGCCTGCCTTCTGAAGATCAGAACCACAGAGATGGATCACTTGCTTGGTCCCAACTTTTCTGCTGCCCTTGAAAAATAATTCTTTACCTACTCCCAAGAAAATTAGTTTCCCATTCTCTTGGTTGGTCTTAGAAAGCCAGAAGGTAGGGAAGGACCTGACCAGGTGACAGATGTGGATTCTGGAGGACATAGCACTATGCCTGGAGTTTAGCGCAGTGGTCTGCTCTCCAGGGAGACGTAGCACTGAAGGATGGATTGACAGTGCTGAGCCCTGTGATTGTCTCAGAGTGCAGCATTGTAAGCCCTGCCAGCACTGGCTACCAGGGCCCATTTTCCTTCAATGAGAAACAAGTTGGAGCTGGTATGTGCTTTAGACATGAAAGGCGACACAGCTCCGTCTCTCACGCCAAGCAAATTTTCCATTATACACATCTGTTCTCTTCAGAGCCTTTTTTCCGCCTCCATCCCTGTCCTCTTTAGTCTGAATGCAGAGCTCAGAGTGGGCTAGGCCCGTATCGCATCCAAGGCAAAGGAATGCCCCAACAAACAAACGGAGACTGGAAACCAGAGGGGATCATGGCAAGAAACAGCCCCCCTTACCTCTGCCATCAGCAAGGCACCGATTATAGCCCACAGGGCTGAAGTACTCAAAGACGAAGACAGCCACCGCAGAGATGATAAGCAGCATCACAAACATCATCACCCACACGTCAGCACTGAAAGGCTCTGGAGAGGGAGAGAAAACCATGGTGAAAGAAAGACCTGATAACACCTCACCTCCTCTCCTCTCCAGAGAAGCCCAGTGTGGGGCAAACTGGGTTGGGGAAAAGCAGGAGTTAAAGTCTTCAACCTGATTCTAAAAGTCTTCTTGAACTGGAAAAACTGAAGTTTCTGTCTCTGTAATGACTGCATTCCATCGTACTGTTACATTTGTGACACATAGCTCCATCTGGAACCACACACAGCCATAGTGGCATGCATTGATAAAATAAAATGCATTGATAAAAGATTGTTCCCAGGAAGTCCTCCAGCACCATCTGGAGAGAGTGGGGAAAATCAGACAGAACTGGCAGAGTTTCAGATAAGCATCCAACTTTCAAGATGCTATCGAGCCAAAGAGCATCTCCAATTTCTAAGGTGGAGCCATAATGACAGTAGGTTTTTAGTATTCAATACATGTGGCAATGGAAACACTGGCTCATTCTAGAAATGTTAGTGTTCATGTTCTGCAAGTATTTGATCTCTGTCAGATTTTCTCCTTCTCCCAGCCTGAACAGCAAAAGATAGGACTGAACCAGATCAAAGAAACAAAGAACTTTGCTCCAGAGTATAGCCAATATTGCAACTTCAGTTAAATTGCAGTTTAGAATTTTGGAGATAACTTTAACATTGCTTTTACATACCCCAGCAATATTGGTGGACTTGTTAAGGGAAAAAGCTCCTAAAGAGTTGGTAGTCATGAAACTCATATTTGAAAAGGTCTGGGAAAATTTCATTACCCATATAAAAGTATTTCTGTCCGTGAATGTTCTTAGGACTCTGGCAGAGAGCAGACAGTAATTATATAACTCATATACTGTGTTTGCAGCATCATAAAGCATTCTATAAAGCCAAATAGTAGACACTAGGAAGACATGAATGTCGTGGGGAAATGCAATATCATTTCCGTATTCTCTGATCACCCTCCGTCGCTGAAGGACATTAGGAATGCCTTTATTGTGAGACACAGTGTCAGCACAGAACCAATGGCTCAACTGCTCTTGAAAAGGTCTATTAGTTCTCTAACTTCTACTAGGTGTCAAGGGAGGGTCAAGTTAACAACATCTTTACAAATAATGTCTCTCAACATACAACTATCTTTCGCCAATTGCTATCACCAAGTGTTAGGGTAACCCAGCTATAAGGTTTGAATCAATTTTCTTCTGGCCTACACTCCTTGAACAACATACTATTAGTTGAGTCACTGGGAAACCACGTGCTGCGGTGTATGTGACAACTCTGAGTGAGCCCAATTTTTCTGGGATTCAGCATGCAATTACTGAAAAATGCCTTGGCTTGGAACTCACAGGCAGTGCCTATTTGCACTTGCATTTGCCTGGATTTTGCTTGCCCGGAATTCAGTTCTAAAACCTCACTGTATATTTTTATTCACCTGTCCCACAGGTACTCCCAAAAAAGAGTTTTCAGGCTAAGAATCACTGGCAACCTTCACCTAATTTTTTTTTTTATGACCACCGGGTGAAGTTTTAATTTTAGATTGAAACAATACCTAAGAAGGCAGAAGGTGAGACAGTTCCATTGCTACGTGACACCATGACACTGATTCCTGTCTCAATGAAGGGCACAGAGAAATCCACCACTTCTGAACGTTCCTCATTAATGGTGAGGGATCCCACAGCCATATAGGCCCGTTTGGTGACAACCTGGAGGAAGAAAAGAAAGAGATCACACACAGACACAAAGCAGCCCTCAAGCACCTCAGTCAAGCCCCTTCTCATCTTCCTGCCTTTCAACACAATCCTTTTACTCCTGTAATCCCATTCCCTATATTGTTTGTAACATCTCTCCTTTCTAATCTTTCATCAGGACACCTTCTTCTCTCAGAAAACCTATAGACATTAATCTTCTCCTCAAAGCTGGTATGTGTACAAAAAATAAATCCACAGAGGTCTTAGGATAAACACATCATCCACGGAGAAGACATCTTATCTCATTTTTCTGTCCTTGCTTTATCCTCCCTCTAACACTGCAAAGTCTTATTTCATTCTTTATTCACCTTATATACAACCTAAGCATAATCTAGGTTGCAGCAACCGTGGTGAATGGATATCAACCTCTTTCTAAGACTGTGTAGGCCAAATTTGTGAGACCATAGAGAATAATAATTAATGGTCAGAAAAGAAAGGTTGTCACGGTCGGAGTGTCAGAGCAAATTAATTCACTCAGTGCCAAGAAAGAATGCAGGCCAGTCATTTCTAGAGTCACCTCTGTCCCTGCCTCAGAAGTGGACCCAATAATGATGGGCGGCTAGACGTGACCCACATCACCCAGCCCAGGGTTGAAGCCCACCATGCCCTCCCTTTGCTGCTGACCTCTCCAATCATTCCATTCCATGTCCCATTGATCTTTTTTCCATGCTTGCCATTAGTCACCAAGTAGAGGTCATAGGTGAACTTGACAGACTTGGAGATTTTCTTGAGGATGTCTATGCAGAACCCCTTGCAACATTTCTTCATGTAATCTGGCTCCTCATCAGTTTTGTTCCTGAACCATCACAATAATAATGGGTTAAAAGACTGGGAGAGAAACTCCTGTAATTCCCCTCTGATTGCATTCCCCCTCCCACTATATAATGTGGACAATTTATATTGTGCTATCTGTGCTGGAGGGTGAAGGGACACACTACAACGATTTGCCCAAAGGGGCCGGTCATGAATGGACATGGGACCTGGGCAAATGAAGGTGATTTTCTAAAAAGGATTATAGATTATAATGTTATTGGTCCAACAGACACATTACATTCTGCTGAGAACAAAGAGCCCAAGATGAGCAGAAAAATACAGGGGCGCATACTCAGTCACGATGCGTTTTTGGCAAGGGACCGTGTTCCTCATGCAGGTGCCACTTAGGGGGTCCACATTCTCCACAATGACAAATGGTGCCTCTTCCAAGGTCACGATACTCAGGTGATCATCCTCACGCTCCTCAGAGTCAGGATACAGCTCAAAGCGCGGCCACACGTAATACTTCATCTGCAACTTTTTTTCCTTCCATTTCCCCACCTGCAGAGACACAAACCACAGAAGACAGACTTCCAGTTATCCCATCCCTTTGCATCAACCACAGCTACTGCAGGACTGGGTAAGAGGACCATTCTGGAGTACCCAAACCCACAACTCATGTAAGATGGGGACATTTCTGGGGAGAAGGCTCTGAGTAAGTGCATTCAAACAAGGGGGAAGTGCAGAACAAGAAAGATCTCTGAGCTGTCTCATCTCTGTGATGGTCTCACCTTCTGGGAGAATGAGTGGATAACCACAGGAATACTGTAACTATGGTCAAACAGACTTATGTCCTTCAACTTTTTCAGCCAAACAAATGGAACACAATGAACTGGTTACATACCTTAGCTGGAAACAAGGAATTGTTTTATGTTTCTGATGCATGAAGATTAATAGCAAAGAGTATCTATGATTTTTCTTTAAATTTTGCTATTTTCTCTGATTCTCATAACTTCCATAAATTTCTATTGCTATTTTAGAACACTTAATTTTCCATTTCCTAAGTGAATAGAGATCATATCTTCAGTAGTCAAAAAGGGGATGGGACTCAATTATCTTATACCTACTGCTAAGAATGAAAGCTGTTTAGAAGCTACTGCAGTCCTTAAAGAGGCAATACATGTAAACTCACCCACTGCCCAGGCAGACCATTTCTTGCAAAAAAAAAAAAAAACATCCAGGAAAAGAGAAAACTTGAACATCAACTGTACTTTCAACTATCAAACTCTCGCCTTTGTTCTCAATTCCCCCTCCCACCATCACAGTTGACAGTAATTAGCACCTTGGCTGGCAACCAAAGCTGAGAGGGTGAAGAAGCTAACTGGGCTTTAGAAGAAGCTTTCCTGCATGATCCTCAAAGCAAGTCCTCCAGGCCAGGACTGAGACATGCTGACTTGATGGCAGAGGCAGTGTGGGTGCGTGGGAAGCTTGCACGACTGCTCTTAGTGGTGTACCTGCTTGGTGGGTAAACAGAAAAGCTTCATTCCACTCCAATCTAACACCCTTCCCACCACCCCCAAAGTTCAGTCATTTATTTATTTAAATGACAGAATGGAAGGGAGAAACATTTATTAAAGGCTCATTAGGTGTCAGTGGATAATCTGTGAAACTCAAAGCCCAGCTGGGGTTAGGCATTTGAGAGTATCCAGAATTCACATAAAACACTTGTCACCTTCAAAGCAAACAAACACTTCATCTGGCCATGAAAGAAAAATCCACTCTGAGGACTTGTGGAGGGAGAAGAAAGGCAGAAGAAATCACCCAGAGACAGTAATTCCCACATTCACCCTCCCTGTGCAAGGTGAACACAGCACCTCAGTGAGCACAAGGCATGGGGGGTTGTAAAAAGTTGGGCAGCTGGTCTTGCCTTCCCAAAGGCAAATGATGCCAAGGAAAGCTTGCCCATAATGTTCCCTCCATGCATGGAGATACTCTGTACTCATGCTAATACCTAAGACTGGATGTGTAAAGTGAATTTCTAGGAGAATAAAGAGCATAGACTCACATGCTTTTCCAGGGTCTGCTCAGCCCTGGACTTCTCACTCATTCACCAAGCAGGTCAATTTATCATCATCTGAGCCAGAGATTTCTGCAGTGCTACTTTAGCTCTCAAGTAACTGAGCTCAAATCCCCAAAAGTAGTAACTGCCACACAGGGCTCAGCAGGGACCAGTGATTAAGATGCTGCACAGAACAGCCCAGTTTTCAGCTCAGCAACATTAACTTATCATAGAAATAAGTGGCTGATGAAAGAGACATCTCGCAGAATCTCAGTAGCACTTAGATATCTCAGTAACAGGCAAGATATAACCCCCTAAGTGATAAATTAGATCAGATAGGCAAACCCAAACCATAATTATCCAGAAGTTCTCTGGGACAGAAAGGGGAGTTCATAAGGCTTTGTGCCAGGCACGTCTCACAGTGTTGTACTACACAGAAACATTATGAAATTAAGATGACAATGACAGCGTTGCCACAGCCTTCTGTACACCAAATCACCTCACCTGCAAATACAGTAGTACACATCCATTCCTTATTATCCCAATAAAATCATTCTAAATCGTAAGAAACACCACATGTGCAGAGGATGGAGACAATGCAAGATAAAGAATACACAAATGTGTACTGTATGCTAGATAATCTGCCATGAGAGGGAAGGAGCAATTCACTGTAGTGACAGAAGTTAGCAGAATTAAATGTCACAGATTTGTCCAGTTAAAGATGCCTACACCTAAAGAATATAACCTACCAAGCTGTGCAGAGCAGAGCAAGGCATATCTGAAGTCTCAGGGTACTTTGTATTAACAGCCTATGAACTGTTATTACTTGGATTCTGATGAGTGCTTGCCTCAGCAAAAAGTGGAAAAATAAACTATCCCAGGCATCCCTCATATTGGTCACCCTGCAGTTTCAAGACCTGTTGGGTGTTCTCCAATCAGTCCAGCCATCCAAACTCCCACTAGGAGCCCTGAAGAGTCACAGAATCAGTAAAAGTAAAGATACTAGGAACCTACAAAAACTCCTTTCTAATCATATTCTGCAATCCCTATGCAATGTTACTTTAGGCCAGGACACAGCTCCTAAGCAACAGAATTTCGCCCTAACTGCCCCTTGCTCTATCTGATCTTGTCAAGAAAGTAAAGTCACTTTGGTTTGGGGATGAATTTGAGGTGTTGAGGGAGGGGAGTAGCTAACTTTTACCTTAAACATAAGATCCTATTTTGGATATCAAGATTGGAAGTAGAAGTCCAACACATTTGCAAAGAAAGAAAGGGAGAATTATTGTAGAACAGAAAGGTAATCACATATGCTATTTGTTTGTCTAAGCATATAAGTTATCCCATACAGACAAAAGGCAAGATTGCCTGTGCAAGGGGAAGACAAGTGGGAGCCTTCTGAAAGCCTTCCAGCCAGCTGGCAAATTGCCTTAACCGCGGTATAATGCAGCCAGAATAAAAGAGTTCTGCAGTATGTTAATGCGCATCTTTAATGAAAGGTGCATCACATTAGTTCCTTGAAACTAATTCTTAACAGAGGCTTTTCTCTCCTCCCAAGGGAAGCTAAGGCTTGTAACAGCCATTTGTGGCAGATGTTTCTCTAACCTGTCCCTACACTGACAGAGAGTCCATGGTCTCCTCAAGCAATCTATTCCAGTACTCAGCTATCCTTCCCATTAAAAAGTGAGGTTTTTCTCCTGGTGTTTAACCTAAATCTTCTTGCTGCAATTTATACCAGGAGAGTGTATTTCCTTATTCTCCTACTTGTGCTCTTTTCAGTGTTATCAGGTCAGTAAGATATTTTTAACAGAGAGGAGCTGATAGTCTCATTCAGTGGCTATCTTATAAGCTACATTGGCAAAAGTAGCCAGCTATTCAAATGACCAGTATCCAGTCTCACCATTTACAAAATCCTTACCCAGATGGGTAGTATGGACAAGTACAAGCTATTCCTATGAATTTCCAAAATCATCTGTTCCAACAAAGCAGAAGTAAATCCCTGAGTTCCTCCTCATATGGCAAGGTAGGACTTCAAAACACAAGAGCATCTGGAAAGACCTACAACTACTGTCAACAGATGGAAAACTAAAACCTCCTAGAAATTTGGTTTTCAATGTCGAGGCAGGAGAATACAGTTCTGAATCAAACCAGAAATGTTCAGATATGTTTCTTAGACAAGACACTCAGGAGCATTGCACTGGTATTTGGGGTGAAGGTTCAGGAGAGAGCCTGAACCTTCAGGTGCTTGTTTTTCAGCAGGCTAGAGGAAAACTCGTTAGGCAAAGTCTCCTGAAAGTTATTATTTTATTCAGGCTCCTGTTTGCACCATGCCTTGCACCACTCTCTTTTCATTTACAACCTTATCTCAATTTCTGCTCTCTCTCTTCCCTGCCCCCCTCCACACCTCATTATAGAAGAAATGCAAAAGGAACAAAAGGGATTTGGTTTCATCTGCAGAATAAAAAAAAAGACCATTCCAAACTCACTTAGGACTTGAACTGCTTTCTGCATTTTCCCAAAAGCTCAATGTTTCCTCCCTTATTATTGGTTCTTTTATTTCTTTTTCCCCAGGAGCTAAGGAGTTTATTCATTCCAGTGGGGAAGCACTAAAGCAACAACGGAGAGCACGAATTAGGAGGCAGAAATTCCCTATTCCACCAAGAATTTCTGCAACCCGATCTGCATCCTTGTGGCTCCACACTGGGTAAAACTGAGGTAATGGTATGTTTTTACATTTGGGGTAGATAAACACAGAAAAGGCCACGAGGCTCACAGATACTGTGGAAGTGAGGAGACACATACACATGGCTAGAGCTAGACAAGGGAACATATACAGCATGTATTTATGAAGGGTATAAATGTGAAATCTATAAATGTGTATAAATGTTAAAACTTCCTGTCTTTAATATTTGGAAAAACCTTACGTAACTTTTACACCTGATTTAAATACATGAAAAATGGAAGATCAACTATGGAAAAGGTAAAGGTAGGATGTTGGGCAAGTGGCAGAAAATAGGACTGTTTTTGGTAACATAGCTGATGGAGAAGCATACCTAACCCCTCTGGGAAGCAGGGCAAGTCCAAGGAGAAATAAGATTCTTGTCAGTAGAATTGGTACAGATCCTGAATGAGGACATGGGAAAACCAGAACAACTGGGCAGGACCTGAAAAGGCTACTCTAGGAGCACCATAGAAATAGCAGTTATAACTGGGACACTGCCAATGGAAGAAGGCATTACTCAGGGTACATAAAATAAAGGTAGACCTAGGGGATGCTGTTGTAACCTTAATGCTGCAGTAGACTGTGAAGAAATAAGTCATGCATAAATAAAGTAGAATCATTTTGGATTGAAATAGGTTTTGGAAGGCTGGTGCAAGAAATTCCATGAGGACCGAACTACAGAGATCTACTGTAGTTCCACAGGCTTGGCTTTCAGTCTAGATGGAGATGTCATTACTGTTTCTAAAGAGAAATTTTATCAGGAACTAAGTTATTATGAAAGCCTTTAGCTTTACAGAGATTAGATGGAGAACAAATGCAAATTTTCACAGCAGCACCTTGATGTTTCTTTTTCTGGATCTGATAGTTGGCATATTTCTTTACCCCAAAATTACTCAACAGGCAATAGGTCGTGATGTTTTACACTCAGTTTGGGCAAAGCAGCAAGGAACCTTACAGAAAAGCTTGTTATCAGAAATAACCCTGGATTGAGCGATTAAGGGAACAGAGAGCCTGTCTTAAAGAAGGAGATTAAAAAGCTTGTCTAACCTAGATAAATGAAAGCCAAGAGGGGATATGATTGCTCTGTATAAACAAAGTGGGGACAGATACACAAGGGAGAAAAGAAAGTGATTTTTAAGCAGGAAAAACAATGCCTGTAAAAGAACAACTGATTGTAAGGAAATTTGTCTTGAAAATAAGATCGATTTTAACCATCAGAGGGGGAAGTTTTGAAACAGCTGCCCAAATGTAGCTGTGAAAACAACTAAAATGGGGTCAAGAAGAAGCACAACTGGTCTGTATAGGGCTATATGATTTTGCTGCCTAGAGCAGAGGGATGGGACCAGATGAGCCTTTCCAGTCCAGTGACTATAAGTAAGCAGAAGCAAGAGGAGGAATTCCACTGTGAAAAGCCTTTTCCCCTCAATTTTTCAGTCTGCAAATGTCAAAACTCAGTCTTAATCATCGTATCTCTGTCCCCCAGCTAACCCACATGAACACAAAGACTCATGCAAATGATACCTCCAACTCCTTTGCTCCTGCTTCCCTCATTCAGCAGCAACACCTTCTCAGTGCCCTGAGAATAAAACATTCCTCTTAGCCTTCACCCAGGCTGGTTAAGTTATGACTCTCAGATTTACAGTGCTGACATCACACCCACTACCAAACGTATAATTCCTGTGATTCTACAGGTCTGTATCCTCACACAGGCTGGTCTACAGCAGGTGGAAAAGAGATGCCACAAAGAGCAAAAATCCCCTGTTTACAGACACTTAAAGGTGATTAATTAACCACATCAGCCAAAGCAGACAAGAAATGGTTGTGAGTGCTCCACATGCAAAATTAATTAACACAAAAACAACACTCCTTCCTGAACCTCAAGTTCACCTTCCACAACCACCTGGGGAAGGATGCTTTCTTGACTGCACCTGCAGAAGCAGGAATTGCTTCTAATAGCCTTTCAATTAAAAATGTAGGCTGCAGGAGATGGTGTGATTTTCTCCCCTCTATATTTATACAGCACCTAGCATATGCCAGAAGGAGAGAGGCTAAGCTTAGAATACAGAGAGGGTGAGGTACTTGCTCCTGCCTTAATAGTCATTCTGGGAATAAAAGCTCTTTGCAGAAACACGGTCTTCCATCTCACCGAGGTCTGGCATTTACACAACTCTTGCCATTTTTGCTGAAACATTTCTTTCCTGGTGCATTTATATGCCTTTTGCAGTTGCTAAGGTCCTGTCCCCTGCCATGATTAGCCAGAGAAGGTTAATGAGGTATACTTTGAGCATTTCTGACTTCTGCAAAGTCAATGAACTAAGGGGCTCCACTCGTGTCACAAAAAGGTCAGAGCTGTGAGAATGCCAAAGAGTTTGCCTTGCTAAATCATTCCTCCAAACCAGAAGGCACCAAGAATTCAATGCAGGTATAAAACTAGCCCCTCTGGGAGTTGATGGTGTTCTTGATGGTAGCATTAACTTGGTATCCCAGAAAGTGGTTCATCCAGGCACAGCCGGCTCAAGCCGGAGCAGCAGGAATGCCAGGGGGACATAGTTATTCAAGGTGCTCAGTGCTACCTGATGTATACATATCCATGATTTATGGAAATGCAGACTCCAATCAGCACAGGCATAAACAGGGGACATGAGGAGAGAGGAAGCTGTTAGTGGTAGGGCTGTGATCCGAGTAGGCTGGAAAATGTAACTCTAAGCTTCTAGCAGGGGCAAATCAGGTGTTAGGACTTGTGAAGAAGAATAAGAACAAAATTTATATCTTAACAAATACTGAAAACTGACTACCATTCAACATAACCCACCTTCAGCTAACAGGCAGTGACAGCACCTGACTCAGATTCTTACTTGTGTTGCATCCTTAGAGCCATCATGCCCTTCTGAAATGACTGTGTGAGGACAGAGGAGCTTAATAAATGTCCCAAATTCCAGCAAGATCAGTCTTTTCTGATTCTGGTCTGGCAAATAAAATCTAAAGTCAGGGAGCTTATACTGTCCCTATCGTTGTTCATCTAAGGTGAAAAGGTTTCACCTTGAGCATCTCTACTGCTGTCCTTTGCAGAATTGTGAGGCAGGGGAAAATGTAGCAGGGGTACTGGTAAGGCTGCACATTTTGTGTCCCAGGCGGTTCAGGAGTCACAAAGGCTTTAAAGAAAATGTATTTTTATGTGCAGGTATGGGCATCTAAATGCTTTATGTAAGCATTTTGCAGTCTCTAGGAGTGCATCCGCATTGTGCAGGTGTGTATCTGCATCCAGTACGTGTCCATGCATGTAATGCCCTATCTAATGATTTTTCCCCTTGGCTTTCCCTGTTGAGTTCTGGGTTTGAGTTTCATTTTGCTGAGCTTTCATTTATTTCACTCAGACTTTTTTTTTTCCCCCTAAAGCATGTTACACAGAGGGAGGGATGCTTGCCAATTCACTCTGCAGTCTGGGAGACAGTTTAGAGCTTTGGCTGCTAAGTGGGTCCGGTACAGTGGTGTACTAAACCCTGACACATGTGCAGTGACTCCTACTCTTTACACTGATTGAATATCTCTCCCAGAATCTCTTGGGATCTGAAGCTGAAGAAATGTTCAAAAATGCAGATGCAGAAGAAGGCCAAAGCTATTCCCTTGTGCTGAGAAAAGCTAAATGTTGAAACCGACCCCAGCAGGGTTAAGAGAGGAGAAAACATAAAGAGAGAGGGGGTGAGTTACCAAAATCTCACTGTTTTCTGTGCTCTGCAAGCAAGACTGAAGGCACTGCTTGAAAAGCACCTCTGAGACTATCCGAGACAGATCCTTCATCTTTCAGTGGGGGGTGTCACAGTGGGTGAAACACCTCCCCACCCCACACAGAGCAGCCAGAGCCCCTGCCCTCTGCCTGGCAGCCCCACACTGCCCCTGTGCAGAGGTGCACACCCCTCTGGCAGAGAGACACAGGGTGCTCGGCTCTGCTCTCACTGCTGGAAAGGGGAGGATCAAACCCCTCCCAGAGGAATTACTGCATATGTTGGGAGCCAGATTACAGGGAAACCAGTTACAAAGCCACAAGTCCCTGTTTCTTTCTTCTCCCACCACTGACAGCACTGGGCTGCTGATAGCAAACGCTGTCCTCATCTACAGAACACCCTTTGTCTGGATCCTGGGTCTGGAGTCACACTGGCATAGCCACAGCCAGCCCCACTACCTCCAAACCTTCAGGGTGCATGTCTGCAGCCCCCCTCAAGCTGGCACATGGCAGGGAGCCTTCTGCAGTGCACCGGGGCCATCCCAAGGGGTAGCCAACCGAAACACTGCTCCAAGTTGTCACCACATCTCCAAACTGAGTTGAAACAACAGGTCTGCTCTGCATCCTGGTTCTCTGCCAGGTCTGTTTTCTTGGCTTTGCAAAGAGACAGGATGGGGAGCAAAGCTGTGGAATAGGAGCAACCAGGGACACCCTTGCTGCTTTCCCTCTGTGCCGTGAGTGGTTAAAGGGGCTGCTCACTGCATTCTTGCACCTTTTCTTATCCACAGTCTCCCTTATCTGCCTCTATGGAGAAAGCTTGTAAATATGCCTCATGCCCTGATTCAGTTTCTCCCCCTTCTTTCTTTAGTTCACTCAGGTGCTCCCCAATAAACACATGGGACAGGGAGTGGGGATGGGGAAAAGCAGCAGACAGCCTCCCATCTCACCTGTGCAAGCAGAAATGGGTGGTGGTCCCTCACGGCCCGGCTCATCAGCACCCCACCTTCCGCCCCACCCACTATGGTCCTGCCTCCCGTCGCTGCCGTGCACCATGGACACAGTCCTCACTGCACAGACCTGTGTCCTAACACTGCCTCCATCGTGCCTTTAGTCTGGTGCCCCTGTGCCAGGACCAAAGCAGTGAGACCAGTGCACGCAGTCGAGAAACCTGCAGGGATGGGGGAGTAACTTGCAGTGTGATTTCCCTCTGTCTCAGCTCCCACTGACTTAGACGTGGACTGGCTTGTCCACATCCCAGCAGTGTCCACCTCTGTCCTGAAACGAGCTGCTGGCCCAAGCCGCAGCAGTGTGAGCACTCTAGGTCTCCACTGGCAGTGGGACAGCAGGGTACTTCTGCCTGCACAGCTGCAGATCACCCTCTCATACAGCAGAGACTGCCAGGCCAGATGGGGCCTTCCAGGAGCTCGTGTGGGCTGTACTCCCCAGCTGGAGTCTCCTGCCTAAGAAGCTCAAGCTTCAGACTTTCTGATGGATGAGAACTCGAGAAAGAGAACCCATGAGTTTCAGGACTCCCACCTGACCCACTGCTAGCCAAGTGCTAGACTTTGCTTGAAAACCACAGCATTCTGCCAAGAGAAGACCAACCACACCTTACAGAGATCAACCAGGATGGAGCCCACCAGCAGGACAGCTGGTTCATGGCACACATGTACATTACTGCCGCGCTGGCTGTAGCCAGCAAGTGCTCTAGGAGAATCAGGGAGTGATTCTGCCAAAGATTTTTTTCTCCTTTCCCAGGGCACACACAGGTAGTCACACACAGAGGTAGCCCCTAGCAGCAGTTATCTTAAGCCCATCCTAGCTTGGAGTCCAAGCAGAATTGCCAAGGGCCCAGCTGAGGCCATCTGGGCTGCAAGGCATCTCTGTGCAAAAGGAGCACAATCAGACATGATGGTGGAGGGAGTGAGAGGTAACCTTGAAATCAGTGATTTGGAAAGGAGAGAGGAAGCTATGTATTTGCCAACCCCAGCTAGCAAAGAAAAGTTAAGCCAAGAACTGTTTTCTTAGGAGCATGGCCTTAAAGAAATAAATTTTTTTCCCTTCTCTCAGCCCTGATGGACCTCAGACACACCTATTTTCCAAAGATATGTGTCATTTTGGGCATAAACATATCAGCACAAAACAGATCTTGTGCCACTTCTGTGGCCTAAAAGTAGAACAGGCATGACAGAGGCAGTCTTGGAGACATGAGATGAAGCTAAGGCTCTCAGCAGGTTGCAGGATATCTTTTATGATGACATGCAAGTCCACACACAGAATGATTTCTGTCAGTCTAGAATTAGGTGGATGACTTTGTGTGTTTAAATGTGTGTGTACTGCGTAGCTACCACTGTTATAAGGGGATAAGCAGTTGGCCTGTAATTAAGTTCTCTGACATTTTCCATTACAAGAGTCTTCAGGCCAGTTCCCTGAGAAAAACCAATATCTCTATGTTTTGCAACAGGCATTTCAAAGTCAGCAAGGCAATAACGCTGAGGCTAAGCACATGATTTTTCCTTTGGCCCATCCAATTTCATTCTGCCTTAGCTGCATTATAAACTGTTGAATAATCACAATTTCTCTTCTGTCACTTTCTTGCAGAAATCCTGGCAGACAGTCCAAACAGCATCTGAGCATGAATGTTTTAAGAGCTAAACCCAACACCTCAGTAAATAAGTGGTGACTCCCTGCCAGTACCATGGTAAGGACAACACCTCAGCTTTGGCAGAGCAAGAGAAAGGCAAGGGTCCAATCTGGCTACACACAAAATGTGGACAAATCATCCAGGTTCTCTTCTATCTGTTTAAATGTGCCTTAATGTGAAAAGGTCACCTGCACTCCACTACTCAGGATGCAGAAGAAAGGCAAACCACTTTGATCTTTCATGAATGTCTATGAAACAAGTGCAGGTTAGTCACTGGATTGAACAGTCAGACTCAGTGCTGAAAGCTCAGCATGCATGAGAATGAACAATTTATTTTACTGAAAAGATTTTGAGGGGTTTCCTCTTAAGAAACAAATTAAAACCCAGCATGTATAAAAAACCCACCACCAAACAATAAAACAAACTACATTGAGGGTAATTTATTTAGGCTGAAGTATTAGAAAATGGCAGGTTTACAGTTTCCTTTTCAGCTTTTCTTCCATCCCACTTGTGTGTGGACATTTCAATTCAAATTTTAGTTAATGAGTGCATGCAGCTCTCTCCATGGAGTCCCTCCCTCAACCCTTGTACTTCAAAGAAACTTCAAGAAGTAGAATGAAGGTGGCCTGGGAAACAAGACTGGCGTTTCCTAGCTTGACTTCACAAGTTAAAAATTGAATCACTGTTCTTTTATTTTCTGTATGTAGTAGCTTCTATGGCTTGAATGTGCACAAGCTATTACAAAACCCATAAATGGGCCAAGAAAGTATCAGTGAAGATGGAGAAAGAGCTATCCATGAATCTCCAAGCACTGGCAGAGGAGAGAGGAATAAAGAAACAGCAACCCACAGCAAGAAAACCAACCAATGTAGAGATTACGCAATCCTGTTTTATGATGAAAAAAGCAGCACTGACCTTGCCAAGGGGTTGGACGAGGCAAAGAAAGCAGAAGCCAAATTGGAAAAGGTGCATAGGAGAGAGGTGGAAGAGGGTGAAGCTGGCAGATTCCTCACTGTCATGATGCCCAGAAGGTGAGACGAAAGGAAGGCACTAATCAGGCAGGTCATGCTGCAGACAGGTTTCTTGTGTTGCAGCAATACGACCGTAAGAGACTGAGAGAGGGCTGAGGGCTGTATCACACGAAAGGTGAGGACAGGACCAGGCTGGTCTGCTCTGTGCAATCTCAGAGCAAAAGCACCACGGTAGGGGTGGGTGCAATGGGGACAGTTACAGTCCAGATGCCACGTAGCCTTAGCCCAGTAAAGGCAAGGTGAGAGCTGAGGCAGCTTGCCAGGCTCACACAGCTGCCTTGCGCCGTGCTGTGCTGATGCACCCCTGTGGCACTGCTCTGCACCATATGGATTTACCATCACAAGCATATGCCAGAACAGGCAACACATAGCTGTGTTCACGGGGCAAACTTGCCCTAAGCAGCTGTGCAGCAGCTGTGCAGAGAGCAGACGCTTTCTCCTCAGATGCCCAGGAGTGAAGGGACCCAAGTGCTGGCTGTTATCTTGTCCTGTGCTTACACTGTAACCTTAAGCAAGCCACCAAAGCCTCCTGAAGCTCAGCTCTCCCTCTGTTAAAGACTGAATGATCAGTGCCTTGTCACAAGGGGCTGACAGCTGAGAGCAATAAGGGTCAGTACAGTATGGAGATGCCTCAGCTCATCCTCTCCAGAGGAGCTGTGCAGCTCAGGGCTGCACCCACACCACCTTCACGCCCCACATCAGAGGAAGGAGCTCTGCCATGGAAGGGTGGTGGTTAGTGTGGAGCAGCCGTGCATGACAGCAGTCAGCAGTGGGAATCGTGCTGATTAATGAATGACAGAGCAGCAGCACCGCAAGTCAGGCGTGTGGATCAGCAGCTTTAAATGGAACAGCAGGATTTTATATGGTACTTGCTAAGGACTAGTTTTGATGCAGGAGATAACTAAAGCTCAAGAGAACATTCTTGGATTTTCTCCACCTGCTCTGGAAGCTAAAGCAACACAAGTGACCAGGCAGCTGTCTTTCCTCGCTCTCTGAAAATACCTTTCCTGGAAAAGGGAGCACAGCAATGCTCTGAGTGCCACTCATTGGCACACAATGAGTGGCACTCAGCCCTGCCCCTTCCAGCCTCCAGGAAGCAGATCGTCTCACCTCCCACACTCAACATAAACCTCAATCAGCTGAGGCCCCTGGCCACAGCTCTCCCTAATGGCTCGGAAGCAGCCACTGTGCCATCCAGGGTCCCACATACTAGTTCTCCACACACAGAGGTGAGATGTGGGTGGGAGGGAGGGAAAAAAGCTGTAGCCTCGTCAGATAGCGGCATTGCTTCTCCTGTCCTGCGCTGCTCAGAGCCCACTTCCAAGGGTGGTCCCCAGCTGTGGCTGAGAGCTGTCGGCTCACCAACACAGTGCTGTCTTCCACAGAGGAATTGAGGGAGCATCTGAGACCAGGGCAGGAGAAACAGTCTTGGAGAAAGACTGACCAGCAGTCCTCCATGAAAACACAGGCACTGTGCTGGGACAGAACCCCACAGCCAGCCCAAGGGATGTACAAGTGTAAATTTTCCTCAGTGCCAACTTTATAGGCCTGGCTGCTTTACTGCTGTGCCAAGAATATCCAGTAAGCCAGGCCTTACCCTTTTCTGCAATAGAAATGATCGTGCTTATGACTGAACATTTATTCCTTCCAGTCTGCTGATTATTTCACCAGGCAACCTGAACGTTCCATTAATATCATCTTTTGTGGAGCTAAATATATACACTAACCACATATACAAATACATATAAATACATCTCTAGCTAGCAGAGAATCCAATTAAGTGAATATGTTACGCCTTAGCAATTAATGAATTCAACAAGCTGAGCTGCCTCTTGCATATGATTAAAGTTCAAGCAATATCAATCATAACAGCAAAAAAGATTCCAGGTTTTCCTATATGCTATCTACAAAGAGATTTTAATACTTAAATCAATGGGCAAATTCAAGTGTTTGCAAACCTCAGGAAACTCATATTTTCGATGATATACAGCCTGTCCTTCAACTTACGGTAGCCTGTTCTTGAATGCAGTGTCTCAGGCCATCCCTGCTGCCTTATATATCTTTCTGCAGCACTTTCTAGATGGCAAGTCTGTAAAAATGCTTGTGTCCTATGGTCAAAAGAGAGCAAATTCCATGACCGAACAGATCAGACTGTATCTAATCACTTGACTCATGCAAATGCTTTCCTTCTCTTTGTGTTCAGTTGCCAGTTTTCTGTTTGTGTTTATACATGTGTAAGTATGTGTTTGTGTGCACAGGTGTGTGCTTGTTCTTTCACACATCAATCTTTTTCCAGGACAAGCCTGTTGGTGCAGTTTCTGCCTCTCAGCAATAAACAACACCGAGCCCTCTAGGGACTGCTCATTTCCTCCTTCGCTCACAATACCCCTCCTCTGCATTCATAAGACAATCCCTAGGGCCAAGTTCTACACAAATAAATATTTAAGTAGCCACTAAACCACAGAAGATGCAGAAAAGCATGTGAGGGACTTTCCTGCAGCAGAGCACAAAGGAGAAAGAACAGAGGCATGGCTTGGAGGGAGCAGACAAGTGATGAGGGTTTGAACTGGAAACACAACCATCCCCTTCTCTTCTCTGACCCAGCCAGCACAGTGCGTTGGTTTTCACCCTGAGACCAGAGCTGGTACAATACAGGTCCGTGTTAGTACAGCTGCATAAATCCAAAGGCCAAGATTGTGACATACTGGGAGGTTGATAGAGGAAAGAGCCTTTAACTGAACCATCACAGACACAGCTAATTAATCTTTCTACTAATGCTGAGTCTTTTTCGGTTTAACTGCTCCATTGTTCTCCTAGTTTGTTGCCATACTCCAGAAAGAGGCCTTGAATGCTCAGGAGAAGTTTGGAGGCTCATCTCTGAGCACTGGTTGGGTCTGTCACAGAGGCTGGGCATGAGACCCAGACCTGGTTGCTCCTCTGAACTGGGTACCAGGAGGTTCCTTTGAGAGTTCCTTCCAGGCTCACCAGCTTAGGGATCCAACATCCACACAGAATTACTTGTCTCTATGCCCATAGCACTACAGATTTCACAAGTCTCTAACAGATATCAAAGAATAGCATTTGGATATTTTCTAGCTTCCTTGAGAAACACTGTTCTGAAAATGGGTATTATAGGGAATAGGGTATGTATTTGTCCACTTATGTCACTCATGTAAGACAGCAGTTTGAAGGGTGACAGCCATGTAAAATATGCCATACCCTAGGAAACCACATACTATTTGTATGCTTCTCAACATATCCAGGAGAGCTAAAAAGCTCTCAGAAAATCAGTCAAGAGACATTTTCTTGCAGACCACACTCTAACAAAAATCATAGAGCCCACAGCAGGCACCAGCAGACTTGAAGGACCACTTGTATGATCACAGGAGGACATTTTTTGTGCACTGGCACACAGCTGTTGAAGGGTGACATTTCAGAGAGATTTGGAGAACTTTCTTTCAGGAGTATGTCCCAGATTTTTCACTTCCCCAGAGAGCAGGAAAGGTCAAGGAAGGCCCCCTTTCAGGTTCACTAGTACTATTTTCTCCTCCAGTACAAAGATTCTGGCTGCTACTTCAGTTGTGGTAAGAAGCAAGCCATCAGCAAGAACTTTGGGCCCAAAGTGAAAGCAATCAGCCAAAGTCACTTCTTCCCTCTGTTTCAGCAATTTCTACAGCTTTTCTTTCTGCCTCAGCAGAATGGGTTTTTATCACTCTTTTTTACCCTGCTCTACATCAGTGTTCTTTAGGAAAGGAAGACATTTTGCGTTAAAACCTTGTTATTGATAACAACAAAATACAATACCCAATCTGTATAAAGAAATCAAAAAACCCAGCCTTTGCACATATGCAAACCAGGATGCTCAAGAGGCATGGGAGAGAGTATGTTTCTTTACCTGAGCTCTGTGCAATAAGTATATAGAAATGTACCCCCTTTCCTAGGCAACTTTATTCCATTACAGGGAGAAGCGATCTGGAGAGTGAGAAGTGCCAGCAGTATCCACCAGAGCAGTAGATGGAGGTGCCCTGTCAGTGTGGTGCATACCTCTGAACATTAGAATTCAGCCCATTCCTTCCATCCATTCCTATCTCTCTATAAGCAGAGGAAAATGAAAACATCCTTCCCAAGATGTCAATCCAGTCATCCAGATGTCAAATCATAGCTGCATTTGCACACTTGGGATTCCCTTGGGATTTTTCACAGCCATCGCAGCTGATGATTTCCCAAAGTGGCTGCTGCATTGTCAGGTTTCCTGCAATTTGCTTTCTGTGTGGCATCAAGCCCTTTCCACCATCACCTCCCTGTCTGTGATTACCCCCACCTGTCAGCACTGCAGTAAATATGTGTATATTCCTGGATCCCTAGTTTTTCACTTTACAGAACTCTCTTGCCTAAAAAATGCAGACTTCCCAAACAGAATAGACACTAATATAGAGAACAAACAGGAATTTTTGACAGCCTAATGGGCTCCATTCTCTATCCATGCATTTACCTACACACAAGAACATTTGTCTGCTTCCTGCAGGTTATTGCACTTCTGCAACTGTGCCATTGTAAAGCTGTTGTCAGAGGTGCCTGTAATCTTATAGATCAGGAAAAAACAGGTCTCACGAGAGCTGGACAAGATATCTCCAAGAAACACAAGTCCAGTGACATACAGCAAGCAGCACAGCAGGACTCAGTGAAGGAGAGGTCCATGCTCAAACTCCTGGGTAGGAAGAAGCAAACCCTGCTTCTGGACAGGCTGTTTTTGGGAGGGAACACAGCCAGGCTCCTGATCCTGTTTTGTCTTCAAATATGCAAGTCTGAGGTTTGGGATTAGGACCCAGGTCTGTTGACCCTCACTGATATTAATGGTTCTGCTCCCTTCCTTACTCTACCATGCTTTCACTTTGGCTGTGGCAAATGCCTCTCAGTCCTCCACCCCTGCACATCCATTCTAAAGGCTGTTTCAGAGATTATTTTTCCCCCTTCTTTTCAGCCTTCCTTTGCCTCCCTTCTCAGTTGTATCATGTGCCTCTTTTCCAAGACACTTTATGCTTCTAAGCCCTCAGACAGTAACAAGATGTGAATGCTGACCTGTTCCACTTTCTTCAGGAGCTTTTCAGAGACCCACAAAGTTTTCTTCAGTTTTGGCCTTCTTCTTGAGGGAGATCCCATGAACACCAGTGAAGTTCTGTCATTGCTTTTTGTCTTACCCTACCCTAAGTCTCACTCTTCCCCTTTTACCCACTTTCTGCAGATAATTTGCAACAGCCAATGTGCTGATATGTTAAGCTTATAGTCCACAAAACTTAAAATTCTCACCCATTTACAATTCATATTTTCCTAGCAGGTCAATGCAAAAATATTCACTGCCATCAGTGGATAAAATGTGTCATCTCTTTACAGACTTTCCCCAAAGTATGCTGGGCAATAAAATCCTGGATATTTACTACTGTTCTTAACTTGCCTGCATTCACTGTGCACTGGCTCTCCCATCTGTCTGTGTGACCATGTTTTCTCAGCTTGTATTTACCTGGTAAGTATTTAGTGGCTACAGCCATCATCTAGGTCTCTCTGTGCAGCTCGCAGCACAACAGGGCACTGGTTATTGGCAGGCTTTTTCAGTGAATAGAGTAACACAGATAATCAAAATAACCATAAAGCTTCTTCTGCACAGTTCATAAATCAAACTCACCAGGGCTGGTCTTTTGCATGAGAGAGAATGATAGTTATACTGCAGCCTGAGTGCTATTCATTACAGCTCCTGTTTCCCTAATTACCCCTCCATTTCCACACATTTCCTGATGGCTGGTTAGAACAGTTTTGCACTGATGAACGGCTGCCACATCTCATCCCAAGAAAGCACAGTTACATCTCTACAGAGGGCAAAGCAACCTCTGTGGACAGAGTTCATTCACAGAGGGCTCAGAGACCCCTCAGGCTCAGGGAAAATGAGAGATCTCCTATCACTGATTTGCCTTTGCCTGACCACAACAAGTTCCTAGGTATCTGGGAATTCTATCTTGAATTTATGTAAGTAATTTCTATGTAGTTAATGGCACTTGAAAAAAAGGCAGAAACTTAAGAGGTGTGTCTATTTTTTTCCATTCATACCTCAAAACCTTCTCTCCCCACCCCGCATCTCTCCTTCCCCCTATCCCAGCATGAAACACACCCTTTGAAACACCAGCTATTCACTCCATGCATGTGACAGACTGATTAAACTCACAGATAATAACCTTGCAAGGCAGAGTCAAACTTGCAGCAGTACAGGCTGTTCTCATCATTGGCTCCCAAAAATAGTTCGTTGCCAATAAGAGTCAATCAGTTCAGGCTTTGCCAGCCTGCACTTCTACTGTCCTCCCCCCACCAAGGGGTTGCTGACACAACTTGTCCTCTCCAGAGCTGTTGCAAGGCTCTAAATACCAGCAGAAGTTGTGTATTGGTTGCTGAAAATACCTCGGGTTTGTAAGATTACAGCACACCAGGCTTCCAGGGGGTCCTCCCTGTCTTTGCTCCCTTGTGTAAGGGAGATATGAGAGTCCTGGCCTGCAGCAGCTATGAGACAGCATTTATGGACTTTGGTCTACATCTTCCACAACCTCCTAAGACCTAGTGGCAATGATGATCCTGGGACAGCTGTTTCAGCTTTGTCTCAACAACGCCTGCTGCAAGGACTCAGCACAACCATCTCCAAAGAGTGAGGAGAGGAAGTGTGGGACTGCAGACAAGCAGATCTGAAGGCATGAGGGAGGATACAACACAGAGCAGAAAATGAAGTCCCAGGGCAGAAACAAACAGAAAAGAGGTTCTCAATATGCAAGGGCAGAGTGCAGCATTGACAAGAAGCCAAAGCAAGCCTGTGAATGGGTCATTTTGGGAAGAGAAAGCAGTCCATTATGTCTTAGACCTGTTCATTTTGATATCTACCTTGCAAAAATTTTTTCCTGACGTCAAGCAGTGAACCTACTCTGAAGTCAATGGAATTGCAGCACTTATGCCAGAGGTGAATTTGGCTCCCAAAGGACTTTGCTATGCCATGATTTAGATAATGAGCCTTCAAAGCTTGCGTTGCAGCTATAGCATGAGTGGAGGAGAAAAAGGGCCAAAAAAGGCTGCAATAAAATAGCCATCTGTCCTACTCAAGTCTAGAGCTCAGCTAACTCAGCTGAGCCTAGAGCTCAGCTATGGCATAAAATAAGGGCAAGAAATACTGGAAGTTAATGAGCACCCCTGGAAGAAATCCTACCCCCATCTAACAGTATAAAACAGTACAGATGTGTTAACAGAGGCTTCTTTATGAAAACTGCATCCCAGAATATTTAGTGAAGTTAAATACAAGGCAGAAAATGGCATGCAGCATAAAGAATAGCTGGTGCACTGAGCAATCAAGAGGCAGTGCAAATGGCCATATAATTTCGCCTTTTAAAAGCAACTTCATAAAAGCTCATTCATCCATAAAAATGCTGCGTTTCTGTTTTCTGCCTTCCTAGGAGCTTTTTTGCCTGCCCCCTTTATCTTCAGCTAAAGACTTTAGATCTTCTCAAAAGACCAAGAACACCTGTCCTTCCATGCCCAAATATTGCCTCCACATTTCAAGGTTGTTTTATATAGCTCCTAAGTATTGCCAGATAGGGCTAGTCAAAGAGTTCACAGGGCCTCAGACTCATAATATATATTAAAAGTAATGCAGATGATAACTGTCTATGAATATTACATCACCAGCACAAACACTACCCTCAAAAAAAGAAAAGGATGTCAAGGCAGTATGTGGTGAATACATTTGAAATTTAAAAAATAGAAATTAATGGGACACGGTTTCAGGTATGGAAGACTAAATTTATTTCCCAGCTCCTCTGAGGAGACAGGATTTGGCAGTCCAGCATCCAATGAAATCTAGCCATCATTTCAAACGCCATGACATTCAGCCTTCCAACTCTCTCCAGCTTTGATGTCTGCAGGAGCTATTCAGACAGCAAGTGACAAACACCATTCATCATGCTATAATACAGGTGTTTCATTTCCTCATTGCACCCAAGATCTCCCACTTTCACCATATGTATGTTTAATTTATCTACTTGTAGTGTGCAATATCTCCTTTCAACATTTTGAGAGACTGACCTCTGGAAGGTGTTTTTGTGGTGCCTAATAAAAGACACCATAATAATGGCAATAAAGATGAGAGAGTTGATATATGAAAGTCCTAGGGAATTGCAGCAACCCAGAAGACACATACAAGAAGTCCAGAAGAGTGGAAGTTGAAGCAGTTAAATCACTGTGGATATATACTGGTGATAGATAGGAAGATAGACAGACAGATAGACATATACACACCGAAGATAGAGATGAAAGAAAAAAATCAAAGATAAGGCCAAAAAAGGCAATAAAGAGCAAAGCCTGGCTTAAAGAAAAAATAGAAGAGACAATATGTAGCCTTTATCCTTCTTCCAGGGTTACAGATGCTGTGCAGAAGATGACCTGCCAACCTTCCAGCCTCACCTGGAAGACATCAGCTGCACACAGCACAGACAATGAGTGACTGCAACAGCTCTAGGGCCCAAGCAGACCCTTGGCCTAGATGCACCCACTTGGTTCAAGTGGGAGAGATTTCTCATGAGCCCTGCTCCCTTGCCCCACTTCTTTCCAGTGACAGCCTCCAGTGCCACTGTGTTGACCACGGTCCAAAGGAACTGTTCCAGCACATGGGAACCACCTGAATCTCTAACCATATAAACCTCATCACAGAAATGCCTCCTCCATTGGGGACCAGGTAAAAGTGCTGACACTGTCACTGATGCTGTCACTTAGTGCTGCCAAAGGAATTGCTGCAAATGGGGAAACTCTGAGATTCAGAATCCATTGCCTGTTCTGCAGCCTCTCCCCTTTCTCTTCACTTCTCTAAATTACAACTAAACAATGCCAATTCATTAAATCATTGTTTGTAAGACTTATTTTCTACATCCCTGATTACTCTCGCTGCTTCCTCCAGTGTCACTCTAGTTTGTCCAGACCTTTTGTGAAGTGTTATCCACAGAAATGCAGAGAGATTTTAAGCCTTACCATCACCCAGCAAAGCACAGAGATTACATCATCTGCCTTGCAGGCTAAACTCCTATTTATATGTCCAAGTACAGCATTTGCCTCTTTCTCAACAATACACAACCATGTTCAGCTTGTGATCCTCCTTTATCCTTTCCCCCAATCCTTTTCTGCAGAACTGTGATCTAATTGATCTTTCTCTGCACTGTATTTATGTAGTCTATTGTTCCTGCCAAGGTACAATAGTTTGCACTTGTCGCTATTGAATTACATTACACTTTTTCAGTGTACCTCCAGTTTGTCAAGAGCATTATTAATTCTAACTCTGTTCTCCATCAAATTCACAGTCCCCCCAGCATTCTGTCATCTTCAAATTTAATATGCAAATTCTACATCCACTACCAAGGCTATTAAAGAATACACTGAACGGAACTGAGCACAGGCCAGACCTCCAGTCCATTCTCTCTTCCCTTTTGAGATTCGTATTCATTTTGCATGCATTTGTTATTCACTCTCCTCAAAACCTTGTTCCTCTAGATTGCTAGCATAGAATGATAAAAGAGATGAAAAAACCTTACTGGAGTCCAAGTAGATGACACCTTAAGTTTCACCTCTGTCCAAAATGTCTGTTACCGTGTTACAGAAAGATACAAGATTGGTCTGACATGACTTGTTCTTAACAAATCCTGGTGGACTTCTACAAGTCTCCATGTCATTGTTCAGGTGCTGACAAAGAGTTTAGTTGATAATTCATTTCATATGCTTTCTTAGAATCAGGGTTAAGCAACAGTGATACCATAAATCTACAATTCCCGAGCTCCTTTCCCTTCTGCTCCCTCTGATCTTTTTTAGAGACAGGCATTGATGTTTCTCCAGTATCTGGCAAATACCAGCTGGGTCAGCTTTACATGTACAGATTCAATGCAGTGCCTTCAGCGAATGCCCTTTCTGTAGATTTGCTTTGAAATTTGAGCAGGTTGGGTATGTAATGTGTTGCTGCAACAGGAGAAATGAGGCTGTTACTAAGCAGTTTAGTCAGTGTATCTATGACCCCATCTGCAGCATCTCAACTATTTCAGTCCTTCCTGCCACTCCACACTCAGTTTTGTCAATATGCCTCCGTCCTGCTAGCAGCATCCCCAGCTACTCTGTCCTGCTTACCCTATCCAACCTGTGTGCTCAGCAGGGGCTCATGTTAAGCTGATGGCTTGCACCTTCCCTGATATGACAGTTCTCACCCACTGTCCTGGTTTCAGCTGGGATAGACTTAATTTTCTTGCTATTAGCTGATGCCATGCTGTGGTTTTGATTTAGTATGAGAATACTGTTGATAACACACTGATGTTTTAGTTGCTAAGTAGTGCTTGCTTGAAGTCAAGGACTTTTCAGTTTCCCATGCTCTGCCAGCGAGCAGATGCACAAGGAGATTGGGGAGAGCATGGCCAGGACAGCTGATCTGAACAAGCCAAAGGGATATCTCACACCACGGGATGTCATGCTTGGTATATAAACTGAGAGGAGTTGTTTGGCAGTCATCAATTGCTGCTCAGGGATGGGTTGGTCACTGGTCAGCAGGCATTGAGAAATTGTATTGTGCATCACTTGTTTCTCTTGGGTTTTATTCCTCTCTTTTTTATATTCCTTCTTCTTATTATTATTATTATTATTATATTTATTTTATTTCAATTATTAAACTGCTTTTATCTCAATATATCAATCTTACCTTCTTCTGATTCTCCTCCTCATCCCACTGGGAGAGGTTAGCAAGGGACTGCTTGGTACATAGCTGTTGGCTGGCATTAAACCACAGCACTCACTATTCCTCCTCCTCTTTCTCTATCTCTTCTGAGACATTTCACCCCTGACTTCCTGCTCTCTCCTGCACCTGTAGCTGTGTCAGTGCATCTTTCACCTCAATAAAAACAGCTAATCCTGGGCAGGCAACAAGTTGTGAAATGTTTCAGTGTGAAAACCCAAGCTGTGGAAACCCAGGAGATGACCTGAGGTCTGCTACACTTGTTCCAGTTACAGCAGAGGACAGGCTGGACAGGAGTGATCATGGAATAACCCACTGGAGGAAGAAGGCAACTGAACTGTGCTCTGGTGTGAGAAGTGGAAGTCAACAGCATGCACAAGTTCTATGCTGGAAGAAGTGTAGCTGTTGAGACAACTGGAGAAGGAAGTTTCTCTATAACTACTGAGAGATCAATTAACTGGTGTGCTGGGGAAACAGTGCTGTTCCAGCAATGAGCTGTGATGAGCAAAATAGCTTTTCCATGTACTAAATACCATGTGCACTCTTCAGTGCAGACAAGGACTCAGGTGCTCATCAATTATTCAGCTTGCTTGAAAAGGCATTTAGGAGAACTGCACAAGAGGCCAGTCTGCAGTTCTACCACAGTCCCAACTGGGCTGCTCTTAGCAACCCAGCCACTGAGAAGAAAAGAGAAAGGTGGAGGTGGCGGGGAGAGAAGGAAGTAAGAAGAGAGAGAAAGAAGCTGGAAGAGCCTTCCCCTTGCCAGAGGAAATCATGCATGGTGCATAAAAGGCCTCCATGATGCCCCATAGTATCACCCATGTAGGATAACCCTTTTCCTTCCAGAGCAATTCCCGTTTTCCTCAGGATGCAGCCCATACCCTCTGAGGCCAGCTCCAGGGCAGCAGAGAAGAGCTTGGACTGGAATCAGGTGAAGCCAGGGACCCATCCATGCCCCAGCAGCACTGTTACCACATCCTGACCACTGCACTGCCCAGACCTCAATGGACTTCACAGCTTTACGAAGAGCTGCCACAGATTATGGCAGAGCTCAGTGAACTGTGAAACATCTGATGCTCCTTTGTGTCAATGGCCATTTAGGGAAAAGCACAAACAGCCCTTACCCCAAAAGAGCTGCCAGCATTTAAACTCCCACCCCATCTGTCAAACACATTTTCACATGGGGATGTGATAGAAGACTCTCCCAACAGCACAAGCCCATGCATCCACTGCACTTCACCATGAATATTGACTATAACCAGCATTTAACCTTCACCATTGTTTTGGATACGAAGCACAACTCTCCAGAAAATCGCATGTGTAGGTGCACCTCTCTCAGGAGATCCACAGCTGATGTGCTTTCAAAAAGGGAAAATGAGAAGAAATCTCAAGGAACAGCTGCAGTCTCAAGGAACATTCAATCACAATCACGCAGAACGTTTCTATTTGTGAACTAGATTTCCTTGGATGTGAAACATCACTCAAGCCACATAACAAGCATGAAGCTAAAATTTGACCAACCACAGAATTATACTAGCACTAAAAAGTGTTTATGAAAAAGAAGTATTTTTTTTCACGGTAATAGAATTTGAAAAAAATACTTAGTAAAGTCAAATTCTAAATGCTTTTTTTTCCCAGGATTTTTGTTTCAATTTTGAAATTTTAAAGAAATGTTGGGTCAAGCACATACAGAATAAGAATATTTTGGATCACCATGATCCCCAAATAGCAGAACTTTCTAAACTAGTAGACTGCAGAAGACTAGATACAATTATAGAAGACCACACCAGAATCAAATTGCTTACAATCCAAAAAAGAAAGTCTTATTTTTTGAATCTGGAGTCTTTAAAAAGTGGCTACCAATTTGTTCAAATTTATTTCTATTAGTGTCTTTCATTTAGGATCACACACACATGCTTTTGGGACCCAGGAAATACTTCTTCACAAGTGAGAGCATGAGGTTAATGAACGTGCTGTCATAGCACAACAATAAGGAAGATGGCTTGATGCTGAAGAAAGGACTGAGCATTCCCAGGTTTAGAAAACACTCCCAAAGTTGTAATGGCAAAGATTACAAGAAAGCAAACACAAAGAAACTTGGATTTGTAGGAGTGGTAAAAACCCTTGTGGTCAATCAAGAGTGAAAGAAGTGATGGTGGCTTTAGGCCCTGCACATACACATAACAAGGCAGTGCCCCACACACTCTGCAAGGACCAATATCTCTTAACTCACACACAGAAACACACACAGGACCAGTACACTTCCATACCTACCCTGTTACCTACCCAACCATCCATATACAGACCTACAGCTTTCTGCAGACATCAAACACCACTCACCTATGCCCCTCAAAGAGCAATATTCAAAGTTTTGTCTGCCCTGCAGTATCTCACAGAAGCATCATCTCCTGGAAACACTGCGAAAATGATCAAGATTCACACCCAGTACCAACCACTGCCTGTTCACAGCCATGCTGAGGTTTGTTTCTAGGCTTACATTTGGTGTGTTGGGTGCAGAAGCAGACAGAAGCCAGAAGCTAGCCTGGATGATAAGTGTCAAGCAGAGCACAACATTGCTGTAGAAGACTTTCACACCTGGCATTTTGGTTGTCTGAGATCTTTGGCCATTGAACAGAAGTCTCAGACTGCAGCCAAAACAAGATAACAAAGAGGACAGAAAAAAAAATCACCCCAAAACTAAAAACTTAGACTATTTCCCCTGAAGAAATAACACCAATGGGGAGTCTAGCTTATTCAATTATTTTAAGCCATTCCACAAGTAAATCTACCTCTGCTGACTGTCCTGGCCCATGGGAAACTCTGAAAGAACACATCTTTGAACATAGAATTATGCCAGAAAAATGCTTGTCCCTAGAACAGTTTTATTTCTTTTCCTGGGCTCCAGGGGACCACACACCTAAAATATCCAAGGGACAAAGCCTTATACATTAAGTCTAAATCACTGGACACTTAAATTAGTCTATTGGCACTTTAACAGTTCTCAGCATCTGTGGAGGAGCCTGGAAGATCAGCTTCAAGATGCAACTCACTCAGCTCACCAGAAAGCAGAAGCTGTCCTGCTTTGCTACTGAAAAAATGGGACATTATGTCTTGAGCCACTCTGAAGTCTCCCACATCATTTATTGCCCATATTAAAACACTACCTGCTGTGGAGGTGTTACACTTCTAGCCATGGGCAGAAAAACCTGTAGCATAGAGCAGAGGTTTCATAGCAGCTGCTGAAAGAAACTCACCTATTTCTGAATACCAGTAAAAGTCCCTTGATCTATCTTCACCATGAAGTTAAGTGGTAGAAGCATTGTATTGAAGGAGGTGTTTAGGATTTAACATGTTCTTTCAAGAAGTATTTCTCTTTACCACCTCTTTCTCTTGCCACAGTTTAATTTCAGCTGCCATTTCTCAAAATACATCTTCCTCAGCAGTCAGGAAAATCGGCTCCTGTGTTCAGGGGATGGAGGGAAAATTGTCACAAGGACAGCTCCACCTCTCCCCCCTTGCCTTCTCTTGGGGAGCTTGTGCACAGATTTAAGAATGAATTAGTCTATACCACATGCCATCTATCACAGGCTGCAGGGGTACTACAACAAGTAGCAGAATGCCAGAACAACCAAGCATCACCCTTTCAGAGGCAACTGCCACCTTATAGTGTTGCATTAAAAACTGCTGCTGTAAAACAGGTAATAAGAGAAGAACATTTGCCCTCAGCCACAAGCTAGAAGATCACTGGTACTCAGTGTGGCTTCAGGACAGAGAATTACAAGATGTCAAAATTTTCCTTTTCTCAAGTAAACTAATTTGTTGGGAATGGTGGTACAGAGAAAATTCTCATTCTGGAACAATAAATATTGAACAAATTTATCCCAGAAATATGCCCCTTTGTAAACTATATTGTCAAAAGACTGAGAATGGAAATGAAAGCAAATACAATTGTGTCTTCTTCAGGGGGATTTAGAGAAGAGATCATCACAGACAGTTTTAGTGAACTGCAGCAAAACCCTTTAGGGGTTTGCTCTGAATGTGGCAAACTGCAAGAGGTAAGGGACATCATTGTGAGCTTTGGTCTGAGCTCTTCCTTCATAGCCATGGCCACACAACTGCAAGTAGTCCAGATGACCATAAGATAAACAGGAACACAAGTATTGCCTCCACAGCATGAGGCTCCTCTTTCAACGTGCTGATAAAAGCAGTCTCTGTAGGTCAGTCTATCCACAAGCCAGAAGGTTTCTCTTTCTGCAGATGCACCAAGAGAAAGAGGAAGTTTCACCTCATGCACTGTTGCAGTGCAGGGCTTGAGGAGCTCGCCAGGCTCCTGGGCTGCTCCCCCATTCTTGACCATTTCCTGGGACTTCTTCTGGCAGGCTGACCAGAACCCATCAGTCATCTTGCTAAGGAAATTAGCTAAGGAATTGTTCTAACCCAGGTGAAGGCCACTTTGTCTGATTGATTTCGTCTTCTTCTGAATTCTTGATTAACAAAGGAGTAAACTTCCATTTTGATATGTCACTTCATACATTCCACATTTCACAGTTCCCTACTGCCCTGCATCTCCTCTAGTCAAAGTGTGTTGCCCTTGTCCCCTGCCCTCCCTCCTATTCCTTAGCAATCCTGGAAATCACTGTGTACAAGAGAAAGACCCTATGAGAACACTTTCTCCAGAAGAGAAGCCTGAAAAAGAAGGACAAGTAGTTTATTAGCCAACAAGGATGCTCTAGGCACCACAGATGTAAGACTTGCCAAATCTCATAAGATCATTAGGTTTATTTATTTCCCATTCTGTATTGTGTATTATTTCAATCTCTCCAAGTGCAATAGCAATAAAATTGAAAAACATCCATGGAAACACTTCCAATTAACACAAGGTCAGAAAAATTACATTAGAGACCTCCACAGCCCATAAAGAAGAAAAACATCTCAGAAACAGCCTCAGCAAGCAGACAGGCAGTGAAACTTGTCATAAAGGTCAGCAACCTTTTGCCTGTGTTCTACCAAGAGCACAGAAGACAGCATCAGTGTCTGCACCCTGTGTGAATACCACACCACCAGTGAGCTACGTGCACAAACCTGATTTCCATCCAGGCTGAAAGATAAACCTATATAATACTGAAGATACAAAGCCACAGAAGGCTCTGAATGACAGATTCAGTACCTTCAGTTGCACCAGAAGCACAAAACAAGGTAGATCTACCCCTGAAAAAGATATGTACTGTAGGGTCAGTGTATGAGCACCATTCAGTGAAATATCTCTAATCTCAATATGACTTTGGCACAAGCTCCTATACACCCAGTAGCGAGAGAGATAGTGACTGTAGAAAGAAGGGAACAAAACACAAGTAAAATCAAAGCAAACATGTTTTTAAACAGCTGTGGTGTTATTTCTTGTCTGCATGTCCAACACAAAATAGATGGGACATCCCTCTACCGGGCGAGCAGCCATCCAGTCTCATTTCACAGGCAAATTAGAACACTGTCTAGTGCTTTTCTGAGTTCTTGTGGCCTCTTCCAGTCAAGTCTGAGCCTTGAAAACTGCCAAAACCAGATGCTGCTCACACTCACACGGAGGCCTTATCCCCCAGACCAACCACCCTTGTAGAGATAAGCAATTACCTCAAACTACCCTGAAGCTGAAGTGAACAGAACGGAGGTGTTAATGAAAAGCTTGTGTCTGACTCAGCAACTGGATCATGGTAATTACAACCTTCACAGCTTCCCTGCTCCCAAACCTAAGCTGAAACAGGTGAAGAAAATCAGAGATTTTTCAGATCTACTTGTGCACTGGCAGCTCAGAAACTACCTTCACCTGCAAGGAAACCCTCTGACAGGCAGGCAGATAAAGGGAGAGGCCATCTACTTTGGGAGATAGGTATTTGCTGTGTCTCTTAGAGCATCTCACAGAAGGCTGGTAACCTGTCTCCTCTTTCTATAGAGGCCATGGTGATGTCAGAAAATCCTTGAAGTCAGTTCCAGCTTCCAGTGATATGCTGCAGGTAGATAGTTGACTGGCCACGTGGCAGTCAGTATTCAGCTCACTGCTCTGCAAAGTGCTGCAGAAATAAATGACCAGTAACTGCAAAATTTCAAGCAGAAATAACCTTGGCTTAGTCTCTTCCACAAGATATACGTTTGTAATCAAGGATGCAGTCAATTTTCTTTCAACACAGATCTCATGAGAGTAGTTTATTTTAAACCTTTCCACCTCTTCCCCCTTTTCTTGGCTCTCTTCCTTTTCTGACTTTGCTGAGCTTTCCATGACAATCCTGTCCAGCACTGTCTGAAGGGACAATGTCAGGAGAACATGAAAAGACTTCCTAAGCATGTGCACCTCACAGGAAGAACCAGGCAAGGGCTGCTGCTCCAACCTACCAGCGGACAGAGATTGTGCTTGTGCCCCAGAAAGAGGGAATGGGTCAGGAGCTGCAGTACCATTTTTACAGCATCAGTACAGCTCAGAATAGTCTGGTTTGCAGCAACAGAAGTGGGAGAGAGCAGAAAGCAGCAAGGGAAAGACATACACTGCATGTCACTATAGAGGATGGTGTCTGGGTGGTCTGTGAGAGAGTCTTTCAAGAACAGAACACCTCTTTTTTGCTTTAATTTTTAGGAACCATCTTGCAAAGTTGTGATGCCGTCTAAATATTTATCATTCATTCTTGTACCTCCTTCCAATAATTTCTGGACACTTCCTGCCACAGAGCTGTGCCCATGTTCACCATACCCTTTCATAAGCCCTCAACAGGGTTCATAGTTTCAGATTTGTCCAGGATCATGGAATTACTTGAGTTGCAAGAGACCTTGAGTCCCAAACCCCCTGCCATTGGCAGGGACACCTTTCACTAGACCAGCTTTCTCGAAGCCCCATCCAACTGTCCTTGAACACTTTCAGTTCAAGGATCTCAGCCTTGAACTGATTTCCATCCCTACATTTTCTTCAGAAACCAAGGTTTGGTTATTCCATCAGCCTCTGCACAGCTTTGCTTTTATCATTGCAGAACTTTCTGGAGCAGAGAGAGATGATAATTTCCTCTGAAGGTGGTATAGTGGCTAAGAGTCTGTTCTTTTTATAATACCAGAATCATCTGGTTCATGTTTCTGGCTTCCTGAAGCACACAAAAATATCCATTTGAATAGAAATGAGAGGAGGCCCCTGACTACTGCCACTGAAAATTTCAAAATAGTAGTCTAAAATCTGAGTTAAAAAAACAAAACAAATTTTTAAAAAAGTGCCCATTTGTAGCCATAAAAGACTCAAGACTGTTGCTTTTCAATCTTTCAGACTTCTCAAAAAAGTAAGGGTGTCTCAACAAAAATAAGCACTTCAAATTAAAAAAAAAAAAAAATTGAAATACTAATTTTCCACCAAAAAACTTTCAGGAGTTTTTCTGCAAGTTAATTCCATGCAAGTTGCTTTAGGCCAGAGTAACTCAAATACATATATTAGCATATGTAGGCCTCTTTCCCAGGGCCTACACTTAAGTATTGTAACAAATCAGCATCAACAGCTCTTCAGGTTACATACCCCTGCCATAAAGCCCCACTGAGTAGGATAGACAAACCAGTCCTTCTTCCAAGATAATAGCTATACTTCCATAATATGAATATCTTCATTATACCCCTTTTGGTGCATTTCTCTACAAGAAATTGTACTTAACAGTTAGTCTTCATGGGATAATTTACCAGTAGAAGCCATACTAATTGAGAAGTCCTCAGCTTGAAGTCTCTGTCTGACTTTCTATCATCCCTTTAGAAAACCTCCACTGCCTTTCACTTCAACTTTGCACACCTGTACTTGTTTCAGGGACAGCAACTGAGGTGGGACAGAGCACCCAGCACAAGTGCAGAAAGCACATAACATCTCAAGGGCTTGAGACGTGGGCTTCATCTTCACCCTGCATCCTTTTTTATCCACTTTGACCCTGGATGCATAGCAAACCAAGCCAAACAAACCCTCCCATAACATCATTCTCCTGCTGCTGGCTCTACAGAAAGGTTCAACAGTGCCCAAGGCCCCCCTCTCCTGGGTGCCTCATATTCCCAAATTCTGGGTTTTGCCCACTGCTCCCCACTTCTGCTCTCCGTGGTTCTCACTGTGCCCTTCACATGTGCCACTTAGTCTGAGGGCTTCTCCTAAACCATCTTCTGACCTTCCCACAGGTCCACCTATTTGAGCCTTGAGCCTCTTCTGGAGTCTCCTCGGCGGTGCCCTTTCTGCCACAGCAGCCCTCAGGGAATGTGAACACTTTGTGGGGGATAGAGCAGCAGCCAGCTCTGTGCTGCCAGGAGGAGTCTCTGCTGCAGACACACACCGCTTATCTGGGACCTCGGGAATGTCGTGCCAACAGAGTCACAGCACTCGTGAAGCAGAGAGGAGACATTGCCAGGACCCACACTCATCCTACTTGAGCCTGTTTGAGGTTGGTCTTTTCAGGCTCTCTCTGTACCAGAGGAAGCCAAGGTGCTTTTGAGCAGGGCTGACTTTTAGGCACTTCGAATTGCCGCCTGGAAGAGTCGGTCTCGCAACTGGTCACAAGTCCAACCCCATAAATTTTGCCTCCCTTTTTCCTGGGATCGCAAGCTCTGAGCCTGCTCAGAAGCAGTGGCATCAAGCAGCACCCCAGGTACCAGCGAGGCTTTGTGCTAAGCTCCCCCTGTCCTGTGACGCTGTGCTTGGAGGTCCTGCTTTCTTCAGCTGCCTTCATCATCCACATCCTCTACCTACTCCTGCAGGCACTGCACAAAAAAGGCAAAGGTCCCCTTTCAGGAGCAGGACGTGAAAATGCCTAATCTTTTGGTCACATTTCCTTCATTTCAGATCCCAACTGAAATCATGGGGAACTTTTTTTCTCCCTTACCTACCCCTTTCACTGCCTTCTGTCAGAATTATTCAGCTCTCTGAAGCATTACCAGATACACTATGTAGGAAAGATATGGCAGAAGAAATTAAATAGTATTGTTAGGTATCTATAATTACCCCAAGTCATTTTTCTCCACAGTGCAGCAATTTGAAATCTCTCACAGCACTCTCTTTGGAAAGCAGATGTTGACCATGTCAGCTGTGTGCTAAGAATGCATTTTCATGAGTTGCATTTCTTGGAATTTGCTAAGTGATGGTGGTGGCAGAGGGGGATGATCCTGGAAAATTCCACCCATGCAAGCACGAAGTAGGCAGTGCAGAGACCTGCCAGCCTCCTCAGGGTATCAGGGGCTTCTCAGCCCTCTCCCTCTGTCACCACCTGGGCCTGCTCCAGTCAAGCAAAGGAAATTTCTTTTACATTCCTGCCCATAGGAAGGCAGGCAGGCTGCTGGGGGAAGAGCACATCTAGGAGCAGGAGGGTTTCTCCTGGGGGAATTTGTGCTGCTCTCCCTCTAGAGCAACACACTGATAGACATAGAACGATGAAAATAAAAAATTTGGTGGATGTCTCTGCTGTCAGTTCTTCTCCATCTCCCTCCCATGTGGTCTGTCCTGTCACATAGTCAACAGTTAGAGCAACCAGGCTCCCAGCATGTCCATCAGACTGCTGTTCTGTATCTTCTAAAAGAACCCATTCTTTCTTGATATTACATTTAAATGCACTTTTGATCTACCCCCTGCCTCCCCATTACTCTTTAATTACATCCACTTGGATTGTCTTAAAGAAGTCCTTCCTTTTCTCATTGAATATTCCCTTCAAATATTTGCAGAAAATTAACATAATCCTTATCTAGCAAAAATATATATTTGAGGAAAATCTACCCTCTGGAAGCAGGCAAGGGTCCAGTGAGACACAGGTGAGCCAGAGAAAACAGGTTGTAACTAAAGTTCAAGTAACATTGCACAATAAACCTTGGGAATTCTTCTGAGTGTTTATTTGAGATGGGGGACTTCTTAATGGAGAAAGTTCCTAGTGCCAATTTTACTAGACTGTACTCTTTTAATCGTTATTTATTTATAAGACAGTTTCTCCATTAGTCCCAGGCTGGAGCAAGGTGTCTGGGCAATGAGCAGGAAAATATATACACATACAGAACTTATTCTGGACCCAAATAGGAGACAGAGCATGGGATAGAACAAATTCTCAAATAGAGACAGGGAGTCCTCTATGGGTCTGTTCCTCAGCCTTTCCAAAAACTGAGACCTTAAACAGCAATAACCTGTAAGAAAAGGAGCAGGGCATGAACCTGGTGGAAACTACAAATGCAGGCTGATCTATACAGACAGGACAAGCTCCAGGAAAGCAGCTGTCCACAGGTAGCCCCTGTCAAAGGCAAAAAAGCTACAGAAATGAAATGCTGCCATAATCCCAGCAGTCTTTACAAAGCAAACATAATTTATTGCAGCAATACAAAGAACTCTGGCCTCGGTGAAAATGAGCACACATCTAAGAAGGAAAGCAAATAGTTCCCACTTCTAAAAAGGAACAAAAGTAAAGCACTCGCTGAAAGAAGTGACCTGAGCAATCCTGAATTTTTAGAACACCCGGACGATGCTTAGAGCAAACAGTTAACTCAGCATGCCGGAGCTGACCTCCAGCAGCAGACTGCAGGATGGACGCTTCTGTTACTTCCAGATCTCCCAGCTTGCATGCTGAGAATGTTGTATGACACTGTTTAGACTGGAAAACTTGCAGCACGCCTCTGCTACCCAGTGCTGCACCCAATATAAGTTGATTTTTCAGCAAAGATAATTTCCTCTCAAAAACCACGTGATCACATAAACCAAGATGGATCTAAGGAGAGAACAAAAAGATGTGCAACACATGTGAGCATTTACATTTCACCCTGCAGTTTCTCCAGTCACACAAGGGCCCACACTTCATGCTCCACCACTGACCAAAATGGTGCTCTGGTGAAGCTGTGCAAAAGAAAGATTTTTCAAAGCAAGATATAAACAATACCAAAAAAACAAATTAAAAAAATTTTTAAAAATCAAAGATATTACTTCAATCTAAATCCAGGTATTTCTTCCATCTAAACCCAGGTTTGTTTGCTTTTTAGAATTTTCCACTAATCAAACTCATTCAACACACACACACACAAAAAATCATGTTCTTTACCAGACATGAATAATAAAATGGAAATTTGGATCAAAACACATATCTGCAGAGACACTTCATGTACTCACTAGCAACAAAGTATCAATTAAAAAAAGGAAAAAAAACCAAAACAAACAAACAAAACCCTATAAAATCTCAGTCCTAAAGGCTAGACCTTTCTCATGAGAGGTGACAGAAACTGCAGTCTAAGCCTCCATTCTGAGTCAGGCTGAAATTATTTGAATACAGTTTTCCCACTGCCTAGTATGTCCTCACTGTTTGCCTAACAAGGCCCTGGGTTCTGGGGGAAGATGCTGCCATTTTCTCCTCCGCATCACCTTTGTGAATGGTACCTAAAGGCTTTTGTGAGTCTACATGAAAACACCAATTTTTACAGCAATAAAACTTCCAAAATAAATCCTCCATATCTGGTCAAAATTAATTCATATTTTCATTGATCCTGAACTATGTTCTTTTACAGATTCATTTGCTCTTCCCACCATATTTCTGAGGCTTGGGCATTACCATCCGAAAGGGAAGGACACAGGCCTTATCACTCTTCTTATTTAATGATCCATGTCATTTTCCCCACAAACAGACTTTGTGGACAAAGTTGGCCAGAATCTAACTAAAAATTCCCCGCCTCCTTCTGTTTGAGGCTCCTGTTCCATACCTCACATGGCTGTGCAGTGCTATTTTGCATCATTAAACGGCCTAACCCCATTCCACCACACAAGCGGCTGAATGTTACTCATAGTGAAATGTTGCCTCTCTGTTAATTTTGCAAAGTGCTTAGGATGCTTCTCGAAGGAAGGAACAATAGAAATGTAAGTCATTATTGTGTATGGGAGCTGAGGAAATAAACCTAAGGGAAACAAGCACCAGAAGCTGCCACACAAAATGCAGACCAATTTTAGAGCTTAAAGGGGAACAAGAAAACGGCTGTCAAACAGCCTCTCAGGCTTGGCATGGTGGGAGACATTGCAGCATGCAGCTAGCCCAGCAGAAGGAAATTAAATAAGACTGTCAAACTGCTGACTCAGCAGAAGGCAGCACAACTCCCAGCACATTTTAGAATTAAGCCCAGGTCAGTAAATGCCAGGTCCTTTCACAAGGAAGAAGGGCCAAAGGATGGTGACAGAAACTCAGACACCACTGCAAGGCAAGGAAAGAGTCAGAGCCGGGATCTAACGTTCCCAAAGGCACTCTGAAAAAATTACAGACTCAGGGAAAACACAGTTCAGGCACAGGGAAAACAAACGATGCTGAACATATTGTATGCTCAAATCGATGACACGGAGTGCATGCCAGAGCTCATGAGCAGCAAGAGTAACTCAAGCACAGAGTAGCTCCAGTGATAACCACAGCTTTAACACTGAAATACCTTCGAAAAACAGCAGAGCAGTTTACATGTAACAGTGCAGAGAAGACCACAAGGGAAAAGACTGTCCTGGTCAAGATACAGTTCAGCATCAAGCCAAGTCAACCAGGGTACAAGCACAAAACAAGGAGGATGTGAGAACAAGCACGGGAACACTGGCCAGAACCAACACCAGAGGAGAGAAGCAAACCAAGCCAAAGACACAATAAACAAGCTATTTCTTACTGAAAAATGTCTGAGCCATTTCATATTAGGAAAACCGTATTTCAAATTCATTCAGAGGCAAACGTGGCCAGACTTTTGCTGCAGGAAAATCAAACTGCTAAAATCTTACCAAAAACAAATAGAGAAGAGGAGGAGGAGGAAGAGAAAGAAACAGGCAAAAGAAATAAAAACATAGGGTCCTATGAATGTGCAGCACTTCCCTTCTCTCAAGCCCCATGGAAGGAAAACAGAGCCTCCAGTTAATAACATTCAGCTAATGTAAAAATAGAAAAAGCAAAGGATTCACAGGCCAAGCAAAGATGTCGTTGACATGAGACAGTTTCAAGCAAATGCAACTGAACAGATGAAAACACACCCTCAGGCACTGGGGGCACATTCACTCACTGTGAGTCTCCTTCAGCTGAAGCTCTGCTAGTTCTTTCTCCAGACTCAGTTTGGTTGGCTGCTAGCATTCTGTGCCCTCATCTCTTCATGCATCTCAAATCTTAAAGCTGCCTAAATTGTCATGCGTTCTTCAGCTGCCTTTTCATGGCACAGTCTGCCTACCAAAAGCAACAGGAAATAAACTTCCTCTTCCAATGGCACCTGCATGGTTCCTCACTGCTACAGACTCCCTGAAGTGATTTCCAGTAGATAACTGGGCACAAAGCAAGGGAAAGTGAAAGCAGCTATGCTGTGCATCTATCTAGCACTGAAGGATAAATAACCTGTTCACGTCACTCCTGAGTGCAATACAGATGAAGTAATTACCGTTGGGCAGATAAATAGTCACAGAATCACAGAATATCCTCAGTTGGAAAGGACCTACAAGGATCACTGAAGTCCAGCTTCTGGCCCTGGACAGGACCATCCCAAGAATCACACCATATACCTGAGAGCATTGTCCAAACACTTCTTGAGCTATGGCAGCCTTGGTGCTGTGATCACTTCCCTGGGGAGCCTGTTCCAGTACCCAAACACCCATTGGGTGAAGAAGCTCTTCTTAATATATAGCTTAAACCTCCCCTGGCACAGCTTCATGCCATTTCCTTGCATCCTATCACTGGTCACAGAGAAAAGAGATCAGTGTCTGCCTGGCTGCTTCCCCTTGTGAGGAAGAGCTGGACTTGATGATCCTTGTGGGTCCCTTCCAACTCAGAATGTTCTGTGATTCTGTGAAGCCATGAATTCTGTGAGACTGCTATGAGGTCTCTGCTCAGTCTCCTCTTCTCCAGGCTGAACAAGCCAAGTGACCTCAGCCACTTCAGTCAGTTCACTTGTACATGGAATTCGGGGAAAAACCATTCTTGTGTTCAGATTGAAATTAGGGATAAAATCAAATCACCCTCCCTGGTCTGGTTTTTTTTTTTATTTGGGGTTTTTTGAGGATGGTATGGACTGATCAGGGATGATGATAGGATGGATCCTTGATACTGTGCTGTGATAGGAATATATAATTACTGTACCCATACCTGAAAGCTCATCTTCCCATAGCAAATCAGCTATCTCCTGAATTAAGATATGGATGTTTATTTTCAACATGCCGAGATATAACATTCCCACAATCAATTAAATGCTGGAACACAGATACACAGCAGCATCTGATATGCCATGGAAATCTCCAAGCTGCTGGCAAGCAGGAGGGGTTTCAACCAGAAGCAGTGTGGCTCTGGCACTAGCACATCAGCCCTGTACTGGGAGTTTGTGCTGCATTGCAAGATGTGGCCTTACCAGAGGTTTTTGGTTCTCTGTAAAGTTAAGATTATCCCCTCAGATATTAAGAAGACTGGAAATTTTCCAGCAGCATTGGGTATTTTTGAGCTGTTGCGTCTTCTCAGCTGCAGCTCTCCAAGCATCTTTACTGCTTTTCCCTGTCTGCCCTTCACACTCACAATGAGGCTCCCATAAGCCTGCACAAAGCCAGTTATAATTCTCTGCTGCCTATCAAAGCCTTCACAAGAGTTAGGCAGTTGGTGTGTAAAGCCTGCTGCCTACCACGCTGACTAATGTTGTCTGATTGTTCCCTTGTACTCCCCCGTTGGTCCATCTGTACCCATCTGCTACCTTTTGTCTTGTAATTAAAGTGTAATCACTTTGGGGTAGGAGCCACCTTTTTTGTTAGTGTTCACTCAGCTCCCTGCAGAGCAGAGTCCCAAGTCCATAGCTGGGTGCTGGGGACAGCAATGATGACATGCAAGAGGTGACATGCAAGAGGTGCATATACACGTGGCAAAGGGTGACAGTGGCACCTCTCACGTTATGGCATGAGCAAGTCAGCTGAGAGAAAGCTCCAGACGAGTTCTCATCCAGAATTCAACAGAAGTAAGGGCAGTCTTCTCTTGTGGCTGAATGTCGTTATCACATCAGCACACCAAGCACAATCCTCGGGGATCCCCTGTCCAAGGAGTTGGGCTGGCAGCCCCAGTAAAGGTCAGATGGCTGCTATCACCCTCATCAGCTACACCAGCAGAAAAATGGTAGGAGGCATTCTAACTAAAGCCTGGGCTTAATAAAGATCTCCAGATATTCCAATATCTGATTTGCATAAGAGGACAAGGTCTTTCCAAGAAGCTGTCATTGTTTCAATGTAAGAATTCCCTCCAGTAGCAAGGGAGTAGGGTCTGGTGGAGAAGAGCCAGAATATTTTTCTGCAGGCTCATGAATCATACAAATACACTCCAAAATTCAAGCAAAGTCAGGAACTGCTTCAGCAAGATGCAAAGAGAGCGGACAGCTTATAATGACATAACATACAGTGGTTAGGAAGAGACACCTAATATGTTCTCTTTGGTCAGAGCTAGACTAGCTTATTATTGCAGGATGCAGTAATCTAGCAAAGACACAGTTTGACCAGCATGTCTGCAAGATTTACATAGAAGGCTTTTTCAGAAAGATTGTTCCATTTATCCTTTATAAGGAAGGCTTTGTGTGGCACTTGAATCTGTCCTTCTCCTTAGGAGTTGGTGTAGGATTAACATGGCCATAATAAGCCACAAATACATACAGTTAGATCCTGGACAACTGTGAGAAGTCAGGCCAAATCCTGGCAGTGGGTGCAGCATAGGTGCACAAATAAAGCCATCTGGTTGTCTGATTGAATCAGGGTCATAAACAGACCCATCAGATGTGACCTAGATCAGGTATCTAAGGGACACTCACTTGGGAGTGAGATATCCATAAAATATGTATTCTTTGATGCAAGTCTGCTGTCTAATGAGAAGTAAGGCATTCAGCAAATTATGGTCTCTTAGAGACATGTCCAGAAAGAACACTTTAAAAATAAGGAGGGAAATGTACATACAGACTCCCGTTCTAATTTCAGACATATGTGCTTGAATCCAGAACGGTCCCTCTGCCCTAAGAGAAGCTATATCCTTCTAAAAACTGGTTCTGTGGGAACAGAATCAGTCACTTACTTTGAGTAGGTTTAAACAAACTTCTATGCCATTTCTCCCCAGGGACAATGAGTCATAAATCCCCATGTACGCAGCAAAATTAGCAAAACAACACTGATTGGTAAAAACAATCCGATCTTGTCTCACTGTAAAAGAAGTCGGTGGAATAAAAAATAATTTCCTCACTGGACACACAGGCAAGATGCCAGAACTCCACACACAGAGCAAACCTGACCAAAGGCAGTAACTTCTGCCCCATGGAGGCAAGCATACATGTGCATGCATGTGTAAGTGACCAGAAAGGCTTGCCTAGGTGGCCACCAGACAACACGAGGAAGAAACTGTCTCAAAACATCCAGTCATCTTTCCAAAGGCAGGAGAGGGCCTTCAAAGAAGACTTGGATTGGTACAGCTGCAGTTTTCACCTCACAACCCTACATTCTTGTTCCTTTCTTATTTTCAAAGAGCCTTCTTTAAGGAGGCTTTTATCTCTAAGAAAGAGAAATTAAAAAAAAGTAAGTCCTTCCTTCTGCTAAGCAATCTAAGAGATAGGATAACATGATTCATATTGATTCCTCACAGAGTGGTCAGTACCACATCACTTACTGCATGCACCGGCTCGGAGGCAGGACAAGATAGACTGAGATCCTGCACTGTTGGATATTTTTCTCTATGTACTCCAGCAAATGAACCTCTACCAGCAAATGAGCCTCACCATGTCTCACCAAGCCAATAATTAGACAGTTCCCTAGATATCTAACTGAAATCTTTCTGCATGAAAATTTAGCAAGACAATGTCTTCTTTCTCCCTACTGGGGCATGAAAAGCAGCTGACTAGCATACCTTTTTTTCAGCAGTCATTTAGGTGACCAAAAATTTATCTTGTTCCCCTTCCTCATTTTTTTAGATAAGGGAAATCTTTAATTTTCATTTTTCTCGTCTAAATCCTTCTTTCCTTTCTGTACCTCCCTCCCATATCCCAGGACAACTCTTCCCAGGCATGGATGGGCAAAATGGTGCTCTGTCCCAAGCTGGAGACAGGATCACAGAAGTTCACAAACTCATCTTTTGCAGAGTGTGATCGAGGTTGAACACATTTCTGGAAAGTCCATGCGGCAGAGAGTGGTGGCTCTATTTTCCTGCTGCAGTATTAGGAAGTCCTGGAAGCCTACAGTCACTGAGGCAGTTGACAGGATGTCACAGCAAATGGCCCCATTCCCAGGGAGCACTAATGTGTAAATGGTGGAAGGGTACAGCCTAGGAGCAGCCTGCCTGTGAATTTGTAATTATGGTCACACCAATGGCTAGAGGAAGCAGAACAGACCCTGCTGGAGTTGAAGAGTTCAAGAGTCAAGTGCTGATAATTATAGAACCAGCAGCAGACAAACATTACAAACATTTTGTCTGCTGAGTGGGGTGAAGGTTGATAGAGGCAGAGGATTAGTACATGCAGCAAGGAGAATGAATCTTTCAACACAAGTTTCCCATCTCTCCTCTAAGATGGCTTGTAGTGGCACCCTGACCAAAACCATCACCTGGGGCTTTTGCTTGTCCAGACAGGAAGAGGAGTGAATGGGGCATGTTTGGTAAGAGATGGAGGGAGCTTGTGAATCAAAGGGCTCTGTGGGGTGGCACAAGAAGTTGGTGTCATGAGCCTCATGGAAAAGTGCTCTGAATTCCCAGTGACACACCTAAGAGAAGAGGCTGAGCACAAACTAGTGAGAGAAGTGATGCCAAATTCACTAGTCATTAAAGTAGAGAAAGAATCTGAAAGAAGGCCTCAAAGTTCATAACATTTGTGTCACCCCCAGATTTGCTGGGGGAAAGTGAGGAAGCAGATGGGAGGATCTGGGAGCTAATGGGACAGGACTGTTGGCAGGGAGCTAGTGGGATAGGACTCAGTAGAGACAGAGGATGTAAGCAAAAGCCAGAGATAGCAGCACTTGCTAGCTCTCACAAAGGGATCATGAACCCAGAATTAAGTCCTCATTATATGTGGGATCATAGGAAAGCAGAAGAGAAAGGCAAATAGTGAAGAAAAATACTGGGTGAAAACTCTTCCTACGCAAAATATCACAACCCACTGACACAAAACGTAGTGTAGTACTGACCCTCTGGCTCACTTTGCAAGACATCTGGCCCCCACTCATCACTGCACTAAGGCACAGCCCTTCATGGGGCATAAGAGTAGACATCCTTCACCACCTCCATCTGCATACCTGCACCTCTATGATAAACACAACAGGGGCATCTAGGCACCCAAAACACACCTAGGCTATCTGGCCAGTGAAGCTAAGAGCTTTACTAACCAGCTGATGAAAAGGTAGTGTGGAAAGGCAGAACGCTGCAGTTCTGCCCCCAAGGAGCAGAGCACAGAGAAGTGAATGAAATTCAGCACATTTGTTTATCATGATGATCATTACTCATGTTTAAGACAAGCAGGAGAGTTCAAGTTCCTGCCCCCTTGTAGAAAGTGGTTTTTCCTCTCATTCTTTCATGATTGTCAGCCCCACAAGGCTTCAGTTTGTCTGAAGCACTCATGAGGAGATTTATCATCATCAGAGTCTGGGGGCAGCTGCAGCTCCTCTGGAAAATTAATTCCTGTTCTGAAATAACTGGTGAGGTTGTGAAGAAATTTATTGGGGAAAAAAATTCAAAATTGCGAAAGATTTCACAGACCTGGAATCCTGAAACAGTTCAGTCACTGTCTGGATCTTTGCTGCTCAGAAAATGGAAAACTTCACACCTATTCTAAAACATATCTTTTTATATATCTCTACTCCATGAGACATACACTCAAAATCCATTTGCCATCTTTCAAGAATCAAATGCACCAAGATGTACAGAGCTGCAAGCTGTGTTACTAAATCCAGAGGAGACTAACAGAACTGATCAGAAGACTAGAAAACATGACCTACCAAGAGGGCCTGAACAAATTCTTGTTTAACCTACACCAGAGATGACTGGGAGACAACATGATAGAAGACTTCAAACCCACATGGGGACAATAAGAACTGGCAGAGAATAAACAATTCCCTGTGTCCATTAGGGAAACACAAAGTATTCATGGGCTTAAATTGCAGCCAGAGAAATCTAGGTTAGACATTAGAAAAAACTTAGCAGGGTAAGGAGAAAGAAGCCGTAGAAGAGATTGACTTGGGATTTCATGGGATTTCTAGCAGCGAATGTCTCTCAGAACAGGTGAGACAAACATCTGTCAGGAATATTTTCAGGCTAGTTAAACCTTCTCTTGGGGCACAGGGAGGGACTAGATGACCTCTTGATGTTCCTTCCTGGCACAGCATCTGATTATAGATAAAAGTGTGTAGTTAAAGACTGAGCTACAGTGAATGCAACTGGACCAAGTCAGTGTTTCCCACACAGCCTTTCATCTCATGTCTCTACTGCCTGTTTGCCTAAAAGTTCCCAGGATGAAGCACCTTGCCATTTACATAAAATTAGTGAGAATTTGGATAACGTTCCAAAGCACTTATAAAGGTATTGGAATTATGTGCTAAAAATATATTAATAATTTCTTGTACTGTGGCATTGCCTGGGAGCTGCTGTTAAGAGCCAACAGTTTGCGCTGCCTGACTCTCTGCAAACACGGAACAAAACTATGATCTTTGTTGCAAAAATCTCTGTTCCACACTTACATTTTTATGTTTGCATTTCTGCTGAATGGAAAAAAAAATTAAGAAAAAGAGCATGAGGTTCCAGGTATGAAAGGTTTTGGTCTATGATCAGAACATGTTGGAGATTACTTCAGTGTCTTCCAGGAAGAACCTGCCAGCATAAAATTTAACCAGTTCTGATCCTCTCTGAGGTAGACACCCACTTCAAGATAAAACATTTTGCGTCCAGGAAGAACTACATGTTTTTCTTACCACTAATACCATAGTTCACCATAGCCTCATTTCAGTCCAGCCCCAGCTCCCATGAAATGAAGGACTGCTTTGGTTTCATGGATGCCAAGTAGTCCCCACAGACAGCAAGGCTCAAGCAGGTCACAGGTCTAATCCCATCACTCCTGATAACCAGGATCCCTTCTACTAGTTGTCTGGTTCATCTGAGAGACCACAAACACAGTCTCAGAGACTGAACAACCCTTCTTACCACTGACGGGAGCCACCAAGCCTTCACTGAGGGTGCAAGATGGGAAGCATGTGACAGGCAAGATAAAAACAGGACTGTATTTAGCTGTGCCTCCCCAGAGACTGCAAAGCATTCCAGCAACAGATTCCCACAGCCGGGCCTGCTAATAACTCCTAGGAGGATTCATGCTGCTACTGCTTCATTTTCCTTCCCTGACAATGGACCTTTCCCCCATGAGAACAAATTTGGTGCCAGCTAGGAACAAATCCTCCTGGACTTTTCCCGGTAAGCTTTAATGAAGCTGAGTGATGGACTGAGCCTGACGTGAGGTCTCTACAGCCTGAGCTTTGCATGTCCACACCCTGTGCAGTATCTAGACAGCCTGCCTCAGCTATGCCCAAGAGTTGCCCACACATGCTATGCCATGCCCTTTGTTCCCTCACACTCCTGGCCCACTGAGACCTCTTCTGACTCTCCCAGACCACACACCCTCATCTGGTCTCAACAGTGCCAAGACCATGAGGTAGACTGGTCCTCCTGGAAACCAGGCACAAGTTGGGGGCTTTCACCTTCTTCCCAAATTCCTGCAACTACTGGGAGACCCCAGTGTCTGCCAGGTACTAATGTGATTGCTTTTCTGTCTCATTCACAAGTTGCTCCTACAGCTCTCTTCTGAATACACTTCTGACAGCTCCCCATTTCATTCTCATTTCCCCATTAATTTCTTCCTCACTTTCGCCAAGCAAGTCACTTGCAAGTCCATGCAGAGGACAAGCAGGCAAGGGGAGAAAGTTTTTTGTGCATGGTGGGACAAAGGGGCATTTTTCTAAGCCATACACATGGTTGCATCCAGACCAACTTCTGCTTCATATCCATCAAGTGTTCTGATGAATTCGCCTTCCTTTGCTCTGACTTCTCACATCCATAACTTTTTTATATTTCATTTTCTTAGCCCTTAAACTACCCCCTCTGCTTCAACAGAAACCCTTTGGGAATGCTTGTTCTAAGCCTGGACCATTGACATTTATGTGGGCAGTGACATGAACCAAAACTTCCCGCTAACTCAGAAACTCACACCATTTCTAAAATGGTGCTTTGGGTTATATGCAAATTATTCCAAAATATGCAAATTTGGATCTTTGAACAACTCAATCTGATCTCACATTCACATCCTACTTAATGCATCATCCAATTGCAAGGGGCACTAGCCAGATATATCAAGCACAGTTAATACTGGCATAAATTACTAAGTGTGGCTGTAGCTCAATCACAGTCATTTAGTGTACAGAACTTCACTGCCACCAAGCCATACAGAGAAATATTTTCTGTCTCAGCCATTAAAACTCATGGCCCAGAGGAGGTATCTTCTCTGGAAGGCCGGAAAATTATGTTCAGAGGTTACAGAAAGGAAGCTGATGAATTTTTTATGCATTCTAATGGAAGACTGAAATGGCATCCTGCATGGAGAAGACAGCAGCCTAGGCATTGGAGATACCAATGGTCTGGGATACAAGAAGCAGAGTGTCAGCCCTTGATAAGAATTACAGTAAGGTGGGGAGGATTATTTACCTGGAGCCTTCCCCCTTCTTCTTCCCTGACACAGCTGAAGAATTACAAAACATATCCTACCCTCTCCCACTTCCTCTCCTTGGTCAAAAGGATGATGACCAGCTTGGGATGCATCTGGTATCCGTCCTCACTGAACGACAAATTCCTGCCTTCAAAGGTGACATTGATCAGGTACCTGTGGGAGAGAGAAGAGAGCAAGGAGAACATTAATGCTTGGAAACCATACCCAAAACGAGACTCTGCCTCCCCTCTTCAGCTCACATCAGGAGGGTAGGAGCACTGCACAAATAATGGAAAATCTAAGAAGAAGGGAGATAGAAAAACAGGCCAATTAGTCCAGAAATTGGGACAATCAGGCAAGGCAGGGCAATTGCCCCCATTTTGTCACGGGGATAGGGAAGTGGTGTACTGTGTTGGCTCTCAATGTATTCCTAAAAGCACGCCTAAGAGTCATACACATGTATGCCCACAGTCCCTGGTTTTCCTCTGCCTCAAAAGGCAGAAGGATCCATAGCAATCAGCTGTGCAAACACACTCCACAGCCTGCACTTCGCTCACTCTCCAAAGGGATTTTTCATGCCCCTTGAGGACAGTGATGGGCAACAAGTGAAGCAGTGGAGAGAGCCTCCCCACAGCCCAAATATCGAGGCAATGACTAGGGAAGAAGTGGAGACCAGAGGAAGGAGCAGCACCTGCAAGAAACTCTATCCCTATCAGAGCCAGAACACCTCACGTGGCCCAGTGTGATCCTATGAAGGAGCTCAGGAATAGGGATAAGGATGTTGAAAGAGCCCAGTGAAAGTCCTTTTTCCTAGGGACAGAGTGAAGCCTTACACCCAGTAAAATCAAACTAAAGGGTGATCAGCCCTGCAGCCAACATCAGTGATTCTCTTTTTCTGGAAAGGCCCCATCACTTCTGCAGAAGGCACTCCCTGTTGGGGCATTTCATGTCAGCTGTACAAATGGACACTTAAACAGCCTGGGTTTCAATCTCATTTATCCTAAAGCCTCCTTACTCAGCTCTGGCAATAAAGACCTTTAAGTGGACTGCGATTACAGCTACACTCATTTCAAGGCCTTGCTGCATTGTGAGAGCACGTTAAAGGGGTGTTGCTGTAAATAAGAATCAGGTCTATTGTTTTCTTAACTGTCAGACCATCTAGAAATACACTGAAAGGAAGAGGAGGAAAATACACATTTCACAGTTCAGTGGTTAATATGACATCGCTGTGGCACTCTGACAGTTTACCCTGTTCATATATTTCACTTCAATTCACAATCCTATTGCATGAAGTAGATTTTACCTTTGTAAATCTGCTCTGGCACCAGTAGCATCACATCACCATGAGAGGCAGAGGTGACCAAGCTGCCTGCAGGGCTAGCCCCTGGACTCTGCACTCCCCTACTTTGCACAGTTCTATAAATTACACAAGCAACATTTCTATTACAGACATGAGAGGTTCTTCTACTCTATTACACCATGACATCAGGAAACATTTCCTAATATTCAGCTTCAATTTGTCCCTTATGAACTCAATTTGAACCAATTTAAAGAAAATAAATAAGAGGAAAAAAATGTGCTCTTTCAGTGGGTTCACACTTTCCTACTATCTGCACAAAGAAACTTCCCTGCTAATCTAATGAAAGCATTGTATCAGGGAAACTTCTTCAAACAAATAAAAAGGCAGGTCATTATTTTAGTTTCTTCCTTTTTTCAAACTTTTTGGTTTTAACTCCATTAATCAACCAAACTCATCTACTAACTCCCCATTGCCAAATGCAATCAGCAATTATGTTTATTTCCAAAGGAAATTCCACACTTGCTCCATGTTGTGACCTTCAAGGGATGTGTTCAGCATTGGAAATACAGCCATACGGGAGCCCAGCATGAAACATCTGTAACAGGACAATTTTCAAAGGCAGGCTATCGGTCATTTCCCAAAAACCAAAGCCATTTGGAATCCAAACATTGAGCGAACCCCAAAACATCCTCCACCTGGAAAATCTTAGCCACACAATTGTTTGTCATGGCATAAAACATCCTGTGTCAGGACCACACATGCTCTTTTTATGGTTTTGTTTTGGTTTTTTTTCCCAGCTGTGTGAATTGTTCTGGTACTGAGGAATGCCAGGCACAGACCATTGCCAGGTATGCGCACCCTACAAGACCTAGTTAAGGTTCTGGTGGTGGGACGGATCTTCCAGTAGACCAAGATTACAACTTCATGACCTCTCTGCACTAGCCACCAGAGTAAAGACAAAGAAAGGCTCTAAGAAAATGAGGATGCCATTAGTCTCGTGGGAGTTTCAGTTTTACGTCGGTAATGAGTAAGCAATGCCAACATCTAATTAAACAAACACCAGTATTAAACTGTTCTCAGCCCTCTTTCTTCTCACACCCAAGAACGATTCCACTACAGGAATCTCTCTTGCACAGCTTGACAAGAAAAGTTCACAGAAATCAGCAACAGATATGAGACAAGAGGGTGTCATTTATGCTCATTTTCACTGAAAATATTAGAACCTCTAATAATAATCAAGGCGGGATCATCAACAACTCCAATCCTTGGAGCTGCCTTGAGATTTACACTTAAAGCAGCACTAAAGTCCCTTGCTTCACACCTTAATGACTGAAATTAGTCTCCAAATTTGGCAATATAACTCTTCGGAGTGTTTTCTCTCCAACCCGTTAGCAACATGTTTACAAAAGTTTGCAAGAGAAGTGCAGAAGAAGTGGCATCCCCCCCATCTTTCCCTGCTCTCTTGTACCTATCCTGCCAGCTAACACAGAGACAGAGGGTGAGAGCAGCTCACAGGGAGCTGCAGGGCTTGCTCGGGTGCACTGAGCCTATGTGACAAAGCATCAGGGCTTGAAGGACTCGCAGGCAGCCGAGTCAGCAGCACGCTGCGAGGCAGCCACACTCGAGTGGCTCTGCCCTCCATCATTGCTGCAGCAGCAGCAGCCATCCCCTTCGGCAGCACTGCTGCCCTGCTACACCAGCACCACTGCTGCCTGCTCTGGCCGGGGAGATTTGGCTGCTGCCTGCAGCCTACACACACTCCAGTCCCTAAGCAGGCAAGGAGGGGGCTGAGAGACTCCCTGACATGTCTGAACTGAGCCACCAGATGTAGGAGGGCACAACATGAGGGCAAGCAGGTTGTGCATGCAGGTGACGTAAACCAGGAGGAACTGTGCCTGTAAAAATCTTAATCCCTGCATGTTTGGCACTCCAAGATGGAGAGAGTTAAAGAAAGAGGGCATGGCGGGGGCTGACACAGGCAATTTAATTTAATTTGCTATAAGCACCTTTCAGCAAAAGATTTTGCTTATGTGGCAATTACTGGAACTACCTGATGCAAGCACAGAAGGGTTGAGCCCTCCACCAGCCCAGTGGCAATGCAATGCCCTAACTCAGATGGGTGAGAGCAAAACATACACAGCCTGTGGAAACAGGCTGACATTGTGAGCCCTGTGGTATGGACAAGCAGGCAGGAACAAAGGGACATGCCCTTGGGCACAAAGCAAATTAGACCCAGGGGGACCTAAGTCCCCACCCTGGGCTCTGAGGTAACCTCACCCATCCTAGATGTAAGGCTGTCAGCCCTGCAAGTTAAAGGAGAGCGTTTTAAAGGCTGGTTGGCATAGCAAATAGAGCATTAAAACCACATCAGATGGGCAATTTAGGACCAGGAGAGAGATGATGGCATTTTAAATGGTTTCAGCCAGTGATGGAGAAAGCCTGGAGAGGCAGATGGTGGGCACAGGGGGCTTGAGGGAACACAGAAAGGGTGCTAACCTAATTTTTTTCTGCCCCAGAGACAGTTGTGAAGGAGATGCATTTGAAATCAGCACTAGGCACTCCTACTTCTGCCTCCAGTGCCATGCTCGGAAGCAGCTCCTCCTAAGCCTGCTGACTGGAGGGGCAAATTTGGAGATTGCATTGGTTCACTCCATCACATTCCCTGCCTCACATGTGTGCACACACGCACAAACACACACCCTCCCCTGCGTCCTGTCAGTGCTTTATGCTTCAGTGAGACAAGCAGTCTATCTGAAATGGTGTGATTATCCTTACATCGATCGCTTCCCTGAGTGAGACAGACCATAGAAATAAAACAGCCTCTCCACAGTCAGCACTGGGGAGTCATCTCAGCAGCCCAGCACACGAGGGAAAAACAGGGTGTAGGTGGAGGGTGGGGAAAGAAAAGCTGTGGGATATCTTTTACCTTTGCAGGGTAAAAGGCAAGTGGAATGTGATGCAGGGTAAAGGGATGGGGATGCAGACCATCATCATCCTGTCTGGAATCTCACTTTAATGGGAAACATTGAGGCAAATAATAACAGCAGTGAGATGAAAGCAGTGAAAGACCTTTACTCCACAGAATCTGCATGGTGAAATAGCCTTTTTTTTCCCCCCTAGAGACAGTGTTAAAAATTCACCAGTCTGAGGTATCAGAGAACAGACCAACTTCATGCCCAGGAAGGAGCAAAAAAGCAAAAGCATGTTACTGCATTTTAGCAGAAGTGCCCCAGCTCCAAACCATGTTCCCTCTCTCAGCACCAGCAAGACCAAACCAGCCTTGCCTGATGCAAACAGCTGGGGCAGAGTACATCAATCCAGCCCTGCAGAAGGGTCCTGCCCATCCCTCACACCTGCTCCTAAACAAGGATGGACAGACAAAAGGATGGGTGGACTCAAAGGACGGGGAAAAGAGAGTCTAGGACCAGTATATTGATCTACAAATGGGAATTCTGACCTTCAAGGAGCAAGTGATTGATAAAAGACCTAACCAGCACTAACTATGCTGTTAATGCCTTCATCTGAGTGACTGAAGTAGTGTTGATTTTTTTAATGAGAAAACTGCAACTGATCCCTTTTGCTTTTGACTTACACCTCCATTCTCCAAATCCATGGAAAGCTTAAAATAATAGAGGTGTTATTTCTCTATACCATTGTTCAAAATTTCTGTGGCTGCCTCTGCCTCAGAGCACAGCCAACTCAGACACAAGAGCCATCCAGACCCAGCTGTGCATGCATGAGCTCTCTTGAGGTAAGACAAGGCTCCACAGGGTATCAAACCCAATTGTTCACCCCAAAAAAAGGTGAAAGCAGGCTCTGCCTGGGCCTTTGATTTAATTTCGCCATGGAATCTGTTCTGAGAATCCTGATCCCAGCTGAGCCTTTCAGAGGTTCTGTCACTGCTCACTGCCTGCACTGTCCCTTATGCTGATGCACTGTTAGTGGCTTATGGAGTTGTGAAAGGCAGGCACATCTGGCTGTATCTGTGTAACATCTGTCTGGTGTCAGGTACAATTTAGAGTGAAAGGATTCCATGCAAAGGGCATGAGTGCAGGTAATTTTATGTAACAAGAGGCTATTATGAAGAACAAAACCAAAACAAGTTAGAAAAAAAAATAGAAGTAACCATTGACTAGGAAAATTGAATCTTAAGGGAGCGGCATCTCATTCTTCTGCATTTGTTTCTTTCACTGTCAGTGGTACCACTGAATATGGGGAGATGCACTGTAAGAAAGAAAGAGTAGAAAGGAGTACTACCAAATTCTGAATTGTCCAGGCATCCTGCACCTGCCCCGACTGCCCAGAAGATCTGCCCAGACTGCAGTCTAAATTACTTCTGACCAGTAGCCTTAGAGAAATGCCTGGAGCTCAAGATTGTTTTCATTAAGCAAAAAGATTTTGAGATCATCTAGGTTAGAAAATATCCCTCAGACTAAAAGGTAACAGAGATCTAAGAGATTAATTTGGTTTGTCTCTGCTGTCCACACCTTTCCAAAAGACAAGAGGGCAGCTACTGGGCTGCAATAAATCAGTGATACTCATCAGACATCAATGGAGGGATACTGGTCAATCCACTGAGACTGGCCCCTCACCTCCAGGAAGATGAGTTTTTTCGTTCTTTGATCCTGACCTCTGAAATAACCATTTCTGGTGGAAGACAAATTTCTACTGAACTATCCTTGCTGTTTCTCCAACATATTTAGCAAAGTTGCTTTGAAAACAATATGTATGTGTGCTGACACTCCCAAGAGAAAGCTCCTACGTGCAGTGGAAGGATGAATCTTTTCCATCCATCCCTCTCTTAATCATAAAAAAAAAAAATCATACTTCCACTTTGCTTCCCATTTCTTCTATTTATCTACCATGAATCTGTCATTTCAGAAAGACTCTGAGATGGCAGTTCCTGGGGACTGAGGATATATCTATCCTTGGAGGATGCAGGGAGCCACAGCAATGGCGGGGCTGCTTTCCTACACGCATTGCTTGATCCTAATGAGAGGGGACCATTCCTGAGAATGAGAAGCAAAGCTCACTTTCCACAGTGTGTGCAGCCACCAGCCTCCCTCCTGAGAATGTGAGAGGAAATTCCTCATTGCACCACAGGGCTTTGCCTCACACACAGGTATCCATCAGGAAGCAGACAGTGCAGGGTCACTGAATTATCCCTCAAAAGGAAACATGGGTTCAGCTCCAACCTGGGGCAGACATGGCAGTAATGGCACCTAGGTGGAAGGCTGTTTGTCCAGCTGCTTCAGAATTTTCACAATAAATTTTTCCTCCATGCACATATTGTGATCCAGGACCAATGGATCTCCCGTTTGCTCTTCATCCTATGCAGTCACTAATGGGGAAAGAGGTGTCAGTCAGGCCTAGTGGCCTTTCACACTCCCTCTGCCAGGGTGCTGCTGACAGTACCAAAGCCAGACTGTATGTGACTTGTAGGATAAACAAATATACAATGGTGTCACAGCCATTTTATAAGTTTCCTATATGGAAACTTGCTGGACATTTTTCCTTCCATGGGAAAGCTGACTTCTCTGCAGATTTCTGTAAAAACAAACTAGTGTCTGTGTGCAGATTCAAGGACAACAGATGCATTCCTTTGCTCTGTCTCCTGATACAGGAGATGTAGTTTTCTCTTTCTAGCCAATGATGTAAAGGTTCTTATCTCTCTAGCTTTGTAAGCAATTGGAGAGTCTTGCTCTGATGTGGTGGAGGAAAGATGTAACTCTGAATGTGGGCAACTTAGCCCTAAAACCTTCTGAATAATGGAGTCATTCTAATAAATCATATAAGCCTTCTGATACTGGAGTCAAGGAGCCTTCATTCAGCACCCAACGCAAGACCCAGAGAAACAAATACCTTTCCAGGCTCCAGAATCATTTTAAAACAACACAATGGGATGAGGCAACCTGTTCTTGGGAAAAAATTGCAAGATAAATCTTCATTTTGCCTTGTGTGCTATGCTGGTCAGAGCAATATCTTGAAATTTCAACCAAAGACAATTTTTTCTCACAGACATCCTGACTAACCTATTTTCAAAAATGCCAGAGCCATGAAAAATTATCTGGCAAAACCACTTTTTAAATGGGATAGGAATGTGGCCACAACATTTTCTCATGAAGAGGTCAACGTTTTGTTAGAAAGAAAAAGAAACATAAGATCTGAAAACTGTAGTAATTTTGGACAGAAGATGAAGCTTCTGGTACCATCATGCTCCCACACACGTCTGGTCTGTTGTGTGACACCTTCTGCCCTTTCTTCTGTGGTAAAGAGTGCCAATTAAAACACATCTGTGATGTGCCACGTGGAAAGAATCCTACAAGGAACAACATCACCTCAACAGGGGAAGGAGCATCACTGAAGATTTAGTTCAAGTTTTGTGAAGGAGAAATAGGAATACAAAATTCCCACGCTCCTAATCCCAAAAGACAGCATATAGGATTTCCATGTCAAAATATTCCCTTTTAAATCCAAAATACTTGTTTCACAAATTCTGATTTCTTCTAAATTTATCTCTTTTTTTCCCCCTGGGAAAATGACATGGTCCTAAGTACCCAGGGAATAGACCTCTACATCTTCTGGCCCCGTTGGAAATAAAACAGAAATAAGGAAAAGTGTTCTAAGAGCATAGTCCGTTAAAGCTGGAACTATCTATAAATGTCATAGGAAATCAGTCTATTCTCAGAAAGGTTTTTTTAGCCAGAAAAGCTTTGATAAAAACAAATATACTTCTGAACTGACTCATCAAACCTTTAAGTAACAGAAAATAGCTAATAGAAAATTAGCTTTAAGGTCAAAATTATTACAGTCACTGGATAAAATAAAAACTAAATGTTCAGTCCAAAATTGGATCAAGCTGGAAAGCTTTACAGAGTTATTAAATTTCTGCCAATTACTTTTTTAAAGTATTATTTTTTTTATTGCTACACCTTTACATCCTTCCTGATTCATTAAGTTCAGATAACATATCACTTTCCTCCAAAGCAAAAATAGTTTTCAAGGTATTTCTTTCATATGAAAGGACTAAAAATCAGCTTACACTGGGCAGTAAAAGCATGGAAAATTACATTTGTCAGAACAGCCGACAATGGGTAGTAATTATGTCTTGGCACCAGCTAACAGGTCACTGATGAAAGCCATACCACTAGAATAAGGCAAATACTGAAAGGTTAGGAGATGTCCTTCAGATCTGTTTATCTGTCTTAAGGCATAGTCATACAATCATTGATAGGAGAAGCAGCCACCAAACAGAAGGCAAATGAGGCTCTTCAGTGATTTTTCACCCAAGATGATGTCTTTCAAGCTCTGTCAATTTGAAGAGCTGTAAAAAAAGATTCCAGTTGAACTATTGTCCCTATGCAGTAAATTTAATCCCGCCGACAGCAGCCTTACTTTTCTTAATAATTTTTGTGCTTCCCCTTGAAATCTCTCACATGGCTATGGACCACAGCTTAAAAATCTGGCCAAGCAGATGTGCATGTCAACAACCTCTGTGGTCTTCTGAAGGTGGCTGGTATGCTGGTGTGGAGTCAGCCATCAGGGCATCTCACTATTTACCCAGAGCTCATTCCAGTTTCCGTCCTGGGAGTGAAGACCAGCAAAGAGGTGAACATGTCAGTTTTCCTATAAAGCTTTCAGAACATTTTTGCTTGTGGAAAACCAGTCCAATCTGCCAGAAAGGTCCATCTCACTGACAGAAGCCAGGTAAGGCTAAACCAGCTGGAGACTGAAATAAATCCTTTTATTATATTCCTAGAAAAAGCAAACTAGCTCAACTTTTTGACCCAAGGAGAAACCACTAGTGATTTTGGGGTTATTCAAGTTTATCCAGTGTTGAAGGCATTCGCACATTTGTAAGGGGCAATGAATTCACAGTGTTGGCAGGAGCAGAGTCACGCCTGCAAGGAGACTCACTCCAAAAAGTGTGACTGGATTTTCTTGGGTCTGTAGCAGTTTGGCCAAGCTGGCACCCTATCACTTTCTTCCCTATAATATCTCCAAGGGGGAATCAATTAAAAAAATAAACAGATAATCACTCCTGTCTGTAACTGGGAAGGGAGGGTCTGGAGGTTGCTCTTCCTTTGCCAGAGGAGCCACTCTCCCTCTGCTGCTGTTCCCTCTCCTTTCTCTCTCTTTCTCTCCCTCTGTGGGTTGATGTTTCCATGGAAACATGTTCTTTAGTGCCGCTGAAATTACATTGCATTTAAAGCATTAACCCTTCCTTGCACTGAGGAAAGTCTCAGAACTACTAGGGTTCATTTTTTTTTAATTTTCCCCCTTCCCTTTAAGCTTTCTTGGGATTTTTTTTTCCCTGTAGCATTAGGAAAACCTCTTTCTTTCCAAGAAGGCCTCGCAGCTAGCATTTGTCTGACAAGGGGCACAGGATGCATCACTAGTAGGGTAGTGTCTAAATTAAGATTTCTTAATTCCTTTTTTTTTTCCCTACATGAAACCCTTAATGCATTTCTCTCCACACTACATGCAAGGAGGGAAAATGCTGCAGTAGCAAATAAAATTAAGAGTAAAATAGAAGGAGAAGCAAGAAAGCCACAAGCTGGCACATGTGAAGAACATAGCTTTGGTTAATACCAGAGCTCAAACCCTTGTAGTCACGCACTGATCAGCATCTTCTTCATTGCCAAGTGCCATAATCACAGACCTCACCACTCCTCCTCGAGCCTGCCTCCTCTTCCTCTTCACAATCCTGTCTGTAATTAGTCATCCTTGTCCTCACTTGTAGTTAGCACTCCAGCAACACTCAGTGCAATTAGTAGCCTCCTCACCATCAGCACCTTCCCTGTGCGGCTGCTTCTCCACCCAGCGTGCCACGTCTGCCATCCTTCCCTTTGGCTCTCTGCTGCCATCCGCCACTTCCATCAGCGCTTCCAACTCAGCCATTGCTGTTACACTGCTGTCCTCATTGCAGCCAGCTCAAATGCACCACTGGTACCTTCTCTTCTCTGACAGTGAAAACAAGGCTCTGAAAGTCAAGATGTCCCCGTTTGGGTGCTCCCTGGACCCCAGGTCTGAGGTCAAAAATTACCCTGCAAATCCTCAGTCCCCAGCCTTTGCTTGTACCCACTCCAGCCACAGCAATAACACCTCTGTGCTCTTCTTTCACTTACACCATCTCTTTTTCATACACTGGGAAAATGTAAAACAGAGGTTAATACCAAGAAGTTCCTTCCAGTTTTTCACATGGGTTCCTACACTCAGGCATGCCTTCTTTCTGCCCCAAAGTCCCATGTCCTGACAGCTTGCAAACTGCTTCTGTTAATTCCACCTGTATAGCTACAGAGTCCATATTCCCTTGCACCATCTATTTTGGGTTTCCCAACACACACTTCAAGCCTATCTCACCATTCTCAACTCTTGCCCCAAAAGCCAGAGTGTGAAGAATCCTGCTTTGAGCTGGGTGCATATGTAGTGCCGTGAGGATGGATCAGTGTGGGAGGAAGATGCTATTCTGAAATGAATGATAAATATGGATAATAAACCCAACCTAAGTCTTTTATGCCTGTCTCTAGTGGGTTCCCAATATGGGAGATAGAAATATCATGGGTACATTTTGAACACGGCTGGGAACACTGCCAAAGTCCTACTCAGAGTTCACACATTTACATCATTTATATCATATCCGACTTGTGCCTTGTATTATTAACTTTGTAGAGTGTTTTGTGATGTAGTTTGTAGTCCAGGCTCTGTTAAATCAACTTACATGCCTCTCTCTCTCTTCCTTTTGGTAAAAGAGAGAGAGATCTGGGACTACACAAGGTCTTGCTAAGCACAAGGAGGGTGACTGGTTTGCTGATATGATCGGTGCACTCCTACATTCTCAAATAGTATTCTGGAAAATCTTTTGTGATCCCTCCCTGAGGCCTGAAAGGTGCAAAAAGAAGGGAAACATTTGCATTCTGGTCAATAATTCAACTCCTAGACAAGATTGGTAGTGATTGCATAATTTTTCCAATTGCTGCTAAGTGTTCAGAAGCCTCTGTGAAATACAAAGATCAGGTCCACCTGATAGGTGCCCAAAACTTCTCACACTTCTTCCTCAGCAGTGTTGGAAAAGAGGTTGAAGATGGAAGTAGACAAACAACCTAGGGCATGAAACTGAAGAAATTATGTTTGTCTAGAACAGAATAAAGACATATTGCCGAGGAAAAAGGTAGAGTTCTGCTGAGAGATCAGGCTTTTTGCAAGTACTGCTGAGAGATCAGGCTTTTTGCTTTCTGTGCAGCAGACCACATTCTGTGGCAGTGGGAAATCCATCACCTTCCAGGGATTAATCCAAAAGAAGAGGCTCTAAAATTACCTAGCACTGTGACTTCATGGTTTTGTAAATCAATAGTTTTTCTAACACTCTGAAAAGACTCAGTATTATACTCCATCCCCTACTCCACATGTCCAGGCTAGACCCCATGACTATTATGGCATCTGAGGTCAGGTGAGCAGCAAGTGTCTGGTACACACAGACAATGGGGAGGGGTAACCATGATGAGTAGATAAGGAGACTGCAGCAGGCCACCTGAATGTAGTCATTTATATAAAAATGAAACAGAGCATGCATCCTTAGTGTTTCCTGAAGCAAGAAAAGAGTCAACTTCAGCCCATGTTGCTTCATCTCCAGTGAAATAAATGTGCCATTTTATTCTAGAGTTGCATTTGATCTTGAATTACTTCTCTGCTTCTTTGAGAAAAGGTCACTTTAAAGAAGCCTCAGGCATGATACTAACATTGCATCCAATAAAAGACTCTCAGGAGGTCTGAAATAAGTACAAGGTCCAAATTTGGGATATATTATCTGAACCTTATTCCTTCTCCCTCCTGAAAGTCAGAGTGGGAAATCTGACAAGAATATTTCTTTGCTCAGGAGACTTACAAGACTCCTTGGTCCTAGAAATACTGTGAAAAAGGTTTTCCAGCAAGCATCTCAGCATTCCAGGCCACAGTGCCCAGTCTGGGAAATTTGAACACAGAATGGATGGAAACAAGTGTCCCAGGAGTGAGACCAGAACATTACCATGGAAAGTGCATCAGAGGGTCAAGCTCCACATCTATTACCCTACCATAGCTCCCTCCAGTTCAACCAGCCCTCAGAAATTTAACTATTTTCACCTTTAATTGCTACTAAAGCTAACAAACTAAAACATAACCCATAAATTTCATACACAAGTCCTGAAAGATGTGGACATACCCTGAAAGCTTGGGAATTAGCCTGAGCACCAGGTGCAATAGTGTGGGCTCTAGTTCTGGTCTCATTCAGTACCTTTGGCTGCACCATTCCCACAGCTCTTGCTATGCACATATTGTGGCAGTGTATGAGTTGTCTGCACCCTCTTCTGTTGGCAGCAGTCACTAAAATCACTTCAAAAAAAGCAGCCTCAAGAGGAGGCACCTTTCAGAAATCTCTCACTCCTCCTTTTTCTCCAGCATGTGCTTATACATCATTGATTCAGACTCCAGATGTCAAATGACACAGTCCCTTCAAAAAACTGGTCATAAACTCCAACGTCACGTAAGCACTTCTCAAAGCCATAACCCTGATGGGGTGTGCATTAGCTGGAGCTCCCATGCAGAGCTTCATACCACCCTCCCTCCAGGAGGACCTCCAATTCCAAGATAAAGACCTCTGCCTTGCCCAGGCACAAGGTTTCAAAGAGGCAGATACAGCGTTCCCTACCCACACATCAAACTAAAAAGCAAAGTTTTAACATGAAAAAAAAATCAAACCAAAAACCCAAACCCCAACGGGTGTGGGGGGATCTGAAATTCTTTGTGGATTATGACTTTGCCATGGCAACAGGCTTGAGAAACAGGAGGGCTGGGGAGGGGGGTGAGGAGAGGGAGAGGGAGGGAATGGGAGGCAGAGTGCTGAGGAGGGAGCAAGCAGCACTGGTACATTGCCATGGAAACCCTCTCCCATCGGCAGCCAACTGCCAAACTCAGTCAGGATCCTAGATATGGACTTGGAGTGAGGCCTGGGAGGTGCTGGAGGAGTCACCTTGCCAGCTCTGAGGCTACCTCAACCCCAGTAACCCCAATCCCACTCCTTTCCCTCTTTTCCAACAGCCTTGACACTGCTTCTGCCCTTACCTCCACCAGATAGAGCCAAATATGGCCCAGCTGAAGAGTGGGAGGAAATACAAGTCAGCAAACGAAACAACCAGAGCAGGCAGAAAGCAGCTAGGCGAAGAGGGATAATTTTTCTGATAGCCCTTGGTTTTTCTTTCCACCTTTCTGGATCAATTTGGACCACGCAGATGTATTTGTTTTCACACCCCAGATGGCTGTAGAAAGAGGATGTCACTCCTAATCACTGACATCGAGATGGAAATGTTACTTCCCTGCAAACTTAGCTACCAAGGAAAGAAGAAGGGCTGTTGTTGGGTTCACATTTGCACAAGGCCAGGTCCTCTTCAACTGTGTCTGTCCCACCCAGTTAGCACATGTCCCAGCCTACCACTAAAACGTGACAGATGTCACAATACTGGGGCCAAGCAAAAATTATAGGAGGTTCTGTTAATGGAAATGAGGTACACAGTGAAAATAAATTAATTCTGCCTTCTAACCCTCATCTGCAATACTTAGAGGGCATGCATCTCAGTGAAATGAACAGCCATTCACACCCTTTTGCACACTGTATTTTGTCAGAAGCCTTTTGGTGCCATAAGAAATGGTCAGAGACAGAATTTGGAGAAATAACTTTAAAAGGGCTGGCAAATTCTACCCTTGCTAGTATTTATAGCTGTACCCCTAGCATGGTAAGGGATGGATGAGTCGTTTCAGGCTGCAGACGGCTGCAGACGGCAGGAAGGAATTGACTCCTACTCCAACCACACAACTGGCTAAGCAAATTGTGGAGGAAGATTCCCTTCTCCTGAAGCATCTGTTATCACCCATCTGATTGCACAATGAATCAGTAGTATGAGGACAGGCTGCTGTGAGGGTGGGGAAAGAGGGAAAGAGAGATTGCAAATCAGGCAGTTATAAAGCAAGGAGATGCCAGTTTCCACTTCATCACAGAAAAGGACCGGACCGAACAGAAAGGGCCTGGTTTGTATGTTTTTAAGTTATGTGTTTGGGTTACTACAGATAGTATATAGCACTAATGAAGTAGCTTAACTTTTATTGCAATAGCAGCTTGGTTTTCCCAGATATATTTCAGAGCTGGGGATCCCAAAGTGCTCTATGCTCTGATCATTCATCTCTCTAAATGATCTGCACTGATGAAATAAAGCAACCAGCCTGCAGACAGTGCTCAAACAGAAGAAAAAATCCTTGCCTCTGTGCTCTGAGCCCTATCACAGCTCTGCTGGACCACCAAGTGAGTCACCTGCACTGCTCTGCTTATTACTGAGATTGGAGCCCAGGCCTCCAGATCACTTCTAAGATTATCTAGTCACATTATATGGCATAAATAAAATGAGCACAGTAGCAGAATTTTTCTTAACTTTCCTGATGAGGGAAGAACAACTGACTGACTCTTCTGAGCTTCATAACTTTCTATGTGTCTGATACAAATACACCACAATAATGCCTTCATAATCTCAGCATCAGGCTGAAAATTAGTGAAAAATTACTAGTGGGTTAGACTCTTACTTCAGCTGTTTTGGGACCTAAATCCAGTAAACATTTTGGAGGAAGAAAACAGAAATTTGAAAATTACCTGTTATGGGCTTAAGCAGTAAACAAGTCAATGCAAAAGAGTCAGCATGGGATTCATTTTTTCACATGGACTTTGGTTGTGAAACAACCAATAAATCAAATCCAATTCAGTGCTGATTTCCAGATCTGACAAGATCTGACAAGAAGCTCAACATGACCTGGCAATGTGCATTTCCAGCACAGAAAACCAACCATATCCTGGGCTACATCAAAAGCAGTGTGGCCAGAAGGGTGAGGGAGTTGAATCTGCCCCTCTGCTCTGCTTTGGTGAGACCCCACCCTCAGTGCCACATCCAGCTCTGGGGTTCCCAGCACATAGACCTGTTGGAGCAAGTCCAGAGTAGAGCCACAAAGTGATCAGAGGGGCAAAGCACCACTCTTATGAAGACAGTCTGAGTTGGGGTTGTTCAGACTGGGGAAGAGAAGGCTCCAGTGTAGACCTTACAGCACCTTCCAAGTACCTAAAGGGGCTACAAGAGAGCTGGAAAGGGACTTTTCAAAAGGTCATAGAGTGATAGTACAAGGGGAAATGGCTCCAAACTGAAAGAGAGTAGGTTTAGATTAGATATAAGGAAGAGATTCTTCACTGTGAGGGAGGTGAGGTACTGTAACAGGTTATCCAGAGGAGTTGTAAGATGCCCCATCCCTGGAAGTGTTCAAGGCCAGGCTGGATGGGGCTTTGAGAACCTGGTCTAATGGAAGGTGTTCCTGCTTATAGCAAGTGGGTTAGAACTAGATAATTTCTAAGATCTCTTTCAATACAAACCATTCTATGATTCTCTGGTCTGTATTGAGAAGTCCCTGGCAAGTCTGGTTTTTTTGGGACCAATTTCAAGCAGGTGACCTCACAAGGGGAATTTCTTTTCAGGCTGGGTCCCTTTGATACCTTGAAGTAAGGTATTGGGAGTAATTCTGTAGGCCAGTATAAGGATGCTATTGGGGAAAGGTAGTGGGCCCAGATGAATCCAAGTTTGGGTGACTTTTGTGAGACATGGTCTGATTTGGAGTCTGGACAAAGTACCATGCCCTAAGGGCAGGAGAAAGGCATGGGAGCTCCCACTGGATGAGAAAACACTGTGATCCCTACCCAAAGGGCAGCAAAGCTGCATCTTAGCCTCAGACAAAGGTGAAGAGACTGCACAGCCCAGAGCCCACTATGCATACAACAATTAACCATGCACCAATAAAAGGAACCGATATCGAATATTTTCTGTCTGAATTCACCATTGCAATCACTCTTCAGGAATACTCTGCAACATTGAATGCACAAGTCAAAAGGGGACAGATTTCTTTCTTGTGGCCTGAAGTCTGGTTTCAGAAATCTTCTACTTCTGAGCTCAGCAGGAGCTCCCAACCAGCTCACTCCCAGTTATTTACCAATAAAATAACTCAGTGGCAGTACCAAAGAGGAGCCTGCCCCTGGAAGCCAGGCTGCTTTGAGCCTGGCACTGAATGTTTTATCCCTGTATCCCTTGCACCTGCACCTGCCTCCAGAGAAATGAATAGGACATTAAATATGGACTAGTATCACTTACAGGAGCTTTGCCGGCCCATCTGTGAAATTGCTCTGTGTCTCTTGAAGGCGTGCGCAAGAGATGTTCTCTCCCCCTCCCTCATCCTCCACTGATGGATTGGGTCTGTCAGCTTGTCAGCTCTCATTGGGCACTGTTTGACATCAGTCCACACTGGGGCAGTGAAAATCTGTTTGCAGTCAGCTCTTCCAATAGCTCCTGAAAGAGGGGAGGCTGACCCACTCCAAAACGTGCTGCCTCAGCTGGCGCCCAAACAGCCACATATGATAATGGTGCGAGAAAACAGCTTGAGAGGGGGTGGCAAAGCCACAGGTTTCTTTGGGGTCTGTTGGGCAGGTCAAGGAGGGCACTGAGAGCTGGGGTAGGGCCCTCATGACTCCTGAATCCCATGCACAAACATTGTCCCCAAGACCAGTAGTCAGTGACTGAAAAAGAGGAAGTTTACACAGCTGAGGTTGTGCAGGGACGCAGCTCAGTGGAGTGGGCCCTGGAATAATATTCTGAGCATCCCTGGCCTCTCAACTTGCAAATGTCATCTGTCAATCCCAGACTCAGTCCTTCCGGAGCAGTTCTGACAGGGGTAGCTGAGAAGGGACATCAGAGGCAAGCCAGGCTTGCAGAGCCTCCAGAGGGTCAATTGCCATGGTACATCAAGTAGCCAGTCATTCAAAATAGAGTTTCTTAACCCTGCTTTCTTAATGTCTAAAAAATTCAAACTGTTTGATATATCTGAAAATCCTTCTCAGAGTCTTTACAGAAAGCCAGAATCAAGGCTCTTGTGACTTATACAGTGTCTTGGAATGAGAACATGAAATCATTAGGAACACTGAAGTTTCCATCATGCCCCATTCAATTCATTTTATTTTGACATGGGAAAAGTCATGTGAGAAATATGAGTTTCTAGGAAGAAGCTGAGGTGCTATGATGGGCAGTTCAGAGACTAAGAAGACCTAGTGCAGCCTACAGAGATTTGCAAAGGGAGCCATTTTGACAGAAAAAAAGGGAACTGTAGTGCAAAATGTATAGGTCCAGTTTCAGCTTTGCAGTTCCACTTCCAGCTGCAAGCCCCCATTTATCTCTCTGAAATTGTAAAGGCTTTGATCACATTTGTTATTGAAGTCCTTGATTGGGAAAACACTTCTACAGATGAGCTCTTCAGATTGCCATTTTTTGCTCTCCTGCAAAGTAAGATTTGTTTAGGCCATGAAAGAAGAAACGCTTGATTGGATTTCTGTACCTAGACAACAATATTCCAGATACCCTCCAGTCCCACCATGCCATGCACTGTGAGACAAGCAAATAAAAACACACCTCAGGATGAAAATATCACCACAGCAAACAGGATTTTAAGAGTCACAGCAAAATTCAGGTTAGAAAGGGCCTCTGCAGGTGACCTGGCATAGCTCTCCAATCAAAAGAGGGCCAGTTTATGTAATCTTTTCCCATCCAGTTTTCAATGAAGCAACCAAACATCAAATTATGATCATTAGCTTACTTGTCACCTATTGTTTCATGTCATAGTCACCCACTCTTACACACCCAAATGACACATACACAGAGAGTTTTTGAGCTCCATTTTCAAAAAATAAACAATAGGTCTTTTCAGTTATTCTAACAAATAGCATAATAAAAAACAACTGAACAAAACCACTAAAGCATCCTACAGTTATGTAAGATGGGTAAAGAATGATAAGAAGGTTCAAGCAAGAGAGGAAGAGTGAAGGGCAAAAAATGTGATTGTAGAATGGTTGGATGGAGAGGTGGAGCATTGTGGCATGGGGAACCTTTGGATCTATGATAGAAGTACGGCGAAATATAAAAAATTTCCCAAGCAAGAATTAGTTTTTCTGAGTTTTCTAGCTCAGCACTTCAGAGCCAACATGTATGGGCAGTTGAGCTAAGCAGCCACGTTTTAGGTACTGAAAGGAACTTCCTTGGTTTTGGAGTCTCCTTTCCACAGAGCCTCGATGGGTGCCACCTCCCTGCTAGGGTCCCTGACCACTCTGTGTGCTCTCCCACCACTTCAGTCAAGAGGCAACCCTAGGTGCAGGCAGAGGGACCCATGGCAGAAGTAGCTTGTGTGCACAGCTCTAAGAGTGAAGGAAAGCTGATGACACTGAAGAGGGAGCTGGCATTGCTTGCCTTGCACCAGGACACACGGGGGAAAACAGAGGGATGGAGGGCTCAGAGTGAGTGGTAAGCACAGGGCCAGGTAAGCAGAGGGCCAGGCCGAGTCATTTAAAGATTAAACATTTTCCACCTCGGAGCCCTGTCCTGTGCATCGGTTTTATCATCAGCTATGACAATGATGACTGAGGATTCCCAACCTGGAACAGAGATATGAGAGCATCTGCAATTTCTTCCTATCACTGTCCAAATGAACTTCCTGTCTCTGCAGAACTGATACATGAGCTTTTATTGCTCCTACCAAGCCCTGTGTAATAGCTGGGGTTAGTCCTGTTCAGAAAGCTGGTTAATCCATTTTGGTTTCTTTTTAAGCTATTTGCCATAATATTCCAGCTATTTCCATATTTTAATTAGATACTGTATTTTTAAGTCTCCTCCTTTTAGTCTTTTGCCTTTCACGTATTTTACCTCAGGAAATACTATTTGTTATTGGAATATTGAAGAAGGTATGGTAGGGTCAAGGAAGGAAGTCTCAAGAAATTAGTACAGAGATGGAAGAAATATCAACAAACTCTCAAACAGGAAGGTGGAGGGAGCTGAAGGACTGGGAAATGCACGTGAAAGAAACACTGCCTTGAGAGAGCCCTGCAAAGGCATCGCCATGGAGTGGGGGGCACAGGTGAGAGAAAGGATGCACCTCTTGGTGTGTGCTCAGGTCAGTGCCACTTGACAGGGACACATTTTCCCATTGTGCTCTCAGCAGTCCTGAGTGAAGCTTAGCAGAAGTGTATCCTTGCCAATTTCCTTTAATAACAGGGTCCTGTTACCCGTGATTTTTTGTGAGGTTCTTCTAGCGCTGTCAGTATGGCAGCTGACTACCTGAAGAAATTTATTATAAACCAAAACCAGGAGAGTTTGCTTTTTACTCCCATCTCTCAGTCATTGCTGATGATATGGAATAAAAGGAGTGGAGGTGGGGTGGGAGAGGGCTGTGAGCCCCCATACACAATGCAGAGTAGCTCAGATAGGGCTGGCTCTGCAGGGGTGTGCAGCATGCCTGAAGAACCAGTTTGATATTTCAGATGAGAGCTTTAGGCAACAGTAAGCCTTGCAGCAAAGGGCTCAGCACACACTTAAGACTAAAAACAGAGCACTTCTTATTAAGGAGGCTGATGTAAAGCCCAGAGCAGGGGGAGTGGTGGGGAGATGATGCAGGAAGGAAGGACATGTGATATTCATTCAGTAAAAGAAATCCAACAGCTAAAGAATGCACAAGGTTAATATTAATCGTTTTTCCTGCCCTAGAGCCTTTTGGTGCTCAGAAGCTAATTTGGGTGGGGTGTTTTCTTCACATACACACAGCAGAAACACACACCACACACCCCATCAGCCTCCCACAGTTTGAAAGAGGAGTAGATATCCAAACCATAGACTAAAGAGAAGAGCTCTGCAGGAAGAAGTGCTTAACTGAGAACAAAACTGGTCCTAGCCCAGAAATCATCAACCTCTCCAGAAATCATCAACCTCTCCAGCTCCAGGGATGAGGGCAGCTTTCTTGATGTCAGCCATTTCCAGCCCCTGAGCACGCACACAACGCTCACTGCAAACTGAAGAGGAGCACAACTCCTGTAGGAAGCACATGCAGTGTGGGAACACCCACATCTTCCCCATATCTATCTCTATTCCTTACTCCCTGTCTAAGCTTCCAGCTTTCCCACTCTTGGTGCTTGAGACTCTCCCACTACAACCTCTGTGATTTAAGAGACTGAGGATGGCACAGCCTTTAGTTCCCATGGTCCAGCACAGCAGCCTCACCCACAGCAAGGGCCAAAAGGAGAATTCTGTCCAGGTGAGGAGAGGACCCTAATCCCCAGAGTCCCCTCTGTGTAGCTCTGGTCACCGCCAGTCCTTTGTCTCCAGCATGCATGCTCAGATCTATCTCCACTGCTTTCAGACTGGTTTGTACCGTGGTTTCTAGGTGCTTTTCATCATAAATTGGCTAGCCCTGCCTCCCCTCTCCTCAAGGCATGGTGCAGCTTCTTTACACAGTCATACATGGCCCAGAATCCAGGATCACTGCTAACCATATCTGAAAGGAAGAACCAATGGGGGAAACCAGAAAGTTCATTTTAGCTTCAAGCGACAGCCAAGGAGAGCTAACGAAGACAAAGCAGAAAGGGTGGCAAAGTAAGACAGATGGACAGACAGGAAAGATGGCACAAAATTTATATTTTCTTTTACCCAGATGTAAATGGATTGTTGCCCTGCAGCAAGTTAAAATAGCTGAAAACTGGTCTGCAAAGCCCAAGAGGGAATAAGAATGCTGTCATGTCCCAGAGAGCTGAAAAGGTGGATTCAGTGCTGAGCTGTTGCTCACTGGGAGTCCTTCTAGATTCACAACCCAGTCAAAATACTGGCCTCAGTATTTTCTTCACACCATGACCAGACTGAAAGAAGAATTCTGCTCCACTGACCACCTTCCTCCCCTCAACTGCCTCAGCCACGTGCATAACAAACTAATAATTCAATCATGCATCTTCACCACACTTTCACTGCAGCCCACACACTCACCCACCTGCTGCCAGAATAGGCACCCCCCACCATTGCCAGAGTCAGTCAGGCATGTTTTTCTCCCACTCGTGCAGTCCCACTCAGCTCCATCCACACCCCAACTCTGTCTGCCTTTAACAATTATCTCCAGCTCTGCGAAGGAGCACTGCAGATTTTCATCCCAGCCTTCCCTCTAAGTGCTTATTTGTTGCATCACAGAACATGCCCTGAGCTGGAATGAAATTTCGCCCTTTGCATATCCTTACTTATTTATACTTGCTGCCCATACTAGTTGCCTAAGGGATGGGAAGGAGGTAGGAGAGTATTAACAAGCTCTTTAACATGATACCTCTTAGAAATAGAGTAACTACTGCTATCTGCATCACTATCTTTCGCTTGAGTGAAAATTGGGCAATGGACTCTACTGCTGGCTGTTTTTCTGTGCCCACATGGCGCTATAAGACACACTAGGAATTTGGGCTCAGCTGCTGACCCATCAATTCTAAAAGTTAGTGCTCACACACGAGGCTCAAATTTTACAAGGTGTGAGATGGCAAGTGTTTTCAGACACTTTTCAGAGTTCAAGACAAGGTGACACTCTTCAGAGACAGAGCCTTTTGCAATTCATGCCCATTATTCTACATCATTATTCACAGTCTTTTGGATGTACATATCCTCTGCTCTCTTCATTGCCGTCCTCTAGTCAGTCACCAAGACCTTCCTTCCCTCTCCAGAAAAGCCCACTAGTTAAGCCCAGTAGTTAAAGCACTGGGTCCTCAAATCCTAAATGCCTGACTTCAGATAAGGATGTCAAGCAAAGTCTCCCTGGGAAGGTGCCCTAAATTTGAAGGTGTCATATATACTGATATAGAAGAAGTTCTCTAAATCCTTTTTTCAGAAGTAATTTTATATCATAAAAAAATACTCTGCATGGGCAGAACACTCAGACCTTCAACCACACACACCGCCAGCCGTTGATCTGGATCTGCTGGGGACACAGGCATGGAGTCAGAGAAAGAATGTTTTTACCAAATTGGAGAACATGTGAAGAGGAATTTAAGGGAAATTAAGTCTACCAGGGGGCCACTTGCTGGGAGGACAGCTTGCTGGCATGGAACAGGCAGTTCTTTGAGTATTTGCAATGCAAGCCCTCACCTACAGCTGTCCCCATGCAACAGCCCTCCCTCTTCAGGAGGTGGCTCAGCGCTCTGCCCAGGACATTCTGTGCCCCTGCACCACACTCCTGCACAGGTGGGTCCACAGGAAAGCAGCTGGCCCTGAACCTGCACAGCACCCCTGTAGCCCCTGGCTGCGGAGCTGGTCAAGGATTGTTGGTAATAACATGGTATGGGAAAGAGCAAGAGTGGCTGGAGGAAGGGGCCATGAGGAAGGACAGCACTTTTCCAAAACAAACATCCTTGTTGTACTTCCTGGAGATAGCACAACACAGTACAGAGTATGGGCAGGAATGGGTAGGCCAAGAAGCAGCTATGGACTGTAAGGGGGGATCAAGACCAGCTAAGCCTTCCAAAGCCCTCTAACCCATTTCCAAAAAGGTGTGAAAATTGATCTGCACATGACAGCAAATTTGCACAAAAAGTGAGAAACCTGTCTTCAAGGCAGGGAAACATATCTATGAAAAGATACCTCCACCAAGCCCAGGGAGCACCCCCAGGATCCTGGACAGAGAAGCCCCTTCTCCATGGCTCCACCAGGCTAAACCCTCCCCAAGGAGCTGGGGGTGTCTAGCCTAGAGAAAAGGAGAATCAGGGGGATCTTATTGCTCTGTAAGGAGGTCATAGACACGTGGGTGTCAGTCTCTTCTCCTAGGAAGCAGGAGATAGAACAAATGTTTCCAAGATGAGCCAGTGAACAGGCTGCCCAGAGAGATAGCGGTGTCACCATCCCTGGAGGTAGATGGAAATGCCACACTTAGTCACAGTTTAGAGGTGGACCTGACAGTTTAGGCTAATGATTGGACTCAGTGATTTTAGAGGTCTTTTCCAACCTTAGTGATGCTATGATCCTACGAGTCTTTGAAGTCTGAATCTGTGGTATCTAACGGTGTCATCACAGCAGGCTACAGCACCAGCCCTAAATTGGCTAAGGATAGATGTAATTGTACTGCTAATGAAATACATCTGCCACCCCTAGAGCAGTTGTTCCTTGAGGTCACAGAAGTACCAAGTAAGACTTCTTCCCTAGTACAAGCAATTTGTGTGCACAAATAATACCAGTCATTGGGAGCAAACCAATTTTTTCTCCCCCAAGCTGTCCCATCCTTCACCACTGATATGTAGCCAAGGCTACTTGGGAATGTAAGCAAAAAAAACACCTGCTCAAATTTTTTTCCCCGTGGATGCTGGTTCATGACTATCATGCTAAGGAACCAGAACTACATCCTTTCACACCCAGATCACTGAGTTCCCCTCTCTGCTGCTAAAGCCATAGAGCCAGACTTTATCCCAGCTGTGCAGGTAAATCCCTGTGACTCCATTTAGTTTTTCTCTGCTGCCCAGTTCTTCTGTGGCACTCTTCAACACACTGATATTACAGATTTCTATCATGATAATTAAGGGTAGAGCTTTGTATTGGGTCTGGCTGAGATGGAGTTCATTTTCCCACAGCCCTCACCGTGCTGTGCTGTGCATTGGTACCTAGAAAGGAGCTGGTAGCACACCAGAGTTTTGGCTACTGCTGAGCAGCGCTGGCACAGCATCCCCCCTGAGACTGAAAGTGTGCTTCCAATTCCTGTGACTGCTAAAGTTAAATGTTCATACCGTGCCATTACACACATCTTAATTAATCCACTGATTGTTCCCACACTCTCCCAGATTAGGATACCCTCTCCTAGAAAACATTAGCTTATTAACCCCAGTCACTCCTCCTAAAGCAGTCCCAGAACAGATAATTACCTACCCCCTAAATGCCAAGGTATTCATAATGTTCTGATTTACCAAGAGGCATTGCAAAGTCTCTCTGAAGTATTTGAGTGGAGAAATAACACACAAGCCCTTTCAGAAGCATCATTAAAACCAGACAAACCTTTCAATCCATTTAGTGAAGTGCCTGGAGGCTGTCTTTTCAGAAGGGAAACAGAAGTAAATACAGCACACTGAAATTGAATACATGCAGTGCCACAGGCAGCAGCCCTCTTGCACATCATTTGCAATGCTGGTGTTTTTTCCTGTTTCTTCTTTTTTTTCAATTTATACTCAGCACATTTCAGCCTCATGTGAGGAGGAATCATAACAACTCTGGAGACTTTTATTTATCCCTGAGAAAGGTATAAAGTGAGCATCAGCCAGGCAAGTTACCTCCACTGGCTACTGAATGTTAGACAGGAAGTTTCACTTACCTGCCATGAGAAGGCAGTTCATAATTCAGCCCCAGTCAAACCCCCACCCCTTCTGCTGTGGACAACTCACAAGAAGTATCTGAGAACAGCCTCAGGAGAGGGATAATATCAGCACTGAACCAGACTGGGATACCCAGTTCATCTCACAAGTCCCACGCCATTGCTGTTAAGTCGCCATAATAGGATGAGAGAAAATGGCCTCAGGTTGTGCCCCGGAGGATTTAGATTGGATATAAGGAAGAATTTCTTCACTGAAAGGGTTGTCAAGCACTGGAACAGGCTGCCGAGAGAAATGGTAGAGCCATTCTCCCTGGAAGTATTCAAAAGATGTGTAGATGGGGCACTAAGGACATGGTTTACTGGTGGACTTGGCAGTGCTGGGTTAATGACTGGATTCAATGATCTCTGAGGCCTTTTCCAACCTAAATGATGCTTTGATTCTATCAATGTTTAGCTAAGGCTAGTGGTGAGGTTCAAGGCTGCACCACCTGCTCTGAAATCTCTTCCCAGAACACAGAATGCCTTTCATGAAGTCCAAAGAAGTAGTATTTTCCACTATGTTTTTTCTAAGAAGAGACCAAGGGAGGATGCATCAAGTGTCAGAAGATGCTTGGCCAAATCTTTGCCAAATCTCTCCCAGCATTCTGACCCCAAACTTGCCTCTTCCAGTCTGCCACATTCTGTTGCTCTCAGCCAGAGCTCTCATCTGGAGCCTGTAACCTCAACATGCCACTTGGCTCCGAGAAACATTTTACAAAAAATTGAGAAAAATCAGTATCTCTGGCACTGCTTTCTTCCCACTAAGGCTTCCCATGTTTGGAGATGATTCATGAGCTGCATGAGTTAATCTGTTTTGATGAAGGTAGGACTGCAAAATACAGCCCTGTAGCTGAACACCCATGGCTGAAGCAAGGAGGGAGGGAGAGAAGGAGAAGTAAGAAAAGGACAGCCTGTGGAGGACTGGATTTTTTTCCACTCTTGGACTTGTTCTTTCTAACGTTTGAATGGTTGGTTTTAGTTCCATGCTGGGGACTGGTACTGATTTTCTTTCCTTGTGTGACACACGTTTTTAAATGAACATTAAAGGTGCTGAAAGCCTGGGGTGGACACCTTTTCTTTTTTTTTAAGAAACATAATTTTCAATTCAAACTGAAATAAAACAACTAGTTTCTCTGCTTGCTGACAGAGACCCAGGTTTAAGACCCTACAAGAATATATTCAGCCAGTAAGCAGCTCTACCTTGACCTCCCAAAAATGTTCTGGGAAGCCCACAGATAGAGGAGAGATTTGCATTGCTGGAGCTGGTATCACCATCTCTTCAAGCTGTCCTCTTCTTCCCAATGTAAAGCCTTCCTTATAGATTCCTCTAGCTATGCCAAATTTTATCTTTAAGAGTGACATTTTCCATATCAGATGTTCATGTCATGTCTGATATTTGACAAAGATTGAAGTTAAAATGGTCCATTCTTTTCCAAAAACAGGCAAGAGGAAAAAAGCTATTTTACCAACATTAGGAAAAAGATAGTGACCTTTGTAAAAAGCTCCTGTAGTTCTCTGCTTTCAAGGGACATGAATTTTGATGAGAGAGGAAAGCAAACATTTATTTCATGCTGATTTTTCCCATATTTGTGAAAACCTAGACAGGTCATAAGCCTTTGGAAAAACTGCAATTTAAAGTTGTTCAAGAAAAATCATTAGAGCTTTCAAAAAAAAAACCCCATCCTTTTTAAACTCCTCCCCTGATTAGGTCTTCTGCAGTCTAAGGCTCAAGTAAGGCTTATGAGTGGACTGGGGAAGCAGAAAGAGGAATACAGCTCCTGGGTTTGTATTTCCCATGATTGTACCTGCTCCCTGCACATAGATATCACTGGAGAAGGAGGCTGGCTAATTCCAAAGCAGTAGGAAAGAGCCAGGAAGGTAATCAGGATACACTCACCTGGGATATTGCAAGAGGTAAGGGGCCAAAAAAAGAGAACCGGGAGGTGTGACACCTGGACTATTTGGACAAAGAGACTGTGACTTGTTGGAGCTGAGGGGAGGGGAAGACAGACTGGACAAGGAGTCAGAATGTGAGATAAGTGGAAATGATGAAAATAAGTGACACAGTCCAGCAGTGGAGGCTGGATTTTTCTAGATCCGGGTTCTGGAGCTTAGATTATTTGTCTGTAAGATAGATTTTAACTTTGCTAGGTGAGAACCAGACTGGGACAAAAAGCCAGAAGGGCATAACAGAGAAGGCAAGCTGGTGAAGACAAGACAAAAGAGGTCAGCAGTGGGAGAGGAAATCTAAGAAGTTTGTGACCACTAAACCACACAGTTTGGCAAAGTATTGGCTTATTCATTACAAAAAGTCAAGCACTGCAAAAGAGGGAAAACGTCAGCATTATAGTTATTCAACCAATTTAAATGCATCCCATTTTGCATAACAACTAAGAATCAGTTCTGGATCAACAATTTTTCTTGCAGGACCCTGATCTCATTGAATGCACTAGATAGATTAATTTGGGAATCAAACTTAGCTGTTTGGAAAGTGAGCAGTAATCAAGTGAGAGGTTGAGAATGGCTAGGACAAACAGGAAAATCATATTGCTAAGCCAGCTGAAAGGTGTACTGCAAGGCTGGATTTGTCCCAACCCCTGCACAAGGCCATGGTGGTACAAATAGAACGGAATATTCTATTCTATTCTATTCTATTCTATTCTATTCTAGTCTAGTCTAGTCTATTCTACTCTATTCTGTCCTGTCCTGTCCTGTTCTATAATTTCAGTTGAAAGGGACCTACAGCAATCATCTAGTCCAAATGCCTCCTAAACACTGACATGCTCAGAGCATTGACTACCTCTCCAAGAAGCCTGTTCCAGTGTTTGACCACCCTCTCAGTGAAGAAAATCTTCCTTACATCCAGTCTAAACCCCACACGGCACAGCTTCAAACCATTCACATGCATCCTATTACTGGACACAAGCAAGAAGAGATCAGTAAAATCTCTTAAACCAGATTTTTTACAAGCAGTCTCTAAATCTGTTCACTTCCCCATTTTCTGTACACTTAACAAAAGCTGGATAAATCCTCTAGCCCCTTGTTTTGGTCTGATGACAATTCCAAACAAAAATAAGTACTATATTGAAAGCCCAATTTTGGCAAATCAGTAAGTATAAAGTTTTTACTTTGTTGAAAGAAAAAATATATATATTCAGCCTGTCTTCTTTTGAATCTGAACATTTACAAACATATTTTTTTTTCAAATAAAAGGAAGATACATATTGAAGTTATAATCCAATTGGAATTTGAAATCCAGTGTTTCATCTCAAATATATTGAAAGAAATGATTCAAATTAAAATTAAAAAAGGGAAATGGTTTGGAGACTTTTGCTTTTCTCCTGGGTTCAAGATGATTTCTGCAAAACAAACAATTATATGAGGTATAAACAAACAGTTCATATAACTTTTATGTCACCAAATTTCCATTTCTACATTAATAAAAAATCAATGAAAAACGGTGCTCAGTCCTAGGTAAGACTTGGCAGGGGGCAATTGAAGAATTGCTGAGTTGAAGACAAAGAGAAATTTGCTTTGAACACCGAAAGCATTCTGTAATGATCAGTACTTTGAATAATGAGATTCTAGGTGTCTCAGATGGGCCATGAAAAATTAATAGACATTTTTGACCTTAATCTTGCTGCACCTCAGTTCCCCACCTATGGATTTACATAAAGTAGCACACAATGGATTTACATAAAGTAGCTTGTGTCCTCTCATCTTGTAGGAGTAGGGTGAAAATCCATGAACTTCATGATGTACCGAGATACTGGCCTAACGCGCCACAGATAACACCTTGAGACAAAGAATCCTCAATTCTCAGCAGCATGGGAAAGCAGACACAATACAAAGCTTAAAAATATACATTAAGCAAAGCAAAGGAAATAAAATACTGAATCACTGCTCAGACAGGAAATATTACCCATCCTGCATATAGAAGCAGGCAGGGGTCCTGTCTTGAAAGACAGTACTGAAACCACTGCTCTATAATGCGTAGACACAAGAATGCCAAATTAAGATTACAGCCTTATTTCTGGCATTTTCTTCTGTTTGAAGTGCTTGCCTTTGCAACCTAAATAATATTCTTCTGACACAGTTGTGTGTACTTAATATATGAAAGGCTCTTGGCTCGGGGGCCTTGGACTTCAGAGAACATTGCTGCAGTCCCCCTGAGTTTTCCTCCCCAGTTATTTTGCTTCCAGCTCATACTGGTTCTGCAGCACTGTATCAGAGCTTGTCTTTTTTCCTGTCTCTCTCCTTTACCACATGCCCTTCCTCAGAGCTGCTTCCTCACCTCTAGCCACCCACCCTGCCAGCTCCCCAGCACCAGCTTTCATTGCTGCATTGTTAATTATTTGCTTGGGCAATCACGATCCTAGCGCTACGAGCACAGACAGAGGTCTCACTTCATTAGATATAAAACAGCAAATACGAGAGCTAGAGGTTTCTTCATTTTAGGGCAAAATTGCAATAGTGTTGGCATTCTGCATCCTCCCCAGACCTGGTCCATGATGCAGAGTGCCTGCCTCCATCTCTTCTTTCTTTGCAACCTTCCACCCAGTAACTGTACTGGTGGGCGGCAGAAAGGAAAACTTTGACTCATCACACCTGCCTCTAATGGCAATTGTCATGCTCCTTATAACCCCAGGTTCCCTAACATTTTCACTGCTGTATAACTTCTGGAGTATTATAGTCTTTATTCACACCTCTTTACCTGAACAGCAGCTTAAACGTTCCCTACTTCTCACCTGAAAACTTCTTTTGGAGTAAAACTCCCTTCAGAGAATTTCTGGTATGGATTTGTTCATCTTGGAAAATATGCCCAAAGCCTTATGCAAAGACCATACAGACAACAAATCAGACATTTGCAGACAAATGAAACAAAGAGACCATATCAGGGTGAGAGTAGGGCCTGATGTTTAAAAAAATTCTGTGCAGAGGGAAAGATAACTAGATAACTTAGAAATTGCCAAAAAGGAACTACTTGAAAAAAAGAGTTCAGAGCTTCTTTAGTTTTCAAGGGGTTTTTTTCTACTAATATTAAGCTTCAGAAGTTGAAAATGTCAAGACAATAGACAAAGATCAATCCAGTCCAAAATTGTGGATAATCCTCTTCTTCCTGGCACCATGACACCTGTCAGTGCAAGATTCTCCTTTGCTAACACCCCTTGTCCTGTCCTGTTTAAATTACTGACTCATTCCTTTTTCTTATTCTCTCTCTCCCTTTTCTCTCTCTCTCCTGGCTCTCTCCTCTGGCTCTCCCTGGTGAACAGTGAGCTGCAAGAAGCATTCCTGGGCTAGAAATTAACATATTAATGAAGAAAGAGACTTGAAGAAGAGTTGAGAGATGAGGAGAAAACAGAGAGAGAAGGCAGGCAGAACAAAATAACAAAGGGAAGATATTATGAAGAAGGGACACAGAGCCAAAGCACAAAGCAAAAAAAAAAAAAGCCTTTCTCGGGAACTTGTGCTACTTCAAACACTTCCATGGGAAGAAAAGATGAAAGAGAGGAAAGAAAGGGGGTAGGAAAAATGGGGTGGTTCTTCTGTTTTAAGCTAAGATTTAATATTTCTATAGAAAAGAATCACTTATTGAAGGAAGGATAAGAAGATGGAAGATGGGAGTGATGGAAGGACACAGAGACACACAAAGGGTGCATGACTGATAATGAGAGCAGTGGGTTCACCCCTGGCTGTTTGCAAAACACCACGAGCGTGGCATCATGGAAACACCTCCCCTGCAACCTCCTGTTCTCTCCTTCCACAATGTAAACCTGCAAGCCTGCCCCAAAATTATGCTAAAAAAGAAGAATAAAATGTCAATTAGCAAGGACTACTGTTGATATGGCAAGCTCACAAGCATCCCACTTCCAACCCCTCTCAGCACTCTCTTAGGCAAGCAGTAGGAAACCCATTAGGATCAATGGATTCAGGATGAAGTAAAAAAGCTGTTAGTTCAAACATCTAAGTACTTGTTCCATCCTCTCTGTTCCTCTATTTGACTACCCACCATTTATATCCTTCTTTAGAAGCACTGCAGAAGAACAGATCCTGAATAATGCAGAAGAATACATTCTAAATTTCCTCTTGCACCCACTGGCCACAACAAGCCCACCATTCCCATGCCTGCTGACAAGACAAAAGGAAGGGGAAAAGAAAGGATTCCTGGCCTGAAGAAGGAACATAAAGAAATAGCATTTTTAGTGATGAAATACATAGCAGACATTTGCAAAACCAAGGCATAAGGACTTCAGTAGTGAAACAAGATTTTTGACATAGGTCTACATCAGTAAAGGTGTGAGATGTTACCAGAGCCATTCTTGTAAAACAGACCTCTCTCAGTTTGTCCATATCTTTCACAGTCCCACCAGCATGTGCCACTACACAAAAACTTGTTCCACAGCTTCCAGGTGCTACCAAGCTGGCTCCCTGACACCTCACCAGACTACTACAATACTGAGAACACCCTCAATACCCTAAGTATTGACTGAGGCCCATGGTCTTGTGCAGCAGCCTCCTAGAGGTCTAGTAATTAAGTAAATAGCCACAGGCACAACAGTGTATTTGTCTCCTTGACCAGCCCAACACCTCCTTTCTTCTATAATGGTGAGGGGAGCAGACCAAGGACTGTTTGTCACTCGGCCATCACCAGACGAGATCCCTAGGTGCTACCACACAGCTTTCTTTGATACTTAAAGAAACTTCCAGCATGAACCTCTGTCACAAATGTGACAAATATACATGGCTGCTTTCTCTTGGTTTCTCAGATGACAAGAGAAGCTTCAGGGATTTCCTGGCATAGGAGCTCCCACTGCTCAGCTTCAGCAGAACGGCCACAGCCAAAGTCACAGCATCCATGCAACTGCCTGGTTTTGGCTACTAGTGCTGCTCTGACCTATGGCACCTGAAAAGGCAAGGCAAGCTCCAAACCACACAGAGGAATGAAAGTCAGTGTCACCCACAGCCCTCCCACTTAGAGAACCAGCTGCATGTCCTTCACAGTGAGTGCTCTAAAGCCAAGCCCAGTGATGCTTTTATATTTCCCCAAGTGGTCCTCCATGTGCACCACATCCCCACACTCCCTTTCTGTCAGTGCCCTTCTCTGGGGACCTGCTTCCACACTGACAACTGCGACAAATGTTTCTGAGCTGCTGCAGCTGAGCACCGAGAGGCAGAACCCCTTCTGCAGGCCTTGTGAGGATCCAAAAGAGGGTGACAAAAAGGGAGGAAAGCACTGGCAATGCAAACCAGCCTGATCTGCAATGCAAGCTGGCAGATGCCTCTCACTTGGGCAGCTCTCCTCTCCCTTGTGGCTAATCCTAAACCTGAATACCCTCCATACTGGCTTACATGGTATTCCCAGTGCCATCCACTGTAGGGAGTGCCATGCTTTTCTCATTTGGCTCCCTCACTCTGCCAAACTTCCTTGTTAAGCAATTTCATGGAACTATAATAAACTATTCCAAATCAATTTCACAGCATTGCTAAGCTTGTGCCTTCATCAGTTCAAACTTGAGCATTCCATGAAAAATTGCTTGGAGAAAAAAAGTACAAATCAGTAAAATAAGTAAACTTCTCACTCTAGACAGTCAAACTGGAGCCTTTTCCAGGACTATCATCTTCCCACAGCCATAAGAGAAACTGTGGCTTGGTGCCACCTGCAAGGTACTTGTGGGAGTACTTGTCCTGTGAGGAACGGCTGAGAGAATTGGGATTGTCCAGCCTGGAAAAGAGATGCCTTTGCGGTGACCTAATTGTGGCCTTCCAATACCTGAAGGGAAACCTACAAGAAAGATGGAGAGAAACTTTTTAACAAGAGCATGTAATGACAGGACAAGGAGTAAGGGCTTCAAACTGAAAGAGAATAGGTTTAAATTAGGTATTACGGGAAAATTTCTTTGCTGTGATGGTGGTGATGCACTGGAAGTGGTGCCCAGAGAAGTTGTGGATGCCTCATCCCTGGAACTGTTCAAGCCAGGTTGGATGGGGCTCTGAGCAACTGATCTAATGAAAGGTGTCCTTGCCCACACCATGAGGACTGAGATTAGATAATCTTTAAAGTCCCTTCCACCCCATTCTATTATTTAATGAGAGTAAAAACCTCTAATGGCACTATTCAGGATTTTTGACAGGAGAGGAAACTGAGACAAGGGCAGCAAAGCATGCAGAACTCTGAAATAATGGTTCTGCTGCACCTCCTGAATCTGGGTAAGTCAAATGCTGGAAAGCCCAATATCCCACACTGCCCTGCAGAACAGCTTTTTGACATGAATACACACTAGGCATACTGAAGAGTAGTTGCTAGATGTTCATATTCATGCAGAGCCTGTAAGCATCTGTATTTTGCACCTTAAAGTCTTCACAGTCCCTTGGTGATGCTGAAGAGCATTTTGTCATGGCTTAAGAACCAGCACTTGTACACTCTCACCACGCCATACGTCACCACTCAGATGCAGAAGGACAACATCAGCATCTTTGTGAAGAAGGTAGAAAGCATTGCTTGCAGCAATCTGTTTGAGGTACCTCATGTCACTCACAGGGCCTAATCTGTCAGTGACATATTATTTTAAGGGGGAAGAAACCAATGAAAAGTATCCTTTTGGGAGGACCATCTGTTATATATGACATCTATTACACATGTGGCTAAATCCTCTCAGAGGTTCATTGCCGTCAAACATTTTGCTCTCCATCCAGTTCTGGTTATCACTTGTCTGTAACCAGTCTGTAACCACAGCAGTCTTGCTGGACATCTCACTCTGCCCAGGGCTGTCTCCAGGGGAAATAAGCACATAATCAATGTAAAATCTAGCTATATCAGCTCAAAACATGTCATTCTCTTGGGATGAAGGAGGTCACTGAAATTAGATATCATTTGTTCTTGAAGTCAGCACACTAGAAAAGCTGTTAACCTCCATTGTGAAGCCACGTCTGGAGCTGCTGGCTGCCTGCTTCACTCAGGCACAAGAGAGGCATGTGTGGCACTGCTGCTAATATCTTGCACTCATTAAACACCCCCAATGTCTTGGCGAAAATCCACCTCTAGTAAATTCATCCTGCCAGCTGAAATTCCTCGTGCAGCTCCAGTGAGGTGCAGTATTCATCTCCACTTCACACTATATTCTGTTAAACCGTTGCTCTATTTCACCCCAGAGATGGCTGCTTTTTTTTTTTTTTTGTGAATTAAGCCATCCCCTTCTACTTTGTAAAGTGCTTTGGAACTGCAGATAAAAAATGCTACAGCCTGTCATAAATAAATGTAAGATGCTGACACTGCTCCTGCAGGTAGCCATCTTGCTGTAAAACTATTTCATTTGTGACACTAATAATACAGGGAAGAACACTGGGCAAGACACTGAAAACTCTTTTCCATCTCGTTTTCATACAGCTTCAAAAACCAAGGAAAAAAGTCAGCATCGAGTCAGCATTTGTGCATTTTTAACCACTGTCGGTCTACAGAGATTCACAGGTTTTCAGTCCATTGTGGCAGCTCTCTCCCACCATGACAACACCATCAAGAGAGTGAACTCTTCATCTGATTATCTTCTGTCTCTCCAGATCCTTAACAAAGACTAACACCGAGTTCACCAAAGCTGTTTTTCCACCATTTCTCACAGTACATCACTCCAAAGGGGAGGCCCAATCACCTTACCACCTTTACTCAATCAAGACAGGGGTAGAGACCTGTTTGGCATGATGTAACAAAATCAGAAACCTCTCCACAGAGGCAGAAAAGAGCTTTCTTTGTATGAAGATGGCTGGCAGCATTCAGTATGACTGATCGTTTCAAGGGCAACTATGGTTAGATTTTAATATTCATTTTATATTAAGGTGCTTGCAGGCTTGAGTAGGGACATTTTTATTACTTAAATCAGGAGAGAACATGCTGTAGAAATGATAGAGCAGGGTGTACTGAACAAGCTGACAGGTCTCTGCTATTTCTATTTTCTTTGTTATTATTTCACTCACATTCAAGCATTTTAAACACCACATTTCTAGATTATATTTCATTCAAATACTTCAAGAAATACAGTTCACAGTGAATGCACAATACAAAAACAATTACGCCAAGGTAACATACGTCACCCTCAAATGTTTATATTCAATTCAAAATCACATTTTCTAACCTTAGCAAAGTAGGCATCCCTTGTCTAAAACGGCAAACCAGTTTCTGAAGTCTGAAGTGAAGCTAGCTTTGAGTTATTTGTCTACACCAACAGAAACCCCACTGCTGGCTAATTATTTGAAAGCAGAACAAATTCTTCCATTTCACACTCTCTTAACTCAAAATTGGATGAAGAGGGATTTTTTGTCTCAGATTTTTCAAAAAATATTCACCTTTAGACTGTGAATGAAAATAAAATTTGCAAAAAAAATGTACTTTAAAAATTATTGCTACTTGAAAATAGGCCAGTGGAGAGGTCTGTACACTGTAGAAGGAGATCTGGATTCTGCACAGGTAACAGGCATTCAAAACCTGTTAGCTGTGCAAACTTTGGTGGGGTCCCTTTCAGATAAGTATTCAGCTGCCCCACAGATATGCAGATCCACATTTTCCCAATATATGGATGCAAGACTCGAGTAACCCTTAAAGCAATGATTCTGAGAGGAATTTCATCAGCAGCATCTAGTCAGGAGTGCTCTAAGCCTCAATTCAGAAAAGCACTTAACCACGCACAATCTCTTGGACAAAGCAGAGATGGCAAAAGCCCTGAACAGCAGGTGCTTCTGCAGGGGAGCAGGCAGCTGTTTGACAGGGCTCAGCTCCATCACACAAGCATGTAAGACAGAAAGGGGAAAAGAACACCCCACTGAAAGTTAAACCACAGGAACAGCGTTAAAACGGCAGAACGTTTAAAAAAAAAATCTCATCCCAGACACACCAAGGTTAATACCCCCACTCCTTTCCAAGAAAGGTCACCTGACTTAATCTTTTTCCCTTTTTTAGTGAGCACAATGGCTGTCCTCGCTGCTGTTGTCCATCCCCACCCCCTGCCTTCCAGGAGGGAACACTAGGTGCAAGCGGGGCTGGTGTCTTGTCAAACCAAATCGTGAACCCAAATTGCATCAAAGAGAAGAAAAAGCTGCTCCAGAGTTGCACAGGGAGCCATAGCAACGCAGCAGTTCCTATTTTTAAAAACTTGAAAGATAGTAAGAACATTAAGTCTGAGGGGAGGAGAGAGGGGGGAAAAAAAGAAAAAAAAAAAGAAAAAAGAAAAAAGAAAAAAAAAGAAACTACATTTCTAACAGAAAGGAAAAAGAATGCACATGTTCCTGATAGGCACCAGTGATGAAATCACATATGACCAGCAATCAGTCTGCAGGTGTGCAAGCCAAAAAATATCCATTTCCCCATCAAGCCAGTTCTTGAAGGAAAAGATATTTCTCACCTTCCTTCCACTGCTCTGCTAAAGCAGGTTTTCAAATGCTCTGAGGCGCTTTCAAGCCCACAGCAACCTAAATGCATTTTGTGATCAGAGCAGGATCAGCAACAGCACAGCTGATGCTAAACTGTAGCCCAAACTGGGTTTGTGGCTTCAAAGCCCCAGCAGAGAGGAAGGATTTTGAATCACTTTCCACGAGGAGTGGAGAGTCTGAAGGCACACATTAAAACATATTGTCACCAGCAAGTGAAGTTGCCACGGTACTAGCACTAATTGGACTTGGCTGCAGAGCAGAAGATGTCTCAGAGGGCTGGAAAGGGAACACGGACATTTTCCCATCTGGAAACTGATGGTGCATACCAAAATTCATTCCCAGCTGGTGCATTTTGGAGGTGTTTATGAAAGGGCATGTCCTTTAATCAAAAGATAACCCTTGCCAAAAACCTATCACTTCACTTGAACCCTTTGATTAGCTCAGTTTGTTAGAGCAAGGTGCTAATATCAGCAACGTTGCAGGTTCAATCCACTTACAGGCCTTTGACTTAAGAGTTGGACTCGATAATCCTTGTGGGTCCCTTCCAACTCAGAATATTTTTTGATTCTGTGATCCTATTTTAATTCCAAAAAGGCTGAAATACCCAACTGTCCACATAGAGCAAGTACCTCCTCTCCCCCTCTGAGAAAGCCCAGCTATGCAGGACTAAGGCATCCTGTGGTGCCTGCTGAGGAAAAACATTTTTGCTGTGCCATCATACACTCCCACTGAGAGGTCAGGATCTCCAGTATCCTACCAGCATACAAGTTAGTTTGATGTTTGACCTTCCACCATAGGACAGCTGTGCTTCCCACTGTCCAAGCAGGACTGCTTAAGTAGTCTGCTTAGTAGTCTTAAGGACTGCTGGGCAGAGCAAGGAGGACAGCCAGACACACACTGCTTTTCTGCATCAGGCACCCTTACCAGCCACCTGTATGGGGGAGGTTTGGATCAAGAGCATGTTACAAGCTGCCCTCAGCATTCCTCTCCAGTGACAGAAAAAAATGGAGTCAGAGGAAGCCAACACTTCCTCCAAGATGTGGTGGCACATGACTGTTCACCTCCTGACCAGGCAACGTGAATAACCAGTAGCCCCAAGCCAAGAAACCCAGCACCTTTCACCAGCACTGCACACCGCAGTGCACACAGGGCAAATGAAACACAATAGGAGGTGCAAGATAGGGACAGAAAAAGCGATGGCAGTACGCACAGAGAGTGAGATGACGCACAACAAGGGATGCAGGGAGGCAGAGAGGCCCTGACAGAGGCAGGAGGTACGGGCCAGCCCCAGCCTCCAGCTGCTGCTGGAGCAGTGACGGGAACAAGCAGATTTCAGCAGCAGGGATGTCTAATCTGTCAGCAGTGCTCACGCCATGTGCTGCCACTCTGCACCAGCCCGACGGCAGTGGGACACACCAACCAGTGGGAACATAATAAGCTGCTAACTAGACATGGGCCTAAAGGCTCCAAAAGGTCAAAAGTTACATATTCTCCCTCACTCTCCAAGTTTCTGAAAAGGGCAATTTCTGCATCCTTGGGAACATGCCACTTATACTTTCTCTCACCACCTCTCCAGCATTAAGAAGCAAGTCCCAGCACTGTGCCTCTCACAACTGGAGCACCACAGGATTCAAGGGCTGGAGCAGGGCTTCCCAGCCAGCTGCCAAGCAGGTAGATGTAGCCCTGACAAACTGGGAGAGACAGGGCTCCTGTCTCTTATTATGAGGGTAACTTGACAAACCTGTGAATGGAGAAACAACAGTGCAAATGGCCCATTGTCCATTCCTGCCCTCAGCTCCCCTACTGCACTGTGTGAAGGTGTGTGACCCACTCAGCTACGGGCCAACACAGAGTGGCTCCCTGGCAATACCTACAAATGACATGACATCCCTTGTGTCTGGTGGAAATACCTACAAATGACATATGACATCCCTTGTGTCTGGTGTGGAAGGCCATGGCTGCCATTATTAGAAAGAAGAGGGTGGGAGGGTGGGTTGAGAGAGATCAGAGAAACAAGGAAAGGTGTTGCCTGGGCACTGTCCTTGGCACTGACCTGGGGAAAACAGGTCCAGTGTGCTATGGGTATGGTGCTGCTCGCAGGTATTAGGGTGACACAATACCCTGAAAGGGCACTGCACTTTTTTAGGGATATGTACAGCCCATATGGTCTTGAGTTTCCAGGAAAGCAATTTGTTTGTACAACCCAATTGCAAGGACTTTCTCTGCTCACTGACTCACTGTTCAGGTACCTAAGGCGCAGCAATTCCTAGTTTCTATTAGGGAAATGTGGTCATGTGAGAACAGAGCTTGCCCTGGTTGTTCCAGGAAAAACAGTTTCCAAGCGCTCATCAAAGGTTCTTCTGCATTTCTTACCTGTTTGGCAAGGTAAAACTACAGATGAATGTTACTTCCCCCGTAGTGGAAGTGTCATGTCCAAACAATTATTGAGCAAGCTTGCCAGCTGTTTTCCTATTTGAAGAATATGAAGTACAGAACTGAACCTAACTTTGTTTCCCTCTAAAAGTATTTCTTTGCAAAGGTGGTATAATTCCACATTTGTATTTTAATTCCAAAGCAAATGCTCCACTGCACTTTTTATTAAAATGAAATCTGCTGTGTGCAGCCTGGTGTTAAATGAGAGACTATTAAAGCCAATCAGTGGAGAACTCATTAGAAACCCTACAACAACAAACTGGTAGTTATGGCCCAGCATTCACAAGCAGCCATGACAACAAGGAGAAAGAACCCAGGTCTCATTGAAGGCTACAATAAAACCACAGCTTATGTAGCCCAAAGACTGCGAATATCCATACAAAACAGCTGAGCTTCCATTCCTCAAATATGTGCCAGAAATTATATTCTTTTCTCATGACTCATCTCTGAATTCCACTCCTAAGAATACTCCTGTCATTTAGTTATTTCTTCCCATTTCTAAAATGTAATGAGAAGCACCAATCCAGAGCTCAAGGAAATCTGTCCCATCAATTAAAATAACAAAATAAGCAGAAGGCTGCCTATAAACACATCCACCTCTGCCCACTCACTCCTCAGCAGGCATGGTGAAGGGAAAAAAGATGAGCTTTGCCTGGAAGCCTAGCAACTCTCCTAGGAAGGGCCAAGAGGTAAGAACTCCTCATCTGAGCATTTCCTTCCCAACCTTTGAGATCTTCTCATCCAGTAGAAAAGACCAGAGCACACAGTGGTTTTGCTGGGTGCCCAGAAGACCAGATATTGGGATAACTATAAACTTGGTAGACTGAAATATTCAGATCAGATTTTTTTCTGGGGCAATGAAGGAATAAATGAATAGGTAATTATTACAAAGAGAGCAAAGAATTAAAGCCGTAATTGAACTGGGAAACAGCATTTGTATATTTGGACTCCAAATTACCACCTAAGCCTATTATCAGCATAAATTGAGATAAATCCCTCACTAGAGGAAAAATTCCTCAAAAATCATTCAAAAAGATAACTAACAAACCTCGTGGAACAAAACTCTCTCAAAGTATCATTTTACTACTCTTTAGTGGAGTTATTTCATCAGCAGGTTCATTTATTGGACAAAATCCAAAATGTTCAATGGTTGTGATCATACTTCTGCAGTTCCAGTCTAACACAAAAGAGAACCAGTTTCAAGACAGACAGAAACAGTTGCTATGCGACCATTAGTGATACAAGAAGATGCAGACCAAACACCTACATGGTCAAGAAATGGCATTTAGATAACAGTCTGTCTTGTTTCTTTTTGTGCTTGCAGTCATACTTCAAATAAAACTTTGTTTGCACAAGTTCTTGCAAAAATGAACAAGTATCACTGCAAAAAGAAGGAAAGATATCGAGAAACTGAATGAACAACATTCAGTTCATTTTTTCCTTACTCCATTATATACCCAGATCAACCACTGACACCATGTTGAGCAAGACCATTTGATTTTAGCTGCATTCAGAACAACTGCTCTTTCAGAAAGACAAGGAAAAAAAAAAGTAAGAAATGGTCAGAGTTCAAAGGAAGATCTTGGGAAATGACTAATTCACAGTCAGTGTATAGTGTGCCCCAGCTGAACTAAATTACACATTTTTTGAGTTGGATGTGTCACCCTCCAAAGAATAGAATGGGAAAATTCCTTTATTGCTTTGCCTCCCCAGCTATGGATTTGAAATAAATTGGACCCCTTTGGATTAGGTTCAAGAGGTTCTGAAACAGTAGCTACATGGTGATGCTTTATCTGAGGTCACATACACATACACTTTGTCTCCCCAGACATCAAGCCCACACACATGCATTTCTCTGCTCTGTGTAGGCATGTGGAGGGGGAACTGTAAGTTGCAGATGGCTGAATATAGCATTGTTGGGTCCAGAGCAAGGCTAAAACTAGCTTTCCAGAACCTGGAGTCCAGTCCAAAATGAGTCAAACCATGTTCCAGACATGCAGGTATTGCTGCTACCTGGTGTGCACAGTGCACAAGTACTGTGGAATCCTAAAAGGTGGAAGGGGTTAGGGAAAGTATGCAGTAGTCAGGCCTGCAGAATCTGTAATATCCCACACAAAGCATATCATGAGAGGTTTAAAGCTTGGCACACAGTAAATTCCAGCAAATTCAATGGAGCTTGAAGGTATGAACACAGATTACAGCTATTAATCTCTGTGGGTTTTGGCTCAGTGAGGTGAACTCACATCTTCATGATTGCCTCCTTCCACATCTTGTGCTTCTCCTCTACCTCTCCTTCTCCACAGATTTCAGGCGTGAGGCTGAGCTTGAAGCCATCCAATTTCTATTGAACCTTTGGATTCGTAAAGGCAGTGGCTTATTTCAGACACTACTAGCTTCTAAACTTCAAAAGGTGCCCTGAAAGTAATTTGACTTAAATAAAAAACTAAGTATCCAACCCACCAAAGTAAAACTTTTAACCATCTCACTTGGAAATACAGACAGTGTGGAAACATGGGTGGGTGGGGGGAAAGGAGGCAAGGTCAGAACCCCCTCACAGGCCAAGACTGTGGGAGGCAAAATTAATATTTGCACTGTGCTCACAAGTAACTACAAAAGTATAATTATTTCTGAGTTAGCTCAGGTGTCTGCAGCAATCTACACAGCGGCAGAACAGGGCTTGGCACCGACTAATTTGACTGCTTCTCAGTGAGACTGATGTCAGTACCCAAACTAAGCTGGGTGTATCTACATGTACTGGCACTCATTCCTGTGAATGCTGTACCCAAAGTGGAAAAGGGAGCAGAAACAGGATCTTCACAAGTGACAGGAACTGCTTTCATGTGGGGTGTCCAGGCTTCATCCACACAGCAAAACAGTGCTGGCATATCCACACTTAAGAGTCTCTGAGCTGGTGACTTCTAAACAATGCAAAAGGTGCTATGCAGAGAGAATATGTTGGGTCCTTGAAGCAGCACAGCTATATGGGTGTGATGTTATGCATAGGCTAACAGAGTGTCAACAGAACTTACTAGCAGAAGGTCTCTGCAGAGCGCTGCATCACATAGCAGGGAACGTTTTGTTTTCTAGATAACTGCTGAAAAGACACAATAGACCTTCCCCCAGAATCCCTCTTCATTTGGAAAGGTAGAACAAAAGCCTGCCTTGATGTTACTTCTCATTACTTTGTACACATTATATATATTTTCCCTGCTTAATCATTTCAGTGATGACTCAAAAGAGCAGCAGAAAAAATCCTTACTTCTAAGCCTAGCTGGGAAGGAAAGAGATAAAAGCTTTGGGCACCTTTGGTAGTTTCAAGGCCTGCACAGAGAAAAAAAACAGCATGGGGAGGAGAAAATAAAAGCAGTAAGACATGGTAATATGCCAGTGGATCATAGAGACAAAGAATAAATAAAAATATGGGCAATATACTGGGCCAAAGAAAAAAGTTCTCTTACAGTCCCCAACGTTCAGGCAAAGCAAAAATCTGCTTCCTTGTCCCCTTGTCCCTCTCTCTGCCTAATAAAGTTGACAGTGATTGGTCACAGCATGCAGACCAATCCATCACATTTGCACTACTCAGTGATTCAACATGACAAATGAACAAAGACACTGAGCTCTGTGTGGCCTGATGGCTACTACCTGGATTCTCCTTTTCTCACCACAAAGGATCTAACATGTCCAAGGATTTTATATGTAAAACATTGGACAATGACAGCTGAGCAGGTCAGGGGGCATCTGGATTCCATGTCTAATTATCTGGGTTGCTTTGCTACACACTAAAACTCCATCTGGGACAAAAAGGAACATTTAGTAATCAGAGTGCTGTTCTAGAGGTTGTTCCACCACTAGCATCCTCTGTGCCCTTAAACAGATGTCTTAACACTGTTTCTTAGAAAAATTTGAATTTGGATAAAAAGAAGATTTTTATTCAAACAGGTTTTCCCTATGTTTAATACCCTTTTCAATTTGGAAAAACTTGCTGTTCTAATTGAGGTACTAGGCTTTCTGCATAAGGTACACAAGAAAGAACAGTACCCAAAACACCCAGCAGACTATGGCCAGCGAAGTGCCAAAGAGCAGGGTGACAGCACAAGCCCTCCTCTGAGGTAAAACAGATTCTTTAGACATCCAAGGTCTTTAAAGGCTTAGAGTATGAAGCAGGATCTGAGCAGAGTTGATGGCTCTAACTCTTTTTGTAGCTCTAGTTCTCCACATCTCTTTGCACTTCCTTCTATCCTGTAATTCAGGGCTAATGAACAGCAGAAGGACACTCGGTGTTCAGACAACTGCTGCCATGAAACTATTCCAGGTAGGTTATACAACCATCACCTATAAGGGACACCTGTTCACATAGTGCTAGTGCCTGGAACAGAAGCTGGTGCCTTCTAGACTTCAACACAAATATTTCCATGGCTTGCAGCAAGAACCCATCTGAGAGCTGCCGACCCAGTCATGCAAAGACACCCCAAGAAGTTCAGTGCTGTTATGACAGCAAAAATTCATGCATTGAGGGGCACACTCAGATTGTTGCACTATGCCTTCGTTATTCCTTTTCCTCATGCTGACTTGCTCTCTGTGTTGTGTGAAGGCTTTCTAAGGGGGTGACAACACTGGCACTCATGATGAACAGCAACACAGGCCCCACCCTCAGCTCCCCTCCCTTTGCCCATGTTCTGGCCAGCACCATCTGCTGCCCCAAAGCACCACATGCCTAGCAGAAATATTCTGGCATCAGAGGTTGCCTTTGACCGCCCTTGTGTGCGCCTGGCCTAGCTCTTTCCCTTACCTGTTGAGCATGTTGGACTGGTAAATCCTTTTCTCCTGGGTGTTGTAACAGCTGCTCTTGGGCTCAGGGATGAAGCTGTGTTCAGACAGCATATCAGAAGCAGCCGTGGTGATTATGGCTATTCCATCCCTTACTCTGGCAGGAAGACCGTAGTCCCATTCATCATATGAGACAGAGATGAGCCCGGTGGGGAACTCAGATGGCACCGTGTCTGTATCCCCTGCCACCAGGCTGGGCACGATCCACGTGTAACCATAGCCTGTCAGACCCACTGAGTTGGCCACCTCAAAAATGTAGGTGGCCTCTTCCTTTGTGCAGTAGAGGAGGATAACAGGGCTTTGGAGCTTCTTGAGCTGGTTCTGGATCTTTGAGTCCCCATCGTCCAGGGACATGTCCAACAGAAGAACCTCCTCCAGTTCCCAACCCACAAAGCTGTGCTCAATGGTACTGCGGATCTTGTTCACAAAGTCCTGGTAACCAGGGAAGTAAGTAGTGACGATGGAGAAGATGTACCAGTCGTATTCTTCCATGATGTTGAGCATGACAGAAGCTTGCTGTTCTATTGATGGGCCAAACTGGAAGAACATGGATGACTCATCCTGGAATAGGAAGTCAAAGAGAGGAAGAGAGAAAAAAGAAAACAAGAATAGGTCAAAGGAAATAAACAGCATTCATAGTCAATCCATTGAGCATAAAGGGGTAGGCACACAGTCAGAATCTTACTTCATATCTTGGCCAGAGCTTAAAGATTTTTAACTTTTTAAAATTTAAGTGAAGCAAGTGAGAACAAGTAAAATCCTTTTTATGACCAGCTGTCCTTACTTTATTTTTAAAGGCAGGTTGCCAAAATTACTTAAATGTTTCAACTGTTAGGCCTGATTCTAACAGACAGAGAACAAGTGGTACACAAGTGAGGACAGAAAAACAGAATATGTACAAAATAGTTCAATGAAATTAAGAGCTTTAATCACAGGATTATCATAACCTTATACGTAGGATAAACAGGATACACAGCAGTGTCCCAAAAATCATTGGGACATACTAAGCTACTAATACATACCATACTAAGCTCAGTCACCTGGATACTGAGTTTGGGACAGTCACTCTGGTTTGAGTATCCAGACCAAAGTACAAATAGAGTAGGCAAAATTATTGGATACAAATAGCTCTGACAATCTCTACTGCTAGCTCCTCTCAAAGCAAGAAGCAGCACAGAGGTCTGTACAGCTTCTCTCAGTACAATTGTGCAGGTTCAGTCTCAAAATAACATAAAATACATTAAAATAAAACAGAAATTTCTAAATTGTGATGAGGTTTGTTGACACCATGTTTTAGAGAAATATCAGCTCAGTACTTCTCTTGGTATTGCTCTCACATACTTCTACCATACTAAGCTCATCTTTGCAAAAATCAGAACTTGTGCCACTTTACAACCTCCAGGGGAGGTAAGACTCCAAGGGACTTTTATACAGATCTCAGGTCTCCAATGGCATAGTGTAAATCTTTTCTGCCCTGGGATTTCACCAGATACCAGGCTCTCAATTAATGACAGATCCAGAAAAATGCAAATCCCTGCTTTTGCCCAATTCATGAAGGAAAGTAATGGAAAAAAGTATTTGCCAATATGCTGTCTTAGGGATTTATCTCCTATCTTTTTTAAAAGCAATTGCAAACTCCTGCTGACTTCTCTAGCATAGGATTAGATCATAAAAAAACCCCCAACCACAAATTAAGAAAAAATAAATCAAACCATAATTAAATTATATCTCTCTGTGTAGAGATTCCCATTATGATAAGGAAGTTCTCCAAATCCAAACACCACTTGAAGGAATAAGAACAGCCCCACCTTCTTTTAATAAGCCTGGAAAACTGGACCGGAGATACAAAAGGATGTACTCAGGAGCCTGAGACCTGGGATAACTCATTGTGCCCCAAGACATTACCTCAAGGTAGTCACATTTAGAACAGCTCTCTACCAAATTAAGTCTCCTACAGCCTGGCAGTTAAAGCTGTTTTTCAGCAGGGATGTAGTTAATCAATCATCCATTCATCCTTTAGTCATGGTTTTGATTACCTATAGTCATTTCCTATATTAACAAAATATGCTATAGCTCAGCAACTCCAGGGAAAAAAAAATAATAATAATAAAAAAAAAAAGAGTCTGATCCCATCCCCACCCTGAAGCTGCTTGTTTCTCCTTCCTGAGCTCCCTATGGGTCACATCCTGCACAAAAGACTCCTTGCTCCCAGATCCCAGGCCTCTCTTACAAGGTTTGGTGATGAAACTCTGCTCACTTCCTCCATACAGCTCACCACCCACATGTGAAAGTTCTCTTAGGGCTGCTTTTTGCTTAGTGGGAAAATAAATGTATGCAAAAATAAAAAGGAAAAGACAATAGCTATGAACTGAAGAAAGGTTAAAAAAAAAAAAAAACTGGAGCAGCAACTGGAGCCACTCAATACATGGAAAACAAACATCTCATATATTTTATCACTGGAATTCACCCCATTCTCTCCGAACTGTGCTCAGAAAAAGAACCTATTCTTCTAATAAAGAGATACTTTATTTCTTTGAAGCTTATGCAGAAAATTAGAAAAGACAGAAAAAAAAATCAAACTATTGTCACAGCATGTGCCAGAATTTGAAAAAAACCTGAACAAGCATCTCCAACACCCTTCATTGCACAGTGCGTTTGAAAGCCACTTGTAGCAAACTGAATGCTAGAGTGAGAAGACTCAGCCTTACTGCAACATGAAAAGGCACGACAGCTACACCGATGACTGGTATTAATTTTTATATTAAGTTCAACAAGAGCCTTTCTACACTTGTGCATAAGAGCTTCTGAATTGACTGTAATTTTTCACCATTTCTAGCAGAGCCCAAGATCTGAAGGGCCTGGTTGTTGAATTACAGGAGCATTTGACACACAGCGTCTGCAAGCCTTGTCTGGTTGCTTCCTCAGTGACAAATAGGGGACACTAGGTGGTAAATCCACTGCTTTTTGGAGGCTACATACCCACACTCTCAGGAGTTAGAAGGCATGATAGCAAGGTGCAGGAGGTAATGCCCTCCCAGTGATTTAAAGAGGGTCAAGCTAAAATGCCTGCTGACAGTTGGTTCCACGTGAGCGCACCGCCCAACTGTCTGAGGGAATTCAGCCCCAAAAGAGTCAGGGAGAAATTCAGAGCTCCTGACTAACAAAAGTGTATCAGAACATCAAAAATCAATACCTCAAATACACAGCTTTATCACAACCCAGAGCAACAATTCCACTCCACTGAGAAATGGAAACACCCCACTTTACATCAAACAGCGCAAGCCACTTGGCTGTGCATGCAATAATTGCTCTTGAGCAACTGTTGGCATTTCTATTACAGAAGCAGCAAGAAGAGGCAACTTATATACAAAATGAGAGCATTAAGGAGGTGCAAGCCAGTCCAGATTTTGGTTTGCCAAGATGTCTCTTGGCACTTAATCACCCCAATAGCTGGGCTAGCCAAATGTTCTTCATTCCCTAACCAACTCAGCACTCAGAGAAGGGTGAAGAAAGAAGGACAGACAGTAGTAGAGAAGAAAGTGTCCCTCTCATAATAAATCAGGAGAATTGCTGATAGAGTTGGATGAAATCTCAGTCGCTGCCTTTTTGGGGGGACAAAAAGCAAACTAAGGAAAATGTCCAAAAGCCACAATTTTCTTCCCAGCCTTGTTTTAGGGCATGCCTAATGAAAAGCCAAGGAAAAAGAGAAGAAGCTGAACTGATACAGAACAGTGGGGCTATCAGAGTATGAATTTTACCTCACTGTAGTGTTACAGTGAAAGTTTTTAAATTAGGAGATAGAGCTAAGGTGGTTTTACCATTTTTACACACATATACCCTATAGAATCATTATTTTTTTTATTACAGTCTAAAACCAAAAAGGAGTATTTTACCCTTCCAGACATTATAGGTTTTTACAGAACATTATAAGTTCGTATTTTCCTCCTGAAGAAATTTCACATTTTCCACCTTCCTTTTTACCTTGAAACAGCCAAAATATGGTTCAGCATTGCCACTGGGAGACAGATTTAAGTTTGGGATAGGGATAGGTTGAGTTTTAATCAGAAGTCCCTTATATTGCACATCATCTAGGTGAAATACAATCCCCTGGCTACAAGAAAAAGCTTGTCTTCCTCCTCCAGCCCTTTCACTTGCAAGCTCAGGCTTTCCATCGCTACCTGCTGCAAGAGACAGCAAGATACTGCAGGGTGCTCCTCACACAGTCTGAAAGAGCAGAGGCTCCATTACAGGATCTCAAGGCTCCCAGAGATCCCAGTTCTCCCCCCACTGTCACCCTACAAGGTCAGGGATCTGTAGTTTGCAGAGCTGAGCTGGAGGTGGAGCTGATCAATTGACACAGCACCACTCCCCAGTTGACAGATGGCTTCCCACAGAAAATCTGCTCCGAGTTTACCATGCTGGGACAAGTATTGCCTCCTCCTCTTGCACGTTTAACCCTTCAGATAAGAAGGCTGGATTGCACACAGTGAAGGTACAAACACACTCACCATGAAGCCTTCTCTTGGAGACTGGTGGCTGGTGAGCTCCTAGGTGGATTGAAGAGGGTTTGCAGAGGTAGGACAAGGTTTAGAGTACTAACTCCAATGCTTCTAAGTTCTTCAGACTTGCAGACAGGCCAGGTCTGACCCACACCTCACTGAAGATGTGAGCCCTTGGCAAGGCTGCAGGTGACTCTCCCAGGTGCCCTCCTCCAGCTGCACCATTTGAAACCAATCACTGCCATTTAACGAGCCATTTACCTCAGATGTGGCAGGAGTGGTCCTCAGGGAGCTTTTCTCACAAGTTCCTTCCTAACAGGCACTCTAGATTCCCCAGGCAAGCAAATACAATTACTGCCTTACAAACAGCAGTCTTACAATCCAGAGCAAAACTGCTTCTCAGCATGGGTCAGACTGGGAAACATCCACAAAGCAGGGGAATGCAAGATCCCCAAAATCAGTTGCAGTGGTTCACTCATGCTGAGGATCTGGCCAGCCTTCCACTGAGCCATGGTACTGACTGCTGACTTGGCTAGTGAGGAGACCAGCATGCTATGTTTCCTCTGTGCAGCTGACCTGAATTTAATCTGGTTCTGTGCTCCATGCTCTGGTGGTTGGTCCATAAATACATTTTTGCTAGGGGTGGCAAGCTCCTTTAGCTTCAGTCAAAGTGCCAGACCCCACAAAGGCAAGGTGTGTCAAGTTATGCACAAGGAATTCGAGTAAGGAGCAAGTCCAGAGCACTTGTTTGCTTCCAGGATTTTGAGAAATATATCATGTCACTGCAAAATGCCCTACTCTGCTGTCTCCACACAGGTGCAGGACAAATACAATTTGTGCTGCTAGGCTAGTAGTCCCTTTTTATTAGGCTTTTTGGAACATCTGTATATTTAACTTCATTTGCTGCTTCATTAGGCTTCCTGTGCAGCTATAATTTAACAACTGGGGTCTGTCCTTCCCTTCCAGTTCACAAAGGGGATCCTATCAGATCCTAATGACTCAGGCCACTATCACTTTCCAAAGCCCTCTTCTCATTTTCCTGATTTAGAAGAAAAGCTGTTCATGTGTCTTTAGTAGAGTCTTGATTTGAAAAATTACTCTATGACCAACAGCCAAACCACACAGGGCTACCTCTTGTTTAGATTTCAGTCCTGTCTACCACACAATTTGTAGAGGGGCTGCAAACAAAAAGAAGTGAGCAAGCACCAAATAACTTCTGGGAATACACAGGCTTTCACTTCCCTATCTATGAATTTCTTTCTTCAAAACTGAGACACCACTGTGTACCTATTTGTCACAGTCCTGGTGGGATACTTGATCCACTGGGTTTTACTGCTTATGGTGGAAAATGCCACAACAGCTCAACGTCTTATAATTAAGTTTCCTATATGTCTGAGTCCCGTTCATTATAACATATCTGACAGGAAATCAGGATCTTTGTTGCTTAAGTGTTCATTTACTTCTGTTTATCTTACCACAAATCCATTACTGCCTCAGGCTAGCCTACAGTAAGGATCCTCTGTCTGTTTGGTTTTTTCGCTCCAAATTTAATTTTTTTATTTCGTTTTCAACAACTCAATACAATAAAACTCTGGCTTTTATATTACATGTTGTATCATGCTGTGTGAGCCCTTTCTTCAATGCTCACAGTAGGGACTATGGTGACACTACAGACCCAATATTATGTCCTCCTGGTGGAATTGGCATCTAAAACAGAATCTCTGCATCTCACACACATATACACACTCACACTTCCACAAATACATTCACAGCAAAACCTACTCAATGTAAAGTTGGAGCACGTTGAATTGTGTCATTTCCTAATGACTCTGCCTAGTTTATACCATTTAATAGGATTTCAAAACTTTCCTGTTTTACTGAAATAAATGGGTTGCTAATGATTTTGACTTGCATAGCAGATGACCTCCTGCAATCGTTTTCCTGTGTTCTGATTCACTCTTCTTGAATCTTGGATCATTCTTAGTGAAAATCCTCCAAGGTGCCCTGGGAACATGCTATCAGTGGAAAGTTCAAATTTCTTAGGTGAACAAATGTGGTTTACATAACAATATTATTTATCAGTTCCCTCCCTTGTTCTTGCAACAATTACTGAACACGCTAGACTTATTTGACAGAAGGATAGCTCAGAGTTGGTGGTTATAGGAATTGGTGGATGAGTGATAGCAAGAGACCCAGCTCAACGTCACCATTGATGGAAAGACAGACAGGATACACTGTGATAAATTGATTAGGAGAATGGTTGTCAGCTCTCTAGATCTTCTCTGGAAGCCACAATCCCTGATGGCAACTAATTGCAATGAAGAATCTAGAACTGTTAGCACAGTTCAACTGTTACCCTGGTAAATGATAACAAATATACCAAATTCACATGTGTAATGACATTACCTACACATAAAAGTTTCATCGTATTACAGATCCCAGTCATGGACTGGACATTAATCTCTCTGTAGCAGTGGAAACAGATCTGCTGCAGAGCCCTAACCCAGGGGCAACAGTCCAAGTGCTCCAGCACCAAGGAGTTCCTGAGAGCTGCAACAAAAAGGTCTCCAATTAAAGATAACTCAAGGGCTGAAAACAGCTAAGTGATTTCCACTTTCTACTTAAGGGTCTGCAGAAATAATTTGTTCAAAAGACTTTGCAACAGAGGAAACACAGGATAACCTAGATTCTGTAATCTTGATCTTGGTATTGTTCCACTCTATACCACATGCAGTTAATAGAAAAGATGAAGGAGTTAAACATACCAGAGCCATTGTCTGACACATAGAATTCAGAGAAATTCAGTTGTTGTGCTAAAGAGAGGGTGTAAAATTTGTGACTTTTATAAACAACGACTGGTAACAGCAGGCTAATATATGGAGGTATTTTATCAACTTCTTAGAGCATCATACATGGATGCCAGCATTTTTCCACAGAGGAGAAATGGCAGTTAGCAAGCTGCCAGGATAAGCAGTTTTCCCACTAGGATTGTTACATTTCCATTTTCACCTCTGTAGGTGCGTATTTCCTTGTTTGATGAAAGCACATGGATGGATTAGACCACTGGCCACGCTGAGTAGAGCCCACCTACCAGGTGACATTATGCCATGCAGGCAATTCGGACAGCCCAGGACCTGTTTCCTGTCCCAGCTCAGAGAAGGCCATTAGGCTGGCTTAATATCTTGACATTGCCAGCCCAAAACAAATGAAAGTCAGACTGCTCCATTACTCATCCATCTGATTACATCATGGTGTTTGCCTGGCTCTTCTTTTCTGGCTGTCTTACCCTCCAGACTAAGGACTGAATTTTGACTGTAAGCTGAATGGGATGTCATTTGGTATAGCCTTATTAATCAATAGCAGCCATAAAACTATCCAGCACTTTTAAAAAAGTCCAGTCACAGTATTTGGCAAGATGTCATTGAATAAATTTCTCAAATCAACTATCCTGGGTGAAATACTATTTCTTTTTATCATTTCTAAATTAACAGCTCTCCCATTTCATCAAGTATACCTTTGGTCTCTTATTATGAGCAAACCTTCATATGAGCTTCACAGAGTCAATTTACATAAGTCCTGGAAGTCCAGCATTGCATCCAATGCCCCCTGAACCTCTCAGGATCTTAAGATCTCTTCTCACTATGGTCCAGCTGTGGACAGGTCAGAGTCTGTCTGTTAAGTGCCTCTATTCCTCTTCTCTCATAAAGTAGTGATACCCGCTATCTCTCAAATTTTGCCTTGCTTATTTAATCATTAACCTTCTGCAGGCTAAGCTGTTAGTTGTTTTCTCTGTCCTAACAGATGGCACCTGCAGTCCTGATGATGCCAAGGCCTAGTCAGCCTTTATGGGCAGAGTGAAGTTGGCTGTGCCTATGCTCTAAGATGGACAGACTACAGCTGAAGTAAGGCAGTCAGTTTAGAGTCATATTGTGCCAGGATTTAATCTTTTCTCACAGGCTGGTATTAATAACCAGTTTAGATAATTTTTAAGTTATTGATATAACTTTCATACCCTTTGGATCAGAGTTGGCTTGCCTTAGAGTACAAATGAGTGAGCAGCTGCATGCGAAATCTGTGTAGAAGTGCCCTCTGCTTTCCTTAAGGCAGGGAGCAATAAAAGGCTTCAGCCTCACCATCCTGGGCAGCAGTAAATGGGCAATTCTGTTACTCGAAGGAAAAACAAAACACTCAAAACAGGAGAGCTCTCGAGCAAGTGGACAAAACCAAGAGCTGAGGTCTGACTAGATTGCACAGGTTCCAGATTCCCATTACCTCATACCTGGCTGCCTCTTCTCTAAGAGAGTCATAATTGATATTCTGATAAATCCCAAAGGAAATATAAATTTACAAAAAAGATGAAAAAAGAGAGAGAGAGAGAGGTAGAAACCGGTCCTGCCCCACCGCCCTGGTCCCAGCTCGGCAGCGAAGTTTCCTTGGCAACAGCGCACACGAAATGTGTGCCGCAAGCTCCCGACCGCCGGCATCCCACCGGGAGGCACCGCAACCCGCCCGCCTGCGCTTTGGCCCGGCCCGGCACGGCACGGCCCGGCCCGGTACGGCACGGAACGGCCCGGTACGGCACGGAACGGCCCGGCCCGGTACGGTACGGAACGGTACGGAACGGCACGGAACGGCCCGGCACGGCTCGGCCCAGCCCGTCGGCACAGGAGCTGCGAAGACTGGGGCTGGGCGTCACTACCCAAATCACGGTGCGGGGCTCATCCCCCGACAGCCTGCTGGGACCGCAGAGATGCTCAGGAAGGGGAGAGAGTCTGAGAGGCCACTCGGAAAGAAGGGATTCCACCTTTTCCCCTCCTGAGCCTGAGAGTAAGGATTCAGCCGTTCCATACTCACAGCTTTCAGAGACAGCGAGTATCCACAATTCCCTCCACTGCACCTTCCAGATCAGATTCCATCACTTTGGAAAGGAGGTGCTGCTTGCTCAGAGTACAATTCTTTCTTGCCTTGAGCTCTCCCAAACCTGACTCCACTCACTTTAATCTGTGTTTTACAGGAAGGGCTGGGACAGGAGGAATGTCAAATCATTGCTCTGTATACCAGGCAAGAAGGCAGCTCTGTGTGGTTTTATTTTAAGCGGGATTTAACCCTCTGCCTTATACTTTCAGAACAGGATGAAATAATCTGGGCATAAAATGAAGAAACAGTACCCTGGTCCATTTTTGTTTGGACATGCTGCTGGCAAGCAGCTGTCTCATTAGCACAGAATGTTTATGTCTGCACCAGGCAACAGGAGGCACAGAAATCGTGCACTGGCCCTAAGGCATCTGTTCATCAGCACTGTGTGGAAGCTCCAGCTCATGTCCAGTAGAGTTGCCAGATCAGGAGAGCTAACTAGTTCAAATCCCAGCCTGCACCGTCCTGGTGACCTTAATTCTGGTATTAGATCTCGCTGGGGACTCTCCAAGTCTGAGGAGAAGATGGATTCCTGACTCATTGGACCAAGCCTCTGGATAAGTCCCTCTTTGGAAAGCTACTGTGTCACTGAAGTGTGTTGTGAGAGTCTTTGGCTGAAACAATAAGGATTTCAATATGCTTGAAGACCCAATCCCCTTTAGAGCTTGCTTTGGCCAAAGTTAGTTACCTCTTGTGTTTCAGGGTGAATGAAAAGTGTACCTACCTTCTCCCTACCCAGCTCTCCTTCCTAATCAACCAGTGAGGAGGGCCCCTGTTGCGAAGCTGCTGTTATGTCAGTCCTGCTTATCGAATTGATTCACAAAGTTTTAAACCATTATTGATTTTCCTCATCTCCACTGGAAACTCTGAGACCAAGGAGTTATTTACACAGATATTGGATAGGAAAGAAGCTCACTTCTCAAATCTTCTTGAGCTCCCATCTATTAAGTCTCAAAAACTCAGTAGGAGGTTTTCTACAGCTTTACAGATAAAAACACTCACAAATACATGAAGTCTCCTGCATGCACACATGCCCATCCAAACATATGCAGCATCTTCTCCCAAATCCACAGCTGCTGCATTATTTTTTTTCTATTATTTTTGTTTGGGATCACAGCTCTTCCATTCCTTTTCTTTGCCCTGATGATTAGTAGCTGTTTTGCACAGCTCCTGTTGTTTTGAGATTGAGGCAGAAATTGTGGCAAACTCCCTATCGACAGAACAGCCATTTCTGAACTCCAAGGGATTGGAAATTGTTCTTGGGAAAAGACTGGAGACCACAGGAGACTTGTAGAGCTAGAGCCTGAAATCCTCCCCACCATTCTTGAAGTACTTTATATTCACAGTCGCAACAGTGATTGGTGCTGTAAGGGCCATTATATCCACTTCCAGGATCCAAGCACATGAACATTTACACTCCTCAGGATTTGATGATGAGGATCTGGAAGCAGGAATCGGTCCATCTGACTTTGCAATAAGGGTGATGCAAGTTTCAGTTTTGTATATTTTTTTGCTTGGACAATGAAAGTCAAGAAGCCCATTTCCAGTCATCTTAACTCCGTGCTGAAGCACACATAATTGAATTCTTTCTATACTTACCTGCACATTAATATATATCTATATATTCAATGTGCCCTTAACATAACTTGAAAGCAGCAGCATAATAAATAAGATACTTTTTGTACTTGAATTCAAATTTTTCTATCTATATTAGGCTTTGTACTTTTTTAAACAAAACCTGAGGCTGAGACTGAACTGCCATATCTTTTTCAAGATCACACACGCACATGAGACACTGAGATTTCTGTCGAGGATCGACACAGCAGAGAAAGGGAATGATAGAGCAGCAAAAGAATTTGCCTCTGCTGGTCATTGATAATAAGAGTAACAAAAGCATCTAAGCGAATAAAAGCCAGAGTGAGATGTGTTAGGTATAGAAATAGCTCTTTGACTGACTCAAAGGCAAAGCTGATGCATCTTGTTTTCCTGCAACTCCTGTCTGTCCTCTTTCTTAACCACACACTCTGGCATGATGGGGGAGTGGGAAGTAGATGGAAGCATCAGCAGGGGCTACAGCAAGCAGGAGAGAAACAAGCTATTCAGTCTGAACACTGCCTGGCCAGGGCCTGTGACAAAAGATAGACAAGTGACCATATGAGGGGAGAAAACAAAAAGTCGTGTCCAGCACTGCAGTGGCTGCAAGGGAGAACAATAGGTTGTGGTGTTTTGTCTCTCCTTCCACTTTGTATCACTCCAAATCATTTTCTGTCTTCCTGCACTCCTGGTTTCCCACTGCACACAGGTGTGTGTGTATAGACATACACATGTCCATGTGTACAAAGGCAATTACATGCAGGATGTCTCAAACCAGGCAAAGTTTCTCATCTCCAGCATGCCAGCTACGCTCCAATGCAGGCTGGCACCACCCAGAGTGGATTAGCATCTGAAAATGATCCCTATGAAATAAGGTGATGGTGCAGCCCAGACTTACTGAAGAGCAATGTCTGCATCATCACACATGCATTCAGAGCTAATTAAGCCTCTGGTTTGTGTTCTCAGGAAGAAGGCAGGGTTTACACAGGCTGCTTCACTACACAGCCGTGGCCACAGCCCAGAGGAAGACAGATGCCTTCAAACCATTGGTGAAAGCACTCAAGATATAGTTTAAACAGACTTCATTCTTTCTGACAAAATACAGTCTTTCAGGACTCACCTTCCATGGAGGCAAGTAGTCATGTAAATAATATACATCAAGAAGATAAGAGCATCTGGGTTAAAAAAAAAATCAAACAAAAAAACCACACACACACACACACACACACAAAAAAAAAGAAACAAAATCAAAATTGTCTTTTCTTTAGGTAGGTCATAAGAGGGAATAATTGTGGGAAGAGTTTAGCCACAGGAAGGTTTATTTCAGGGTGCAGCTAAGCAATTCTGAAAGCTGATACAAAGACAGCACTCTGGTCATCTAGCTTCAAGATCTTTTTTTTTGGTCGTAGGAAGTGTTTTTTCTCTTTTTCATATAAAACTCCTGAATATCTCCTCCTGAGAAGCACTGAGATGAAAAAATTTTCCTTCAAGAGTGGTGACTAGTGCAAGGAGCTCAACCTTTTCATTATCTCAGCGCCTTCAGGATGTGTACATTCCTACACTAGGCATTTGTCTGCACTGCGTAGGAGCCTGCAGCAGTAGCTGTGCACCCTTTATCTCAGAGGACATTCTCCTCTTCTGTGTCCTAGGAGTAGAAGGAGCAGAGTTGAAGATCGATGTACATTTATTATCTTGGTGTTGGTGCTCTTCAAGGCATGCAGCCTTGCAGCCTGGGCAAGCTCGGTGAATGAAGCACACTGCATGGAAAACATCAATCCAGTGTTCTACTGTTCATTTGGTGTCCAACTGCTCTTGTTATGTCACCCAGCAGTTTCTAAGGGCTGACAGTAGATCTCTGTGCTTTTGCTCCTCAGGCTAATCCCACTAACTTCACAGTGTTATCATACTCTCTAAGTGGAAGTGAAAATATGGTCTGGCTCCCTGTGCATTCTACACTAGGCTATGGACAAATCTCTCTATTCATCAGTGGAAAAACATGGCCCATATCCACATATCCCTCACTGGCCTTCCTACTGAATCTCTCTTTATACTGTAACTCCAGGATATCCACAGAAGAAAAAGTAAGCAATATTTTTACATATTTGTATACTTTACAATGTGCATATTTCATTCCTATATAAAGGGCTGAGGATGCTAAATCAAGGGCTGTACATTCCTCTTCAGTTATGTTCAGGGTGTGTGGTGGGGGCAGGGTTTGCACAGCCCACTGGTAATTTGTGTGTTTCATTGCTATGCATCAATTGTTGGGTCCCCAGAAGATTTTCATTTCACTCCATAAGCACCAGCATGTCCGTTTCAACAGAGATTAATCATACAAGCCCTCCCAGTCTTGGATTTAGTCCTTCACAGGGCAGTTTGCTTCCTTACACAAGGTCAGTTGTGTATCTTGGACTTGGACAAAGGAAGTCCTCAGTTCTCTGGGAACTCTGACAGCATCATTTTAACAGGCTGCAGGGATGCTGTGCAAGTTTACAGTCTAAACTTAACATGAACAGCATTTCAGACAGAAGCATCAGGAGGACTTTAAGCAGGCTGTTCATAATCCTTCTTGCTGGGATATGGACATATCACCATTGATGGAGAATCTTGGTGGGGGATTTTTCAGGACTGCAAATGGGCAACATTTTCCATCTTACAGCTTGCACCAAACCACCACCTCCTCAGAGTTTATCAGTTATCTTGCAGTCTTTATGGACTCAGAAGGCAAATTATTGCCTCTTGAGGTGTCAAGAGCTTTTGCTGCAGGTTCTAGGTTTCCCTGAAATGCTCCCTTCTAGGTATTGACCGAGCTAGGTATTACAATCAAAAAGATTTTCATCTAGCAAATTTTTCCTTGCATTGTTCACAGTGCAGAGGGAATACATTAGGTGAGATCTCTTTGCTCACCCATTTTTGCATAAGCTTGTTCTAAGTGCACTATGCAATTGCTTTAATTCCCCAGCAACAGCCTCCTCACATTTTCAGACCTCTCAAAACCATGTTTATATTGTATAATGCCACATGCCTACCTCAGAAATGCCAGAGCTAACCTGAACAACCTAGAAAGACTGTAAGGCACACCACCACCTTGCAGATGTATTGCTTTGGGTCCTTGAAACTGCAAAGTGGTTTCAGTATAGTCCCTGAGCTACATTTGTTATGATACAATTGCACCATTCTTCAAGCCAGCCTGTTGGGTGCTATCTAAGGGTCCACACATGATGCCATGTAGCAATGACCTTCTCAAGAGTCACTCTCTTCCTGCAGTGTCTAGGCATCCTAATATCTCAGAGTATTTCCCACCACAGCTGCCATGGCGGACTTACCCTTGCTGCCTGTTCCTCAGGTTCCCTGTGCCCCCACCACCTCAGCAGAGTTGTATTCCACTCCCAGGACCCAGGGAACAAATTCAACCTTCTCTCCCTGGACCCTTCTCCTGCACCCTCAGCCCCACAGGGTCCCTCCACACCAGCTCCCCTCCCACCCACCTGGCACAGGACAGTCACAACCACGCTGGGACTGGGGCAGCAGGAGGTGAGGCCAAAAGGACAGCAGACTGTGGGTTCACGTCCACACGCATCCCGATTAAGGATGCAGCTTTGTTTCCATGGCAACGTGCAGAGCCACGGCAGCGCGGTCCCTTCCCGCAGCGGCCGCGCTCCGCGCTCGGCACCGCTAAATCCTCCCGCCGCTGCCCTCCGCCGCCGGGGCTGCCGGCAGTGACCCTTCGTGCACCTTCCAAAGCCCGACAGATTAGGGCTCGCAGATTTCCCACCCACGATGTGCCAGCCAGAAAGAGGCAAATAAAGATGTGCCAACTAATAGCAGTGACAGAAATAACACCTCCCATCGCAGCTGAGCTGTAAACCACTTAGAACAGCATTACAGGGAAATGTGTTTTCTTTCCTAGAAGCCAACAAGCATAAGCAATAGAATGCAGTTCAGGGAATTAAAATAAGGTATTTTTTTCCTACGTGCAGGTAGCACACAGCCAAACAGCCCACACTCCCCTTGACCTATGCCAAATGGTACTCACAAAGCACACCCAACTCCACCTTTCAGAACAGGCTGTCCCACAGAGCACACCTTCCCGTGGGGCAGCACTAACACTCTTTCCAAACACGGACATCACCAGGCTGCTCTGCTTGGCCCCCAGGGCAGGGAGGGAAAACAGCAGAGAACAGTCGAGATGCTGGGCCTGGGATCTTGCACCCTCCTCAGCACCTCTCCAGGGAGAGGCATGTTAGACATGGCCAGATGTTTCTTCAGGCCTTCTGCAGTCAGAAAATTCACTTTCCCGTTTAGAAATTAATCACAAGCAGGACTGCTCAAGATTTCTTTGCCATTTCTACTACATCTTAAGGGTTGTCTGCTGAGAAACGGTTGGTAAAATTAATCCAAATTAACTTAAGTTGTGAGTTTAGCATGAATTCATTAAATCACATTAGCCTTGAATGGACACAGTTCTTCCAAATTAAACCAACCCTTAGAAGAAAATGGAACTAAACTGAATTAAGGTCCTTTTAAATCTGAAGAGCAGAGTGCCTACATGGGGTTTGATATAATTAAGAAACAGCAGTCTGGGAAGGATATCCCAGCCCCAGTTTCCCAGAGAGTCTTTCCATATCACTCTTTTCAGGAACCAGTAATGCTCTCACTGGAGGGACGTTATGTTTCTCACTTTCCCATGTGATTTGAAAGCTGCTGTACTGATGATTTTCTGCTGGAGCCCTTTCCTAGCCAGTCAATACCTTTACCAGTAGCTCTTTGCCTAGAAGGTATTTTCACCTCACTCTTGATTTAGTGGAGGGCAGCCTCTTCTGTTTTCTCAGACTTCATTTTGCCAGATTAGGTAAGATACACTGTCTTACTCTCCTCTCTCTACCAACCAGATACTTTTCTGGCTCCACTTTGCTTTAATTGGAAGAACTGAAATTATACACAGAATTATACACAGAGGAAATTACAGTAGAGACTTTTACAATGATACTGACACTTCTCTGCCTTAGCAGGGAATATCCTGCCTGGCACCTAGGAATATAATTGCCTTTTATGCTGATGTCTCATATTGAAGACTCAGTTATCACATCAGTAAATAATACTCCCACTCTTTCTCTTTTTCATTTGCTTATAACTGATAATGCTATTGTTTCTAGGATCAATTAGTAGGAGTAACAAAGGATCTTTCCATACAGACTAGCAGACTGTGCAAAGTCACCCAGACCAGTTAGAAGAAATAGAAAAATGCTAGTGTTGCACTCTCCAAACAATTTCTGCTGTTCAAGTCCTTAAGATCTAGTGTGGGTTCTACCCAAACCATGGCTCCCCCAGAACAGGCACTGTAGTCCCATGTCTATCTGCATTGTTCCAGACTTCACACTGGCACATTTCAGCCCACTTCTACATTGTGGTCCTCAAGAATGTCCACTTCTTCTGTTTGTTCCCTGTTACGCTCTGTGTTGATCACACTACAGTAATTACTCTCACATGTGCACAAATGTCCTTATGAACATGATCTCTCACACTTCTACACCATAAACCAGAGCCAAATATTTGGAAACATTTGCAATTCTGTTGTTTAGGAAGTTTCTGTTTAGCCACACTACAGCTTTCTGAGATGGAAAGAGGGAGCTAGGGAGACAGGTTAGGAACAGGTAATTAATGGAAGTGAGAAAATCAGGTCTCCTACCCAGACAAGGACTACCCATTGAAGGACACAAGCACATTTACAGCAAATGTCACATGAATACAGCCAGCTAAAAAAGAAACAGTCTTCATACAATAAATGTCCAAGCTTTCCTTTTACTACAGGAAATCATTGCACTGATCAGCAGAAAGAGGCAAAGAGGAAAATTATTAGGTTATGATTTAACATTCCATTATTGCCATTCAAGATGATGTTTACCAAGGACTAGGTTACTTTGCAGAAAAATACAACTTTTGTCCTGGTAATTTAGGCCCTTTAAAAATATTAATTCACTTTTTAAGTGCAAAATTACTTAAGCCTAGATTGTCTGTGTTTGTTTGCTGTCAGTACTCCCATATAGGAGTTTTATCTGCATATTCATGTATGGAAATTTGCAAAAACTTGCAGAAGTGTACATCTACCACGTTCATATGCAAGTATTCAAGACAGAAGTACTTGTGTGCTCATTCAACAAGGGAACAGAAACAATACCAAATAGATCTCTCTGACCAACCATAATTAAGTAAAGCAGCCTGTATCAATCCATAGAGTAAATATTTTCCAAGAAGTTCTCTAAATAAATTCAAATAAATTTGAGGAAATTATGATCTGCACAATTGATATTCCATGAGCAGAAAAAGTAGCTAAATTCACTGAATAAATTACGTGTTGTGAATTAGTCCCCCAGTTCAGCAATTACTATGGCTGGATTACTAGGATTGATGGATAATTTAGCATCAATAATACTACTTTATTTTCTGGGTATTGCTCAACATGAATTTAAAGACAGATTTTTTTGTTTCACTTTCTTTGTTTGGTTTTTTTGTTTGTTTGTTTGTTTGTTTGTTGGGGTTTCTTTTGTGGGTTTGGGGGGATGTTGTTTGGTTTGGTTAGGATTTGGTTTGGTTTATTTCTGTATTTTACAGAGGAGGAAAATAAAGAAACAACCTTCCTGGTGTCAGTGTGTGTGTCAAAGTTCCTGGTGTGCACCAACCCAGTAGACTGAGGAGGACTCAGGAGGAAATACAACCCACATCTCTGAAGATCAGCCAGCTAGATCCTCCTTCCAGCAACAGCAGAAGAACTAGTTAGGACATGATCCCTCACACACATCCCTTGTCCCTCTGTATGAGAAGATGGCTGCATCTGAGATGCAGGAAGAGTAGGATCCTGTTGGCTTAAAGCAACAGGCAACAGTTCCTGTTTGAAAGTGTCTCACTACATTTAATGGACTAGTGAGCACTAGATTTGCTCTTTTAGAACAGGTCCTTTGGGAAAATCCATTATTAATTGTGATCTCTTCTGTAGTGTCCCTGAACTATGATGCTCAGCAAACACTGCTCCAGTCTGAGGGGTAAATTAGTTAATTCATCAACGAGAAATGATATCGAAATCAATCTGTTACCACAAAATAATTTGGGAACCAAGCTGCAGGGTCTCCCGCTGAAACACCTCCATCAGCACCACACACAGCTGTCGTGGGAGCAACAGCAAAGGCTGTTCAGGAAGGCAAAGGGCTTGGAAAGCCTGAGCTGCCCGCTGCCTCCTGGGGGACTTTCCTGGAGCAGGGGTAAGACACTGGCCCAAGCCAGGGAAAGTGGGAGGGCAGCTGCAGGGCAGCCTTCTCTTGTGATGTGCCTGGGGTGGTAACTAAGAAAATTATTTTGTGCGGCAAAAATCATCAGTTTGGCACCTTGCACCAGCCTCAGAACTATTCTGGTTAAAATCAACAAGGCAATTTCCTGATAACTTCGCTAAGCCCTCCCAGTTCTGATGTAAAGCCACGGGTTAGTGCTCGTCCATTCCTCCCTTCCCCAGGTGCTGTGCTGCTGCCACACGCGAGATTAACAAGGAGGTTATATTTAAACTTCCAAGAGGAGCTGCTGTGCGATTATGGGTCTATTTAAAATCCTCCGGGCAGCTGCAGTACATAATAACAAGTCAGCGGGAGGGAGGGAGGGAGAGAGTGGAAGGAGAAGAGGGAAAGGAGGGGGGTCAGGAAAGCATCACGGATTGTCCCTGCAAAATTGATTGCCAGAAGACGGCAGGGGGTGCAGCCACGTTAAAATGCCCCCCGCGGGGAGTGAAAGGGAGAGGGGGACACGCGAGAGGGACGGCAGCAGCGGAGGAGCGCTCTGACAGCGGCAGCGGCACTGGAGAGACTGGCATGGAAAGCTGCCAGAGCCGAAACCTCACTGCCTCGGGCAAGGACGTCATTCCCTTAAACCCACTCCGCTGGCTCTGGAGGGCTCTGTCACACGCCACTGGGTGCCTGTCCAGGCTTCCTCAGATCTCAGGCGTTTGAATGAGTAAATAGCTATTATTAGACTTCTCCTGCCTGCCCACGCTCACACCTCAGCCTTAGGCCAGCATAAAACTACCCCAAGAAAAACACCACTTTTACCTACTCCAAAGGGCTTTACCCAGTCCTGAGTTCTGCTACATCACTTGGAAATGTGTTCTCCTGCCAAAATTGCAACTAAAGGAGGAGTGCTTCCTCATGACACCAGAGCAGGGACTCAGCTCTTCCTGCCTCACCATAAATCACATTTTCTGGGATTTCTTCCCCAACCCTCTCACCAGCTGACTCCACAATCTTCTGTGATCAGCAAATGGACAAAATGGGCTCCAGGTGATCACTGACACACGTTCTTAGCTTGCAGTGATACCAGAGCTCAGTGACATCACGTCTGGTGAGGTTCCACAGGTGGACATGGGGCAGGAGCAGCAGTGGCCAGGCAGATGAGTGAGAACCATGCACAGCACTGCAAGAGGCTGTGCTGGTGGCACCAGCCCTGAGCTGAGGAAAGGGGCCCTCAGCACTCTGTATCACTGAAGGATGAAGACTAATTCATTCTTCATTGCAGGGGTGAGACCTTTGAGCCACAGGTGTGTTTCAGATAAGTTCCACACCATCACACAGTTTCACATCTCATATTTCCCTTTGGTGGTATCACAGCCTCCTGCCTGCCTGCCTTCTCCTAACCAGCTGAATTTCCATGTCTTTTCAAAGACTTGCTGCAACCCAGCCAAGATGACTGCATTTCATTGCTGACTGGAGCCTTTGCAATGCAGTCTATAAAACACTTTGGGAGCTTTCCAGAGGAAAGATGCTCAAGAAACATCACTCATAGCCATCCACACACATTCACTGACACTGTCCTATGTGACTCTTTCCTCTTCTTTCTTCCCCATCCTCCCATCCCTACGCAAGCATTTTCAGTACTGGAGGTTGATGGTATCAGGCAGAGAAAGAGTGTCTTTTCAGAATGAGATTTGCCTCAATTTCCATCAGCAACACAGAAGAAGGGAAAAAAATGTCCAAATTAAGCTGCTTGATTACTGAAATTAATCTTGTCACTTAGCATCCCTGTTCCACAGAATGGGGCCTTTGATTAGGCTCCTTGTTTCAGAATATTACAAGCAGACATTTATTAAGCAGAAGGCAATTCCTCTGCAGGGGGAGAGGGGCAGCTGATTCTGAAGGGAAGGCTGCTCTCTGGATAAGAGATGCCCACAGCTTTGCCTGCATCCCTGGCAAGTGAGAAGATGCTGCTCTGACAACACAGCCAGGGCCCCCAAGGATTCTCCAAGATCCTCTCCCCAACATATGACTAAGGACCATCCTGTTATTACCGTCATAGACTTGGTATTTATAAGGCTGACGGCTCTTGCAGCAAGTTATCACTTGTTATTACCATCATCCTGAGAACCCTCAAAGGTTCTGAGGTGCTGTGTCCCCCTGTCTGGCTCCCTCAGCGTGCTAAGGAAACACAGAAGGATGGGGAGCATTCCCCAAGGCAGCCAATGGAGCACTGGACCTGCACGTGGGACCTCCAACACCCACACTTCCCTCTCTGCTTCCTCTCCACCTCCACACAGCATTGCCAACCACACAGCTGTGACTTTGCATGACCGTGCTGTCACAGGCAGCTCTGTGCTTTTCCACTCTGTAGGGCACGTGCTCAGAAGCCAGTAGCTCACTGTAGGCGTGGGCTGCCCCTGCTGACCTGACACAGTGTGCCATACTGGCTGGGATGGCAGAAGGGAGAGCTCAGAGACACCAGTGGGGTGACCCACGGATGCTCTTGCAGCTCCCTGGGAATTTCAGATTGACACACCTTAACACAAGCTCCTAGGAGGTGACATCCAGGAGCTCCAGGGTCCAAAACTGGCACTGCTGGTACAGAAGTGGGATGAGAAAGGGTAGAAGGTTGCCTCTTGTGGGTTGTTCTGACTCTGCCTCCACCAGCCAAAAGGTTTTTGGACATTGTTACTGGCATAGGGATATATTCAGCAGCATTCCAGGCAAATTACTGGCAAATTTTAAGTAGGCTAAACTGATTGCTGGGTTTCAAACTACACTGGTCAAAGTCAGCCAGCACTGAAAGGCTGTAAAATCAAAGATCAACCTTTATGCTATCTTCCTTTCCATTTCTGTGCAAGGGATATTTCTGGTATTGCAGACCTAACGATCCCAGTATTACTACTAAAATTGCTGTATTGCAGCCTCCATGTACTGAATGATAGTGCCAGTGCTCCATCCTCCAGGAGAAACATAGAACAGAGGGAACAAGAGGGTGAGGCCTGCATAAGCTTTATGTAAATTTTTTCTTTACAGGCTGTTGATCTGAAGGGTGGCAAAACTTGGCTGTTATCTAACCACTTTCACCAGAGGACCTCAACCTACTTTCCAAACATTATCAAAACAACTTTCACAGCAGCCCAAATCCTGCAAGGACTTGCTTGCACTGACCAGTGAAGTCAACCTTGCCTAACCTATGGGAAGGTACCATTATCTTCTCTGTTCTAGAGATGGGGAAACTGAGGCATGGGGAACCAAAGTGATTCAGAGAAGGTCATGAAGATAAGCCAAGAGTGGAAGAGAGCTTTTCTTGGTTTGGGTCTTCCTTAGCCCTCTGCATCCCCACTCTTTGCAATACACTCAGAATCGCAGAATCAATTAGGTTGGAAAAGACCTCTGAGATCATCCAGTTCAATCTATGAAACACCACCTTGTCAACTAGACCATGGCACTGAATGCCACATCCAGGCTTTCCTTAAATACCTCCAGGGATGGAGTGACTCCACCACCTCCCTGGACAGCCCATTCCAATGCCCAATCACCCTTTCTGTTTAGAAATTCCTCCTAATGTCCAACCTAAACCTCCCCAGCACAACTTGAGACTATGTCCTCTCATCCTGTCACTGGATGCTTGGGAGAAGAGGCCAACCCCCACCTGGCTACAGCCTCCTTTCAGGCAGTTGTAGCGAGTGATAAGGTCCCCCCTGAGCCCCTTTTTCTCTGGGCAAAGAACCCCAATTCCCTCAGCCATGCTGCATAGGACTCGTCCTCTCCCCCTTCATCAGCTTCACCACCCTTCTCTGTCAAAAGTCATTCCTAAATTGACGGGCCCAGAACTGGACACAGCATTCAAGGTGCAGCCTCACCACTGCTGAGCACAGGAGAACAATCACTTCTCTTGTCCTGCTAGCCACACTAATCCTGATACAAGCCAGGATGCCATTGGCCTTCTTGGCCACCTGAGCACAAGCTGGCTCATGTTGAACCTGCTGTTGACCAATAACCCCAGGTCCTTTTCTGCTGGGCTGCTTTCCAGCCGTTCTGCCTCCAGACTGTAGCATTGCCTGGGGCTTCCAAACTGCATTCAGCAGCCTACATATAACAGCAGATCAAAGATTCTAGAGTTGGTCAAATTTATGTGAACCTCCAAAACTATTTTGAGGGGCCCAGATGGAGGTGGGGGGGACAAGTGTGTAACAAGTTCTAACTTTAGCTGATCTGTGCTTGTTCGTCCTTTCCTCCCCCAGGGCAGCAGGTAGGGCGTACAGACTGAATGAGAAACTGTGCTCTAATGAGGCATCTACAGGTTTGGTGGGGTTTTGTTTGTGGGTTTGCTGTTTCCTGGGTACCAGGGCTGTGTGAAGCATTGAAATTCCACCCTGAGCAGCAGTGAGCAGCAGAACCTGTTTCCATAGCACTGCCATGGAAACAGCACTCTGCGAATCCGTGCCTTCAGGCCCCTCTGCGGCTGAAGCATCTCACTGCTCCTCCCCAGCGCCCACCTCCACACTACAAGCCCCCAGACCTCCTTGTGTGCCTCTAGTGATTAAAGAGTGTGGTACACAAGAAAAGCAGGACCTCCTGTTTGGCCTCTTACTGAATCATAAAGTATCCTTTGAAGAAAAATACTAAAAGCATGCTTCTTTCCCTCACTTCCATGCATAAAAGTAGAAAAGGCTACAGTTAAAATTCAACTTGAATTGCACCAGTAAAATTTCACCTGGTAATACATTAAGGTGAAAACACAGTAATCTCATGCAATGGATTCTTTTATCTTCCTTTGTCTGCCAGTAACACCAGCTTCCAAAAGTGAAGGATTTAATTAACTGTTAGAATGTAGAACAGGCTCCCCTTAATTTTCTCCTCTGGTTTGGGGTTTCTTTTTGCTTCACAGCCAATGGTTCATACAAAACAATACTCATGGCAAGGGCTCCATAAAATGGAGGGATTGATCAAACAATGATTGTATGCAAGGCACGTGTTATTTTCTCCCTGCATCCACTGAGTGCCTGAAGAAGCGCACACTACAATGCACATGCTGCTGGTATTTGAGCATCTCAAAGACAGACAGCCTGTGAGTGTTAGAAGCCATCTCCACTGGCTGGAAGACCACAGGTCCACCTAGCACCTTGGTAAGTCAGTCCTTAACAGGCTTGGTAATCATGAGGGGTTTGCATTGTAGTGCTCAGACCGTCTATCCCAGGAATGGAACAGAAAAACAGTCTAAATTTCAGAGGAACACCATTAAAGAAGCAAGGGAGAGTCAGGATCGAACTGACAGGCAGCAAAATGCTAAAACTTCTTCTTACTAGCCACCATCATGGGTCCTGAGGGAGGGATCATATCCAGAGCAAGAGAGAAATCAAGTCTCTCTCCTCTACCAACATCCTGGTCTCTGGCACAGCTACAGAAAAAGATACTGTGTTACCAGGATAGACTAGAAAATTTTGTTCCAAGTGGGTTGGAAATCACCCACAACCAATGATACAGAGATGCTTTATATACTGTAAAAAATGGCAGTTGTCATCTGACATGCATGGAGCAAAGTAAGCTCCAGATGGGAAAAGGACCAGTTTTAACTGGCTTAGGTCAGAGACCATCAAGGACACAGACTTCCCTTTCTAAGCAAGTATCAGAATAACAGGAACCAACAAATATCAACATAATACCAAATTTTGCATATTTATAACCTGTCCGCTGCCTACTCAAACAAGTACATTGAGTGTCTCTCTGAAGCAACCTGAGCTCTCACGTGAACCTGCTCTTCTCCATGTGCAGAGCAGTGTTGGGTCTATCAGTCACATCATGACCAGGGTCACATCTCTCACCTGCTGTGGCTGTAACTCATCTGAAGCCTTGCTGAGTAAAATGACTGATTTGCTGCATTCCCATGTGGAATGTGAAGATTGCCTGTCTTCCATCATATGTGTCCACCTGACCTGACAGTCTCCTACAACAGAGTATTTTCCTGTGTTGCCAAGCCCACCCCTATTCTTCTCCAGTATGTGTGAATAAAATCATTTCATGAAGAAAGGAAGCTCCTCAGACTGCAAATGCTTTGAGATTTTTGGTTCACCTTACTTGTCCCTTCATATGACTAGCCACAAATCTCAAGTCACTTTGACCCCAGTTTTTGACTCCAGTTTTCTGTTGAACAAAAAGCCTGCAGGAGGCATCTCACCCTGTAGATGCCATGCTGGGATTTAAAAGAGCTTAATACAGATCAAACTATAACCCACATCTCTTTCACTCTGTTCTTTATTATTTTAATGAGGTTTTCAACTCATCTGTTAAATCATGGGTGAAGAAAACTAGCGTTACATGTCAAAATCCATGCAAACTACTTAAAATTCATGCCTACTAAGCTGGCCTATAGTCAGATGTTACTAAGTAAGTCAGGTGTATGGTGTCTGGAAAAACAAATTTGGTATGCATGATCACCTACTTAGCTGGAGTGTCTTCTAATAAGGTTAACTCAAGGAAGTGAGAATAATAGCTTAGGACAAGTACATACTGAATTGTTTTATTTTTGTGTTGGTTGTTTTGCTGCTTTTTCCAGGCAGAAAGGGGACAGTTTTCCTCGTACCACTAACTCTTTCACTTGATGTGGCCTACATTTTACATTTTTGGTATGTGTGTGAAAAGCTTTGACAGCCTCTCCAATATCACGGCTCTTCTGAGTTCAGGATAAAGCCTCTCTGGCCCCTCTCAAGTTCCTTTTAAATCCCTAAATTACCTTCACATAATCTTCAGTTTCTCATCTTGTATTCACTGGACATCTTGCTCAGAAGTGCTCTCAAGACCTGGGCTGTTGGAACTAAATGAGGCACTGAAATTTCTTACAAAGTTGTGGTACTTTTTCCTTGTCTCTGGGACAGTATTGGCAACACTGTGATCTACCTGCATTAACAAATCTTCACAGTATGTAATTTCCACTTCATTGGTACTGGTTCCTCACAAAGATCTGATAACGGCTATAGGGAGTTTAATGCAGCTCAAAATTTCCACTGCCTAAATGTTCATGCCCACCATCTCAAAATTCTTCCCCTCACAGTAGCAGGAACTGATCTATTTTTAAACATTTATTTACTCTTTAAGATAGTATGTGTCCAGCTTTACACACTCCATCACCTGATAATTTCCAGAGGAATAAAATCTTCATTTACATCTTTATTTACTCTCCACTTACAACCAAAATGGAATTTTCTAGGGTTATGATTCATGGGCTGACTTGACTCCTACCACTCTACCCTATAGCTAGGCAGCTTCCCTCACCCCAGGAAAGTATCCTCAAATGGTTCCTTGGAGAGAAGGGTTAGCTGGTTTTGATCCTTACAATTAGGGACCATTCCTTCCTAAGTTTGTTGGGCTTTTAGCCATTCTTTCGATTCAGCCACTTCCCTTCAAAAGACCAACCATTCCCATACATGCTTAACTTCCCTGCTTTATCACTTTCTTCCATTATTTTTACTTTTAAGGCTAATATAATTTTTTCTGGCATCAGACTAATATACTCCTGTGCAAGTCCACTTCAAAAAGTATCCCGCTTCCTTTGATGCCAAAAACAAAATCATCTTCTATTGCAAAACTGTTCTTTGCAGCTACAAAGAAGTGCCCAGTTTTAATGATGATGAGGGCATCTTCATTACTATATTGGGACTGCCTTTGCAGAGAAAGCACAGTGCTGCAGTTCTTACACCTTTTTCTCAAATGTCTGCACTGCCTTGGTTATTGCTGTTTGCTGCAACATTAGCACTCCTCTGTGTCATTTTTGGTGGACGCTGACTTTGAAAAGGAAAGGTGGCCAAATAGCTTTTTGCAGATTTCTTCTTTTGCAGCATATCAGGTTCCTTAGTACCAAACCCAGAGTTTCACTGGACTCAGTGATTTCTCCCATCAGGAAATTCAGAATACTTTTCCAAGGTAAAGAAAATCTTGTGCTCATGTTCTCCCTCTGGTCACACTCACCAGTTTTGTTGCCTCCTACCACCGTCCAGTCTTCCATCAGGGACTGGTTTAACATCTCAGAATTGCCAGATATGAAGGACTTTGTCCTTTCCACTTTCAGAAGCCCTTTTGAATTTTTTGTCTTCTTTTTTTACTCTGGGATGAATTTTTTTACCCAGGATGAATTTACACTAATTCCAGGATCACTGAGTTTATGCACTCCCATTCCAAATGAAAGCTCATATGGATGAAAAGCCCCTGAGAAAAGCCCATGCTTCTAGCTACCCACACTTTTCATTTTACTTGCAGGTTTAGGGTCAGTTACCATGCACATGTTCCCTTGCATCACCCACATTTCCAAAGAGACTCAGCTATGGCAAGGCTTTTGTCTGCTCTGTTCTTCTACTCAACATGTATTCTTATCTCATTTTACTCCTGGTGCTATGTATTTTCCAGTATTCACTCAGAGTCAAGGAGCCACCTTCATCCAGCATCCATTTGCTTCACAGGAGTAAGGGAAGCATCCCTATAACACAACAGCTGGCTACAGCTGGATCATGCCAAAGCATCCTGGAGAATGTGTCCTCTGTGCAAGGGCTTGCTCAGACAATGACTAGACAAAAGCCTGCTAAAACAAAGCGCACATTGCAAATCAACATTACCCTTGTGTGTGGGATTTGACCATATACAGTCTGGTTTAGAATACATTTCTGGTGATGGACAAACCTTCTTGGAATGCTCTGGTGATCACTCAGTTTTTCACTCATCACCAGTGTTTCTGGTCATGCAGAAACAAAAAGAGACACTATTGGGGAGTGACTAGTCATCCCCATTACAAACTGGAGGCAGATTTAGCCACGCCCACACAGCTTCAGGATGGACTCCCTCTAACAGGTATGTCTGGCTCAGTTATCAGCTATGCTCCTCACAGAGTTTTCACTTCTGCACCCCAATAATCCTTGGATATTATCCATAGCAATATATTTCGGACTGGCATTGCTTTGCAGGATGACCAAGAAGATCTGCAAAGGTCACCCTGCACACAAATTGCAGATCAGTCCAATTGCAGAAGGTAAATTACAAGCATCCTGGACAATCATCATACAGAGTGCAAGCAAGGCACCTCTCCTACCCACCAGGGCTTGGAGAGAAGAACACAGACCTATATGAGGAAAGGCTCTGACTCTTTCATAGGTGTGGTTTAGATATACTAGGTCCTGCACAGCGGTATACTGTAGAAAGTCAAAAAGCTCCTCTTTTTTTAATCTAGAGCCTCCTGGAGATATATCTGCATGCATAAGTGTGCAGACATGACATCTTGGACCCGCACAAGCTCCCACTTAATGCAGCAGGCTAGGATGTTACGCAAGAAGCCAGCACTGAGCACGGAGCACCGCCCCTCTCCACATAACATGTGCGTGTCCTCAGAATGGAAACCTCTTGCTTCCCAGCCTGTCCTGTCCCCCATCCCATCTGCCTTCCCCAGATTTCTGACAGCTTTGGCTCGATGTCCCTTCACTGTTCCTAGTAAACACAGCCTTTCCTCTCCTCCGTATTGCTGCTACAGACTGTATCATCCTGCTCTTACAAGTCCCCACTGCCACAACTCCCTTCTCTGCCCCTACAGACCCCACAGGCCACCATTGCCTCTCAGAAGAAGGGACATGTGCCCTCAGCAAGTGGGTGCAATGGAGCTAGAGATGGCTCAGACAAGCCCCACACCACAAATGGGACTTCCAGAGGAGAAAGAAGCACCACGGGAATCATATATAAAAATTTCTTGCCTCTCTCCTCTATCCTCTATGATTTCTGTAGGGAGGTAGCTCTTCTCATTTGCCCCATCCCACCCTATACCCTGCACCTAAATATGTCTTCAGGATGGGGAAGCATCTGTGCAGTGGGTGGTGATGCGGGGGTGCAGCCAATAAGGCTGCAGCCTAAAAGCAATGAAAGATAGATTTGATAGCGATAGGACCTGTGTGCTTTGAGCTTTTGCTGATAAGAAAGGCACCAGAGCAGCTTGAGGGGCATTCCAGAAGTGGATTTTGTTTGAAGGGGTGTACTGGGTCTGAATGAGATAGAGTTCATTTTTGCCTTAGCAGCCCTCACAGTGCTGTGCTTTGCATTGGTAGCTGGAAGGGTGCCGATAATTGCGCTGCGTATCTTGAGCTGGCAAGAACACAGAATTGCTGTTCTGTTTGGAGTCAGAGAGCAGAAAGTTCTCCCACTAACATGTATGAAAAATCAAATATTTGAGAAAACTTACTTGAGAAGATAAATACTTGAAAAACTCCAGTTTGGGAGATTGCATTTTTAGCTTGTCACCTACTCAGCTGGCAGGCGAGGGACCTGGAAGAGCTGCACAGACTCTCTGCAGACCAACCAACCTGCCTCATTTCCATCCACAGCTGTGACAGGCCTGACACATTCACAGTGGACTTTTCATACCATAGAACCAACAATTTCCAGCAGAAAATTGTTCCACTGGAAAACTTTCAGGTAGTTCTACTACACATTTAGAAACGTTTTGTATATACCAGTATGTTGGGCATCTATTACTATGCTATTCACATTCTACAACCTCCAGATACCTTCAGTGCCTGTCTCTAAAGAAAAGGTAGAATATGCCCCTTAAAATGCCAATCACAGTTAAAATGACAAATGATCAGCACAAGTTTTTGCATGAGAAGCTCATAGTTGGACTCTGATTTTCATTCTTGCTCTGATCATATGGCTGACTACAAAACAGCTTCTGCCATGCTTGTGAAGAGCCTCACTGGAGTCCATAAGGATCTGCTGACAAGCTGTAGACACAAGCATTACATCAGCACACAGAACCCAAGTGTGCCATCCCTGTATGTTTTCTGTCACGCAGAAAAAGTGTGGATATTGCACATGCATACTGGATTACAGACTCAGCTTCATCTTTTTTTGAAAGCTCTTCTCAACCCCACGAGCTCTCTCCTGTGGGATTCCGTGGCTGGAAAAATTAAAAATTTGTTTCCTTTAAATGCTATATTTCTGTTTTTCCTAGAGGCAGCTACAATTCTTTCTCCACGATCTGAAATTGCAGCAATAATTATATTTCCTACTTTGTTCACTGTAGTTGACTGTTTTGGCAGTCATCCTGTAGCAGTAATCCGCACATAAAGAGTCATCTTGCATTTTTCAATCCAATTTAAAGGGAATTGTTTCTCAAGGAAAGCAAGAGGGTGAAAATGTTCCCCTCTGGCAAAAACTTCAAGTACTTTGGTATTACATGTGAGAATTTTACCTACCTGTCTTATTCATTGTTGCATTTTACAAGCACTAATTCAAATTCTTTGCACTTCTAGGAAGACCTGAGACTTTCTTCATGTGGTTTTTTTGCTTAGTCCTCCCATACTTCTCCCAGACACTCAGAAAGAGAGCTTCAGTCGCCTGTTTCCAGATGATGCTCAGAGCACCAAGTGCTCTTGTTTTGTTCTTATTTTGTTCTGAGGCTATTTGTTCATTCTAGAATAGGGGAAAAGATGCCATAGAAATTATGGCAAGGGTGCATTAGGAGGCAAGGGAATAATTATTCATTCTTGCCATCAGCTCATTCATTTGGTTTGATTTACACCAGTTGCCCCAAAGTTTTCCTTCTAATTTTTCACTGAAATACCCAGAAGCCTTTAATAATGGCATTTACATGTATAATGTAGCATTATTAATGTTAAACAAAGCCTTTGAAGTCTCCTCCATTCTGCAAGCCCCATACCATTTCAGAACAAATTATTTTCACCGTAACCTCTGCCAGATACGCACACACACACGTACACTCCCCGCTGCTATTTTATTAATTTCAGATACTTTTTCTTTTTTCCCCACACATATTCAATCCTAATATTCTATAATGTATAAGAGCAGCACAAGAATGAAGGTGCTGTACAAGAAGCACCTGAAATAATAGAATAGCAATACAAGAAAGATAAGTTCCAGGATATCTTCGAACAACTAAAAGAGGATAGTACTGAAAGTTTAGGAAGCAGAATTGTTGTTTGGGAAGCGTCCTGTCTCCCATCCCAGCACATCTTACATTTTCAGCCAGCTTACACCACCAAAGCCTGCACATCATCTGAGGAAGTTTCAGACACATCTGTTGCAATTACAGGAACTCTTAGAAGCTTTGTTCTTTCTCTTTTTTTAATTGTTGTTTTAATGGACTTTTCCATCTCCCAGGCATGCAATGATCCTGGCGTCACTTCTACAAGAGTTTCTACAAGACCTCTGCTGCATCCATCCCTGTGACCAGGGATGGTCAGATGGTCAGCAGAGCTACTGCTCTGCTCAGCCAGCCAAACTCACTCCAAGCCCTGTCCCACACTTTGTTCTCTGCTCCTGGGGCCTGTTTGAGCATCCCTGTGCAGCTGGGCAGGGGGTCTGATGGAAGCCCCAGGGCACTCCTCTGCATGCTGCAGCTTCCTAGGGATATGGTAACTGCTCCCAGGTACTAAAAACCCACCTGCTCAGCATTGCAGCCCAAAATCTTGCTGTGTGCTTCCTAGAGGAATGCAGTAAAGGGAAAAAAGCCTAATAGATCAATGCCAATGTAAATCAGAGGGGAATGCCTCTGAAATCAGAGGGAAAAAAAAGAGTCACAAAGAGTTTTTGTACTACACAGGCAATCCTAGAAATTTTCTGCATTTTACTCTCATGTATCATCTCTGGGGAATCTTAATGTCACTTCATGGCATCCACTGAAACACTGCCAGGACAGGGTTTGAAGGATCCCCTCAGGACAAGGCCATCACCAGCAGTAGATCTGCTTAGCTGTAGCTGACCTCAAGGCCCTTGTTCCAACACTGTACTATATTACTATTGAAATTTTCTTCCTGTTGTCCAAGGACCTACCATGGCCTTCCATGACACTCTCTGGCACTACCAAGTACAGATTAGCTCCATCGTCTTCATAACTACCCTTCAATCAGGAATGGATGCCTGCACCTCTTACCCACATCCCAGAAAGCAGAGCCAAAACCAGTCCCTCATGACAGCACAGGGCATGGTGTGTCTGTGTCAGGGCCAGCTCAGTTAGACACTGCAAGTAATTCCCACAGCCTACAGATCATCTCATTTCCAGCAGAGAGTCTCTATGGAATACCTTCCCACAGAGAGATGCAGAAGAGGCAAAAAAAGGTACAACTGGAAAAGTCCTCCTGATATTCAACTAAATAAATTACTATTCTCCTGAAGAAAACTGACAGTAAGGACTTCTAAGGTCAGGGGCTGGGTAGAGAAGGTGAAGAGGGAATAACTGTTAGGCTGCTTTTTTTTCCTGTCAAAGAATGAGGGGATATCAAAATGAGAATACCAAGGAGCAAGTTTCCAACAAAGAACATCTCCACCCTATGAGCAGTTAAGTGATGAAACTCCTTTGTCTATTGGATACTAAAAACATGCCTGGGTCCACAAATGCCAAGAATTTGCATGTTGGTGAGGCTATGGAAAAAAAAAAAACCCATCAAGCACTACTAAATGCAAAGACATGCTGACCATCTTAGAGACTTCCAAGTCATAACCCATGGGAGGTGTGGAGATTATTCTGAGGAAGCATCTCTAATTATCTTCTATCAATTGCTGTTGGATGCAAAATCCTGGACTAAATTACCTTTTGATATAAACAAATTCACACATCATTACAAAAAGGTTTCTAGAATAATATTTAACATTACTGGACAACTTTTAAGTCTATTGGGGCAGTGTAGCAAAGTTCCTACCACTATCAGTCAAACCAATATACAAGTTCACCCAGCTCTTTTTATTTAAACACTGCATCATTAAACAGAAAGGCTTTTGGCTTCCTGCAGAAAAGGCAGGACATTACCACTGTCCCACAGCAGCCAAACATGCAGAGCACCTGGGTTTGAGCCCAAGGACTTCAGCCATGGAACATCACTCTGCTTTGCTCTTCACTTCACAGCCAACTGCCCCCAGCTTCACAGCATCTTTTATGAAAAACAGCAATGCTGTACCATGGCTAGGACAGAACAGGCTCTGAGGCCAACCATTTTCTCAACCAAAATTTATACCCTCATCTCTGCTCCAAATACAATTATTTTTTGTCCTCCCCTGATTTTCTACCCTCTGCTATACATAAAACTCCCAAAATAATCCACAGGGTTAAAAACTGCTCTTGGGACAGTAGCCCATTTGGCCAGGGGAAGAATGAGCAAGGAAAGCTCATCTCATCACCTTTTTCATTTCTGCCCTGATGGATAGAAAATGCTGGATTGTACTGCTCTGCCACATATCACCTCTCACTGTCAGGATAACACTCCTCTGGGATAGTGGATTTGCTCCCAGTTCCTGACAATATTCAGCCACCTAGACCTGCCCAACGTGGGCACGCCTCAATTTCTGCAGATTTCTAGTGCTGCCTGTGCCAACTCTTTTCCTACTCCCTTGGGTCAGATGCATAGCCCAGGGAAGACGATTTGGCTGGGGGCATCCATGTGTCAGACTACTCCCAGCTGCCACAGGGGCCCTGGGAGTCTGTCAGCAGCCAGAATAAATTGAGGTGGGTCTGACTCATGCCAAATCCAAAGCCAGCAAGGGGAATATACAGGTGCAGAAGTGGTACAAAGCCAATTGCCTGCTTCAGCACACTGACACATACCAGGTACAGCTCGGTGTATCCAAGGAACAAGATCCAGCACTCACAATTCCCCAGTGAGACAAATGACTCCTATGGTCCTCCAGCTACAGGTGCCTGCCCCATGGAGGATGGTACCTTGGGGAGCCAAGGCTGTCCGACAGATCTGTGCAGGCTAACACATTTACATTCACCCCAGCTTTATTACACCAGCTTTTCTAGTCCTAAGATATATTTTAAGCTAAGCAGCCCTCACCTCAGCACCCAGCTCCAGACAGCCCTGGCAGCAGCCAGGCAGAGATGAGGCAAGGGTGTACAAAGCAGGGAATGAGCACACCACAGTCACACACTGCTGTCCCCTGCTAACCTCACCACCTTTACACCTTCCTACCACTCCTCACCCTGATCCTGATTCTGCAGCAGGTTCATTGTGGAGCACAAAGCTGGTCCATGCCAAGCTGGCACAGGCTTCAGAAGAATTAATTTAGACGGGTAAAATCTGATCCCTTTCAGGGAGCGTGCGAAAGAAGAGGCAGCACTCGGCACTTTAGACATCAAGGGAGAGTAAGAGAGAAAGAGATGAGAGAAAGCCTCGCACAGAAAAGGCAGCAGGAAAAATGTCCTAATTTGGAGAGACAGGGCTCATTGCCATGGCAACCCAGAATCGCCCCAGAGCGGCCAGACACGACTTTATATGTGGTGTTAAACGATTCAACCATTAAGAGAAAATACTAAGGGGAAAAAAATAATGGGGCTGTGGAAGGAAAAGTATTTGGCAACAAAGAGCTTTCCTCTGGGGGTACTCTGGAAACAGAAGTGAACCTTTTGAGTCTTAAGTTGTATTTTTTTCCCCATCCTTAGATGCAGACACATTTTTGTGCATTTGCTTGTTTGGGGAGAATGAGTCACTCCTTACTGCCTGCACTGCCTTTCCTCTCCAGCCTGGTGCTCATCAGCAGTGGGGCCAGATCCTGCCTACTGGGCAACAGAGGGAGGAAAGGAGCCCCTATTCCCTTCTTTAAAGTCCCCTACCAAGACCTCCCAGGACAAGGCAGAAACTGGTAACACGTGGCAAATCACATGGGGACACTGTAGGGCGGCAGCACATCACAAAAGAAGCAGCAACAGGATACAGGGTGGCAGTGACCACCAGGAGCTCCAGTTCTTGAGAAAGCACATATGGGATGTTTGTAAGAGATCTGGGGCTGCTGAGCACATCTGGCCATGGGCTAAGTGAGAGAAGCAGCAGGAGTGATATGCTCACTCTAAGTCACACAATGCACATACTGCTGGCTGAGAGACGAAGGTGAATCCCTGCAGTTGTTAATTAATTATCTGATCTCACCCTGAGTCCTTTCTATCTGCTTTAGTCTATGAATTACTTTGAATATCATATCAAATTTCCTCATCCCACACCCTCACACTTGGGATACCCTTCCTCTGCACTGCTGCCCTTTGTCAAACACCCCTATTCAGTAGATCTTCCCATCTCTTTTCTTACCCCTGGCACAGTTCTGTTACATTTTCTCAGTCTTTATGAGAGGTCCCACTGAGCCTGCAGGGGCTACACCTCACAGGGTGCTGGTACATGGAGGTGGACCAGTATGAAGAACAGTAAGACCAGGTGAGTGGCAAGGAAAATATTTTATCTTCTGGAGGTTACCTCCTTGTAACTGAAGGTACTAGTCCCAGGGGATGAGTTCCCAGAGGATCATCCCCTACAGATTCCTAAGTGCAAAGCAATAAACTGATTGTCATGGCAAGATCCTCATCACTCATGTCTAAGCTACTCATGTCACCTCATTTCCCTAACCAATTTATTCATCAAATGCAGCAAAACATTTGGCCAAAAGGATCCCTTGAGAGCAGAGATGGATGCAGTGTGGAGGACAGGAGATGCTTCTGCACGAGTGTGGTTACACAGAGACACAGCCACATGTCTTCTACATGCTGTTACCCATTCCTATACTAAACCATTTCTTCTTGGCCACAAAAAGCTAACAAGCCAAGCAAGATAATCCTCTCCCTAGTATTTTAGTCTAGACGAGACCAGGAGAGGGAAAAATGGAAAAACTAAACTCATTCCACTATTACCAAACAAAAAAAGCCTTCAGTGTATGATTCAAGAGATTTGTGTATTGTGTAGCAGCAGAAGGGCATGAGCTGCTGGCTGGCTTCTGGCTCTCTGGCAGCACAAAATGCTTCCCCACAGCTTGCACTGTGTACTACTGAGTGGTATTATAGGCACACCTCAAGACATAGAACAACAGACTGCTGGACTAGTACAGTGACCAGTGAGTGACAATGTCAGACAAAAATGTGGTCCTAAGCACAGCAAAAGACAAATATCACTCACAACCTCTCTTTCTCCTCCCAGTGGTCAGTATCACAGCATGGTTTTTGCCAGCCTCTGGTGAGAAAGCTGCCAGCCACAGCTTCAGTTTATAACAATTAAGCAGTTGAAACCTCAAATCCACATGTGCATGTAAAATCTTCCAAGGCTGCTCAGACAAGGGCAGAGGGATCAAACAGAGAGAATGGCTGGGACAAGTCCTGGTGAAGATGAGCCCTGCAGTCTCACAGCAGGACATGGAGACAGCAAAGGTTAATGGCAGCATGGCTCATTGGGAGAAAATGGACCATGGGCACCAGCACAGCCTGGTGAGGTTTCCAGCCATTCCCTAAATGAAGTTGTTCCACCATCTGCAGGCGAGCACACTTTGGCATTAAACATTTTGCATGAAGGCCTATTTAATGGAGCACAAAGTGACTTATTAAATCCAAATTAAAGAACCAATTGACTATCAAAAAAAATTAAATCTCTGGGTAGGCAATGGCTGTGTCAAACATTTGGATGTGCCCAAAACACATCAAAACTAACCTCACAGTTACATAACAAAATAGAAGCAGGCCACATGGGTTTGGGGAGTCTCTCAGATGACCAAAACTAACAGAAAGAGATGGCTGACAGGTTCATCCTCTGTTCAGTTTTACCTTATCTCCCTCAACTTCAGCAGTGCTGTCCCGTGCAGACATGCACATACTCCAAAACTTCATCAGTCCCATTATGGATCATTTTAATGGCCAGACTGCAGCTGTAGAGATTAGCCCAGAGAGCCATAGAGGACTAACTGTTCAGAGGTACAGCCAAAGTTTGCTGGCCACTTCCCTGCCCTGCATTTCATCTCATTATTTCATTTCATCACCTTTCAGATCTCCCCAGCTCTCCTATTCCCAGGATTTCAGCCCGTTCAGCACACTCCCTCATTTAGATGAAGGCATCCATCCTCCCTTATTTTCCTCACCAGCCTGGCCCCTCCTCAGCTCACCCAAGGCACCCCGTGATTAGAGGATGCCTTGATCTTCAGGTAAGGAACTCAAACCACCACAGTTTGCTGTAGGCTTGCCACGAGGCTAAGAATAAAGCTAGACAGAAAGCTCAGCCAGTCAAAAAGCAGAAAAAAGTGGGGCAGAAAACAGATGTCTGCTTGACAGTTATGAAGAAAAAAAGGCAAAATTCACATTTTAAATGCAAGTTTTAAGTCTGCATTGAGTTAAAGGCGCATGTCTTTCTCTTCCACAGAGGATACTAATGGAATAACCCAAGTATTGCTGCTGTCATCAGGCTAATTTCTTTCCTCAAAAGGACTGCCGTGGGACAGAAATATTAAAAATCTCCAAGCCTCGCGCCATGCTCCCCTTCAAAAGCTCACCGATAGGAGCATGAGACACTGAACAAGGGAGTGTTCACGGCCGCTGCTGCAGCCCAGCTCGGTGAGTCACGGAGCGCACTCGTGTCCGCCCCGTGCGAGCGCCAGCAACGCGCGGCCCCGAGCGGCAGCAGCGCCCGGGGGAGCACAGCGGGCACCGGGGAGCGCCCGGCCGCGGGGACAGCGGGCTGCCAGCCTGCCCGGGACACGCTGTGTGCGCACGGGTCACCTGTGCCCAAAGCACGGCTCCCGAGACGCTCCGGCAGCAGGGCTGTGCCCACCTTCTGTGCGCGCTTTTAGCTTGTTCCTTTAGGAAACAAGGCTCTTGCGAACCTGGGGGGTGTGTTGGTGAGTCAGGCTTCCCGATAACTCTTGAACCTGCTGGCCAGTTTCTACCTGATTTGACAAAGGGGCAGAGGACTCAAGGAGAATTAAATTCTTAGATTGCTCTACAAAATACAGCCTGCAACTGCACACGGTCCCAAAGCCTTTGTCTGACCCCACAGCAGTGCGCATGATTCACCCACTCACAAAGGCTCTCTAGGCAATCAAATAGACTTCATCCTGACCTGGCAGCATGCCTGTGGTGGACAACCCCTACACACAGAAGCCTCGAGCCACCACAGTATGGCTCTGTCATATACTGTGCCAGCCAGTGACTATAAAAGGCACAGTGGAAACGGGGAGAAAACAGTAGGAGATCTGGGGAGAATGGTATTTTTTTGGGAAGGAGGTGTAGACAGGTCCTGAAAAATTGAAGCTGCTGTGGGTGCACACACTTACTTGGAGTGATCATCTTCTAGTTGATACAAGGCAGTAGGTGAAGAAATGAGACCCTTTCAATGCCCCTGTCTTCACCACTAGGGGAAGGATGAGTCCAGCTCTTCTGAAATATCTTCACTCAGCTCAAATTCTCACCTCTGTGGACTCTCTGGTGTCTACCATGGACTAAGCTCACATTACAGCCTTAGTATATGATTCAGTTAAAGAATCAATTAACTGTGGCATGTGAATCCAGTAAAAACAGGATTCATTCATTTGGGAGCTGACAAAATTACTTGTTCCATTGCTATTCCACTCGCTGTCTTCCCAACAAGTTGTTCCAATATTAGGTCATAAAATTCACTTTCAAGTCTGTCAAATAAGGGGAAAAATAAAAAAAAAAAAAGCCTCTAGCATGCATTTGCAAAAGCAATGAGAGAGGGACTCAGAGTGTTCATTCAGAGACACCACACGAAAGACTCAACTTTCAGAAGATGGAGATGCCCAGCATTTTCTCAAATGTAAGCTGCCTTAACCTGTCTCATGTTGGACATTAGAAAAAAAAAGAACGACCTACATTCACTGTTCACATTTAAAACACTCTAGCCTACTTCTCTGATTGCCATCGCTTCCTGGGAGGTGGGCAGAGCCCATTCAGATACCAGGTGTCCTGCCTTGCAGCTTGGCAGGCAGTGCTGTGTGGAAAAGGCGCTCCACTCCAGCAGCCTCGAAGCCACCTGTTCCCAACCCTCCCGCCGCCCACCCAGCCCTGCCATGTCGAGGAACAGTCTGAACCTGGCCCACAGCCCGGGCCATGAAGGAGCCCAAATGGAGCCAGGCAATTTGGAAACATGGAAAGCAGGCACTTCTGAGAGATGCTCTCCCTGTACACTGACAAATACCCCATTACCCAACAAGAATCTCTCTCTCCACTTCCCAAGCCACTGGCTCCTTTGTTAAGAATTCACTGACCCCTCCTTTTTACCTATGGTGCTGTCAGAGAAGGATCTTTTTAATTACCTTTCTCCTGAGCTCACAAGGTGGTTTGTGGGGCTTTTTTCAACTGTGTCTGGTAGATAACTAAAAGGTATTGGTAACCATCTGCTCAGTGCATGCCCTGAAGGAAAGCATGTACTCTCCTTGCTCAAACTCCTTCCATACTGCACCAGAAACAGGACATTCTCTGCTCTTCACAAGTCTTTGTGAACTGGAAATGATGGAAACACTTCGTTGCCAATGGCAGGAGTCTCAGCAAGAAAAAGCCATCCCCTTCAGAGGGAAAGCTCATTTACTTAAAGAGGGTCAGACCCACACTTGGCCACCTGCAAGAAATAACATTTCTGGCAATGATGATTTTATCTCACACTCTGACCCCACGCAGGGTGTGTGAACTCTACCTTCTGATCTGGCAGGCTTAAATAGAAGTTAAGAAAACAAACCCGTGCCAGATTTCTGACCTTTGATAAATGTGAAGAGATGCTTAATGCAGCACACCAAATATTGAATCTTCAGCTTAAGTAGGTTTGTGTTAGAGGTAGCCCTTGTCAGCTGGGAGCCATGAACCATCACTGCACACCACTTCCCTGGGGACAGCTCTGCTCCAGCTGAGGTGACACCACACACTGCCCCAGGCCAAGCCCCTGAGAGATCAGCAGCCTCATCCCTTAGCCCAGGGGGAGTAACCAGCGACATGCAGGGCTGTAACAAATCATTCCCCAAGCTTCGCTCCCCTTACCCGATCATCCATGACATGGACACAAGACTGCATGCTCTGCTGTGGTGAGAGATCAGTAGCTTGTCAAGCTGGTGATGTGGAGAACGGTATTAACTGAGTAATTAAATCATTTCTGTAATTACTCTCACACAGCTATAAATAATGTAAGCCCACACGTTCTCTCTGGAAGCCACAATAGCAAGAGAAGAGAGAGTGAGGGATGCTAATTAAAAAGAAGAAATAATAATACTAATAATAATACTTTACATTTATACAGCACTCTGCATTTTCAAAGCACAGTGCAAACAAGAATTAAGAAATGGGTAGAGTGACAGGAGAGGATGAGAGGACGGGAAGCAGGAGAAAGGAGAAGATAGGAATGAGGATAGGTACAGAGTAGGATTTGAGACCCAGCAGGGCTGGTGACTTGGTGAATGCTCAGCCCAGCCCCGTGGCAGGGCCATTGGCTCTTCACTGCACAGCTCAGTGCTGCTGCAGAAGCCGGGGGGGCAAGGACACAGCTCTGCCTCTGCAGAAAGCGAGCGAGCCGAAGCGGGAGCGAGGACAAAGCGCTGCGCTGCAGGAGCTCGCACATGGAGGAGCTGGCAGCTCCATCATGGAGCTGATCCCCCCCAGCACAGCAGGCTGACACAGACCATGCTGGCCTCAAGCCAGGCAGGTGGTGGAGGCTGTGAGAGCCTTGCCCCCTCCTCACAGGACTTTTTCCCCCTGCCCATGAAGCCTGGGGCCCTGGAACAGGGCGTGCTGGCTGAAGGAGTGCACAGCCGAGCCAGCCCCAGGCACACTTTAGAAGACCTGCTGGCCTTGCCCCGGCAGGGAGCACTGATGCCAGTGTCCCAGTCACCCTGCAGTCATGTCTGACTTCCTTTGTGGCTCAGGGCAGAATGGGAAGGGAATATTTCTGCCCAACTGGAGGGAAGCAGCACACTCAAGGAAAGCATCGCTGCCCAATCCCACTGTCCTGTGCCCTGCCCCGGCCCAGATCTGGTCTTCTCAACTACACAGTTTCCACCTGACAGGTTTTCCACTCCCGTTTCACACTCCTCATCCCATTTGTTCAGCAGTTCTGCCACTGCCTGTGTTCTCTGGCTCTTGCCCCTGCAGCCAGTAAGGAAGCATAACCTGGACAGGTTTCTCTTTGCCTCTCTACATTTTCCCATCCACTATCTCCTGCTTCCTACCTTTATCCAGTCCCTCTGCCCATCTCCTTGTATCAGGATCTCTTCCACAGACTCACCCTCTGTAGTGGCTCCTCAGAATACCCTGCATGTCCCCCACCCCACCCACATTTCTGCCCAGATTCCCTGTTGCACAGCACATTCCTGCTAGCTGGATCCCACCAGGATGCCACAAGAGACCTCCAGCTCCAGCACAGCCTGTGCAGCCCCCAGGGTCAGGTGCAGTTTTGAAGCACAGTTTGCAAGGACAAGTTCTTTGCAAGAGACGTGACAAACATCTAAGAATGCTCCAGGCCCATCTGCAGTTTCTTACATGTGTAACAAGGCCAAACTTGGAGCAGCCTATGCAGTGGTAGCAGAAGCACACCCCTGGTTACAAGTCCTTCCCTGCAAGGCACCCCTGCTCCAGACCTGTGTCCTTGCTCTGAGAACATGTGGCGGCCAGGCAGAACCTTTGGAGGAAAATGTGACAGCACTTGCAATACAGATAAATCACATATCATCCTGTGCCACATTCTCAGAGAGAGATGTTTTGTTTTCCAAATAAGCAAAATAAATCAATCAGCTTGAGGCATACACCTGGCATGGAACACTTTGCTCAAACAGTCATAGGCTGGCAAAATTACAGGAAACCCCCAAGAGGATTTTATAATGGGGAATGCTGACCAAGCTTACAATAGATGGTACTATCAGCCCTGCATAAAATGAGTTCTCCAGCATGATGCAGCTATTCAGCCACCACCTCTAATGGGGGTTAAAGCTTTTCCTCCTGGAGTCCAGATTTTCATCTCAAGCATTGTATTTACTTCAGTTAGAAAAAATCCAGTAATTGTTTCCTAGTAATTAGATCACCTTTGCCTTTTGTAGAGCTCAAACTTTACAAAAACATTGTTATGGTCTTCTCATAAAGGGCAAATTGCTGTAGGCAGCAGTTGAGCAAGTGTCTCACAGTCATGTTTAATAGCAGAGCTGCAGTGAGGACTAGGGTCTGTTAGAACTGCTGGATTCTGTTGGCACCTTTTAGGTCAGCTCTCCTTACTGCATGTACCTGCCTCCTTTACTTTTTTTGCCCACTCACCCTTAGACTCTTCACATCCTTCATTCCTGTCCTGCCCTTTCCTCTGAAACCTACATTTATTGTTATTATCAGGAACCTCACTCATACACAGCTAAAAGCTATTACCAAGCACAGAGAAAAATTGCTTTGACAGAGCCTTTAAGGTATTTTTTTCCTTACTCTCAAAACTCACTCTTTTTTTCCCTTAATTTTCTCCCCATGATCCTAGGTTCAGGAGATATTTTCCTATCTGTCTTTCATCTTCTTTATCCTCTTTCTACTCTGCTTCATCTATATAACATATTCTCCAGCACTTAGTTCAGTCCTATTTGAAAACAGCTGGAGAAACATGGTTTCCATATTCTTCCCTAAGAAGTCTGGAGTACTTCCTAAGGAAAGGCAGCGTCTGAGCCTTTTTCTTGATACACATATATATCAATTAATATTATCATTTATGTATCATAATACATCATTTAATATATTTCCCTAACTTTATGCTGTCAATTTTACTTCTGCTTCTGGCGGCTACACCAAGCTTTTTTTTTTTCTCTTAGTCTACCTCTATTCATTGAGTATATAAATCACACCCTGACTCATTGTTCAACCAATCTACAGTACACACATACAGCTGTTTCACTCTTTCTTCATACATCAGCTCTACATGTCTGTTAACAGAGTCACAGACCACGTCTTCTTTTTCACCCTGTTTTTTCCAGCCTCTGTATATGTAATTCCCTTAGCTTCCTTCATAATCCATCCCCTCCAAACTTGGCTAACGAGGCAAATAAAAGGCAAAGAGAATAAGAGATTCCCTGGAAAGAATTGTTTCTCTCTGTCCTGCGGTTACTGGGGAATGACATGCAGATCTAAAGCAGCAGCATCGGGCAATTTCACACTCCGTGTTTTCAATTTCATTTTGAGGCCAGTTTGGGGTAGGGACAAATTTGAGTGTAATTAATTTAGATTTTGTGAGACAAGTTACTGCTTGGGGTTGTAATAAAGGACTGCCTGTCCAGATTGAAGAAACTAATCTCCTTGTCCGGCTAGGGATTGGCACAAATTGATTTAAGACCTTTTTGTTGGGTTTTTTGTTTTGAAGAAAAGGGTTGTGATAAAGATAATAAATAACGATTGGTCAGAGCTCATTAAGCTTCCAGATTTTCTTTAGGTAAGTGCTTACAGATTTGGAGATGTACCTAAATATCATTAGTGTAAAAATCAAGGTTAGAAATCTGTCAAGAAAGAACTTTTTCACAGACGTCCAGGTCTAAGCTGGGTGGAAATCAATGCTTTCCTCACAGAGACTTCAACAGTTCTATTTCCAGGTAGACAGTGGCAACATCACATTTAAGCAATAGGAGTGACAAGGTTAATTCACCTTTCCTTTACCTCAGGTGGGTTGCAGAAGTTGCGTGCAGAGCTAGGGAAGGAAAGGTCTTCTGTCCCTCAAAAGAAAACATCACTATAACAACGGAATAAAACTAACACTCTGTGCTCCTGGAGGAAAAATCCTATGACCCGAAACAAAACAGCTTATAAATAGCTGCAGAAGGCTGATGTAAAGGAATCAGACTTCACTTCTGCTTGACATTTGTTGTCTGAGAAAACTTCTGCTAAAGGAAAGCACCCACACCTCTGTGTGGCCATTGTCCCCTGAGCACTGCCCCTGCCCAGAATCGTCCCAGGGCACCTCAGCAGGGCTTGAATCTCACCAGGGCACCCGGTTTTCTCCTTCCCAATTCTGTGACACACAAACTCAGGTAACACCTTCAAGCATCAAGGCTCAGGGCAAATATGAAATGCATCCAGTATAAATTATTAGGAGGCAAAAAGCAATAGGGATATTTCACGGAAAATTACACTTCCGTAAGAATTTTGTTTTCTTTGTTCGTTTAAAGAGTCTTTCTTCTTGCTTTTAAGTGATAAACCAAAAAGAAAGGAATCAACTCCACTTTTTTTTTTTTTTCCTGTGACTCTTGAAAACAATAGTCCAGAAAAAGTGAAGGCCTTGAAATTAAGTTCCTTCCAAGAAAATTGGAGATGAACTAGAGGAAAGCCTTAAAAATATTTTTTTTTTTAAAAGTGCACTATTTTAATAGGATAATTAATTTAAGAATTATACATTTCTTTGAAAAGTCATCCTTTCATTGGAATAATACTAATGAGAGTACTTAAGCTCTTGTTTAGAAAATGAGAGTTCAGATTTAAGGATTTAATGGCCCTGGGGAGTGGTTAGACCTCTTAAAAGTTCATTTCCAGGTTTCCTAATATCTGAGGGTTTTTAAGAGCTGTAATTTATTTGTAAAGTAATAAAAATAGTTCTAGGGAAATTCTCAGGTGTTAAACTTTCAAAAATATGCTGCCCGTATTCCCTTTCTTTACATGAATAAAAGAAAATGTTATTTTGTATGGGCTGATTAGACACAGATGTAATTATAAATTACAGACCCACCTGGCTTTTTATTACATGTGTATACAGTGAAAAACAACATTGGCATACAATACTGGTTTTTATTGTCTATGTCTCTGTGACTTACCTTTTATTCTTCTTCCTCAACCTTTGCAGCAGACTTGTAATTTGAGGACACCTGATATTTAGTTCATTATTTGTGAGCTACAGAGAGCTTTATTTTGGCAGCAAAAGGAAACAGAGTACCAAAAGCAAAAGAAGTATATTAATCATGTCCTTAATAAAATTATTAAGAGCTTGGAGGGAAACTGCTGATTTCTTTTTATTTAATTTTTAAAATCAAACCCATCTTTGCTAATGACTAGATAAGTTTAAGAAACATTTAAACTATTACTATCATCAAATGCAGTTTCAGAGAAATGAAAACACTTTGTGAAATTACATGAACTGCATATAAATTTGTTTTGGAGGAAAAAAGGGATAGAAATCTTTCAATGTCTGCAGATCAAAATGTGCCTTTTTCCTTCCTTCTAAGCAGCATTTTGTTTGGAATTTATTTCACTTCAATTCATATAATCCATTCAAAGGGAACTTTAACTCTTTTTTTTTAATTTTCTTTTTTTTTAACTGAATTTCCTTCACACAAGGGCTTGAAAAACTTCAGATGTCATCCCTAATGGAAATGAAACAGATTTACACCCAAAAAATGAGGTTTTCATTCCCTATGCATCCCTATTACTTAACCTTTGAAAACCTGAGAATGAAAGTGCTTTCCTTTTAATTACAGATGTTCTGCTTTTAGCAGCACCGTCCCAGTGTCTTTGACTTTGTCCTGGTTTCAGTGTCTATCTAGGTGCTCAGCTTATCCAACTAGTTTTGGCTTCCCTGTACCTGCAGCATCACTTTGCTGCACTCTAGCCAACAGCTACTCTCCCCTTCCCTGCTGCTTTGCCCCACTGTCCAACTTTGGACTTGCTTTCCACCAAAATACCAAAAAATGACTGCTGCAGCAGCATGGCCCAAACATGGAGTGATCACAGCAACCTTTGCATTGAGGGAGAGAGAAAATGTATCTTGGAAATTTTACCAAAAACAAAAATAAAGGGGACAGGGATTTATGAAGTGGGGATAAAAAGGCAGAGAAAACATTGCAGCTTTGGTATAAATGGAAAAAAAAGAACATGGTAGTGGAGGGAGTAAGAGAAAAGCCAGCTCCATGCTGTGTGAAAAAAAGGTAGGACAATCTGGCCTAGAATGGATTTTAAATTTCAGGTTAGTTTTTTGCAGCTTTTATACAAATTGTATTACTGGCACAGATGAGTAATAGATCACTCTTTCCTACCGTTTTATTTCCATCAGCATGCTGATGCACACTGCGTGTATCCCTGTGTGGGCAAGCCCTGGAGAAAACAGCAAGGGATGCAGAGACACAGAAGACTGATTTTCACCTGGGAAAACATAACCATCCTCTTCTTCCAATACCTTTTTCTTCTTCTGCCTGTGCACCATTGTGTTACTATAAAGCTGCACAGGACAAGAAGCTCCGGTAAAATAACGTGATTGTGGAGAAGTAATGAGGAACAGTTCCAGCAAAAATGATGGCCAGCAGCTGTGCTATAACAGAACCCAAATCGTTTTCTGTTCTTACCTTTTCTGCATTCATTATCACCAAGTTCCCTTTTTCTGTTATTTTAAAACAAATAAATAGTCTAACATTACAAAATGGACCAATCAGCCAAACAGTGTGGTCATTTTTTAGGCAAGAAGCTAAATATTTTCCAATACAATAAGTTTTGTAAATCAGAATAACAATTTGCCCTTCCCTTGAGGTACCCATAAATGTACATTCATAAATGTTATTTCCTTTTTTTTTTTTTTGTGATTAGTCCTTTACCTCCTAGCTCTGGACAGAACTGATTTTAGGTAATGTGGAAAAGATAATGAAGAAAAGCCTAGTCCAGATTTCCAGTTTGAGGTCTGCAACCCAAGATATTGGTTTGTGTGGTTATCTGAACTGAAGCTTGGTTTGCAGTCTTGAAGATTTACTTTCACCATCAGTCTCCTAACACAGGGTATCCTCATACAATTTAATTTTTGCTTTCAAAACAATTGGGGAGAAACAAGAAATTCTTTTCAATGCTGGAAGGCCAGCAGATATGCTCTCTGGTCAAAAGTGCATTGCAGTCCTCTAGACAATACAAACTAATGCTTAAAATCAGGAAACACAAAGCTGTTCAAAGTCATGTCATTGCAGCAACATGAGGCAGACTGAAGGGACCAGCAACCTTCCACAAGCAAAGTTTTGGACCACAGAAACCTAACACTGGTGGTGGTGCACATTTCTCTCCTCTCCATCTCCTCTGTTCTGGATTAAACACAGATCACCAGTGATCAATGCTATTTCCTTTCTAATCACAGGTCATGGTGAGATGATGCTATTGCCCTAGTCCTTTTCAAGAAATCAGCACCAAAATAAGGTGCTTTCTTACAAAGCTGAAACAGTGTGAGCGCTCTTCTACCCTGTCCCAGAGCTACAGCCTTGCTTCTCTGAGAGGAACTAATATGGGGTCTGTTGGACCCCCTTAGCCATCACTCCCAGGCCACCCAGCCCCAGCAGAAGGACTGCTGCACTTCACACCATTTGGAGTCACTGCTGGCATGCTTATCAAACTCAAGGGACTGAACTGGCTGTGACAGAACCATCACTCGGCAGAGTGGCCTCTCCAGAGCTCGAGTGAGGCACATCACGTGCCTCTGCTTCACCGTTTTCCTGGAACTAAACCCAGATCACAGTGTGCACACAGATCATCTGGTCACATTCTTCTTATGCCAGATTAGTCAGAAATTAAATGTAACACTCTGTAACAGGCAAGCAGGTGGAATTAGAGACACAAGCACCAAGGAGTAAAAACAGCAAAACATGTAAATCCCTGTATACTTATTTTTCAGAGGAAAAAGGCAAAACACAGGGAAACAAACACAGGGAAAACAAACTATATAAGCATGGTTTACAAAATCTAATCAAATACAATATTAAAGAACATGAGTTTGAGCAAAGTCAGGAAAAACAGATGTTGCACTTTCAGCAACATACCTCCACCTGCTATGTAACACCTAGGGCAGGATTCATGGCATTTAACTTGAGGCATCATGAACATGTTCAGGTATAGCCTTCTTCAGTAATGAGTGGGGAGACACAGGACTGTCCCATGAGCATTTCACTGTGCTCTGAATTGGGTGGGGTGAATTGTCCTCAGGTGGTGCCTCCATTACCACTGACCTCCAGCTGGTGGGTAGTAAATTTCTAGATAAATATTAACTGAGATGAATCCATCCTCTAGTGCACATTATACAATATTTTTGTCTTTATGTACAGGACAAAAGAAAACTCGGGCTTGAAATCCTAATTTTTTTTTGTGTCTTTTTGCCTGTCCTTTTGTGCCTCAACTTACCAGCTGCATAGTACATTACAAAGCCCTTTTTACACGTGACCCACATTTCCTAACAGAACACTTGCTAAACCCTCACTGAAGGTGAAACAGTATTTCACATGCTGCTCCAGGAAAGGTGGTTTGGGAGGGGAGGTTTTTTTGCATTAAACTCCAGTGAAGAGGGGCTTATGTGTCACACCAAGGCATTAGTGGTTTCTAGCATTCCGTAGGTTTGCATTGGCACCACTGATCACAAACACACAGGGAGCATAACAAAGCTGTAAGTGCAGATCTGAACCTGTGAAATGCTGACCAAGTTCAATCACAGCTGACTGCTGTGGGCGTTGAGGGGATGCTGAAAGAAGCAATCCATGCTTGCAGGATCAAACCTCAGCCGCACAACTTGTCTGCAAAGAACATGACTAAGAGTCACTAAAAGCAAAGCCTCTGTCAAGGTCCTCTATGGAAAATAAATTACTTAAGGACTTACCAGGCTGACTTCAGTAATTTTAGTAGAATTTCAGTGTATTTACTCTCTACCATATTTTAATTCAATTCATCAAATAAATATTATCCATTAAAGATTACACACCTGTGGATCAGAAGTTGTAAAGGTCAGCCTTTTGAAATTATTTTTCAAAGAAACCTTGGCCTTTCTTAAAACTGCAGATCTTTGTACACAACCTGCAAACCTCCTGTCTGCAAAACTACTAAAAAAAAAAAAAGAAAAGTTTGGTAAAACAGAACTCTCCATTCATAAGGCTTCAACCTTTGAGCTCCCTGTGGGCTGCCTTTCTGCCTGCCAGAATGCTTTTTAGAAGCAAGCCAGTGGGGTACACAGGGCAGTGGCAGGAGATGCTGCCTTCCCAAGGAGAGACTAGAGACAGGTAGAAAGAAAAATCTCCTCAAAGTTCAATAGGCCAAATTTCTCTTTGAATTACAGCAGCGTAAATCTGATCTAATCCTGCCAAAGGCAATGGGGTTGTGCTGGATTTACACTGCGGGAATCTGAAATCACAATTTGGCCTGCCATGTTCAAAGTCACAAGGACTTTTCCCAGTGCTTAGGAGGTCTTCTGTCAGTAACTCTTACACTTGTTCAAAGATGTAAGATGTCACCCCAAGTGTGAAATGCAGCACTTGAGCACTGCTTCCAACCCTCTTTTGGACATAGATAACCATGCAACACAGCAGGCAGGAGAGCATCAAGATGCATCAAGATTGCTGCCTGCCTGGCCTCCAAGGCAGAAGAGCTTCACTGTGGGTGGAATGGGGCAGTGCAACTTCAGTACATGTGCAACTATTCAAGGAGTGAGAGAAAAAAGGCCCGTGATTACTCAGTGACTATTTCAGTTTAAAGGCCAGTACGAGAAAATAACACTGCATACTAACTGTGGGTTATTTGGAACAGCTGGTCAAAGAGTGAGAAAATAATTTGATAGCGCCTTTGATAGCCTGCACTGGATTATTTACTTGCAAGGTAAATAAAACAGAATGTGCCTGGATTTCTCATCTCACTAGATCTCTTTCTGAGGAAAAGCTGCCATAGTGGCCAGGTCAATTCTCACCCTTCATCAATTAGGCCTGATTCTGCCTAGTTAAATATCTCAGACTCATTTAAGAGCCATCTGTAAAAGGCTGTTGCCTTGTGTCCCTACTTACTTCTTTGGGATGCACAAAGAATGGTCAAGAGGGTCTTCTCAATAAAAGCCTTGCCCTTGACTGTCTGGCTTCAAGCCTGCAGGGAAGGGACAGCCAGCTTCTCTGACATGTTCCAACTGGTCAACAGTAGCCCCAAGGCCACTGGTAGCCACACTACCTGGCCAAATACACATTCAGGTGTAAATTGCTGCATGTCCTGCTCCTGAGAGGTGGCAGACTTGTATCAGGTCCACCTGTACCCCATGGAGGCTTTACTAAGAGTTATTAGCTGGCCAAAGATGCTACTCCCTCTCTGCATCTTGCCCAGTTCAAAAGCAGTAGCAGGATGGCTTGTTTGTGTAGTAAATCTTTAGAACACTGGCTGGGGCCTGGGAAAACAATGAAATGTCTGAGACATGAAGGAATAAAGTAGTGCAGTAGAAAAAAGAAAAATTTAGCTGTACTGGTTCAGACTGGTTAGTCACTTTAGCTAACACCTATTTAACTTCAGGAGCTAATGAACACTTTATAGAGAGGATAGCTGTATTAAAGATTCAATTATATTCCAATTAAGATGTAAGAGCTGTATTAAGCATCCCTGAAAATATCACAATGTCCTCCAGCTACATGCAGGAAAAAACCCAGGCTATGATCCCTGGCTCTTCTAAAGTAAAACACAGGCAAAAATAAAACCTTTAAAAAATTACAATTGTCAGGGGCTCTTTGCCCTTCTTAAGGAAGAAGAAAAGGGCTGATTCTTTTGTGGGTCTCTTCTACCTGCTTCTTTCCCTCCTCAGTTTTTCTCTGTTGCAGGTAATTCCACGTGATTAATAGGCTCTTCTCAGTAGTGCTACACACAGTTAGCTCTTTTAATCTGTCTTTGAATCTCAAGTGGTCTAATCCCCCCAAGCCTTCAGCTCCATGAGACACCACCTGAGGATCACAGAATGAGATACTTCTCTTTGTTTTAAGTTTGGATCCACAGGTCTGCAAAAGAAGGAAGCTCATTTAAATTTACCTTATCTGCCATGATCATAGAGGAGCCTCCATGGATGCCCAGGATGGGAGTGAGGGTCTGGGCAGAGATGAAGTCCAGGATCTGGGCAATGGCTTCCTGGTCTGTGTCATCAGCAAATACCACCCCTTGAATCTTCCGGTCAGACATGAGGTCACAGATGCGGGTGATGATGCTCTTGGGATCTGTCTCATTCATGGCCACCAGCTCCACCCGAGGGACCACTGAGAGGTGGTGGAAGTCATCTTTCTCGTGGGCATCTTTGATGGCCACTTCGTCTGAGGTCCCCACCAGGATGACTGCGATGCCAATGCTCGGGTGGCTTTTTTGGGCATGGGCCCCGCTCCCTGTGGTTGCGAGGACTGCCAGCACCAGCCAAAACCTTGGAGAGTAGCACTCCACCCTGGGCCTCATCTTCGGCTCTTACACTCCCTGAGTGAGGAAGAAAAAAGGGGGAAAGGAAAACAAAGTGATTAACTGACAAGTCAATCATGCACTCAGCCTTCAAGGTAGATCCATTGATCTTGCTCAGCCACTAGCTCTCCTCCCAGCAATCCTTCTAGTCCGATGCCGAGCCCTTTGGCTGCATTCAGGGCTCTGTTACAGCTGGGGGTCAGACCAGTCCAGCCCCTACTTCAGCGTTTGGCATCACTTAAGAGAACAGCTGTCAGCAGAAGATGGGATCATGTCATCTCTCAGGTCCTGTGTCACTCTGAGACCCAAGTCAAAAGTGATAGAGAATTGTCCTTTGACAGCTGATCGGCTGTCTTTGTGAAATTAATTGCTTATGTCAACCCCATGTCGGAGCGCTCACCCTCAGCACAAAGGAACGACTGGTGCTCGCAATCACTTTGGACTTGTGCTGGAGGTACAGCAGGGAGACTGAAGAGACCAGGCAGATAAGGACTCCCTTTTCCTTTCTCAGCACAGTACCTCCAGAATAAAGTGAGGACAAATGGGCAAGGTCATTGGATGTGTATGTATGTGTGTATCCATTGCGTACACCACCAGGACACACACAGCTCCAGCATATAGTACAGTCAGCCATATGCTTTCCACCAATACAGGATTCTTAAAAAAAAAAATAATAAAATAAAAACAGGAATACAAAATTTCCCAGCTGTCATGGCCAAAACTGGATCAGGATCCTCCAAGTCCGTATGACAGCTGTGTTTGCACAGAAGTAGAAATGCCAACAGAGCTTACAATGGTTCACCCTCAGCTACTACAGCCAGACGTGCTACATTATTCTTCTCCCTGAGCATGTCCACTTTATTTTGTAATCACAACAGTTGAAATGAAAAAAACCTGGTGAGGTCATCTCTCTAGCCCCTTCCTGAGTGGGACAGTTCCCTGCGGGACTGTTCCTCGCTCTTTCTTTATTCAGTCGTGCTTTAATAATAGTTCACATTTCCACAGCACTTTTCATCCTCAAGGCACTCTACAAACACTAATGAACTAATTCTTACAGCACCCATGCAGTGTAAATATCAGAGATGACAGAACAGTGTCCCCCCATCTGCTCACCGCACCTGTGGGAGGTAGCACTGCTTGGTGTGCCCACCCAGGGCCACATTGATGTCCCAAGGAGATTTTGGGCATTTCAAACTAAAGAAGACTTTTCCCTCAACACAACAGGTCCTGCTCAGCTACTCATGTTGATAATTCTGCTCTTCAGCAACCAGGCACACTTGAAATAAATACACTAGCCCTGCAGTTCTTTGTGCTACACCTCTGGTCTCGGGTGTCCAAGAATGGGACCCTCCCATACTGTTCATTGCTACACATGCCTCTATCAAATTAACAGAAAGCCACAGCAGCAGGGACAATGCTAGAAAACTTTGTGGAAGCATGAAGTCCAAAAACATCCCTAGCTGACACCAGCCCCCCACAGGGAAAAGGCCCAAGAGGCCCCATCTTGCCCTGCCCAGGAGAACACACAGGCTCAACACCTGCTCCCTCATTGTTATGCCAAGCAGAGAGGATGTAGTGTGCACTGAGATTACCAGATAAATAAGCAGATAATAAAATAGATAATAAATATGCACCGGAGAAACCAAATCCACTTAAGAAGCTGAAAGGGACTGCGGGTGCGAAGCACCAATCAATTCTAAACTCTCTGAAGGATTAACTTTCTGAGAGACGCTCACAAGGAGAACCAAGAGACTTTGAGAGTTTGGCAAAATGAACAGTTAACTTCATTCCAGTATGACTGTTATCCTCCAATTACAAGTCACTAAATTAGATTCACAGTGAAATGCAGTCCCCATTTTTGCAATGCTTTATTAACTTTAATGCACTCTGTACGCTCTCTGTCTCTCACTCTCTTGCTCACTCACTTAAATGCTATATTTGTTCTCTTAAAATATGTCTCCTGCAGTCCCTCTGCAACGACTCATACAGTATATTATGCTTGGTTAGGCAATGGCTAGTTGTGATGCCCAGGGAGGAGAGTGTAGGTTTTTCCCAGTCCCTTTCCCACCAGGAATAATTTCTAGGGCCTTCCAACCCAGGGCTCAGATAGCGCTCAAGCAGGAGCTATACAGGCAGTCATGGCAGCTGTCAGCCTTCATGCCCAAGCACATGCTTCTCCCAGTGGGAAAAATGGCAGCCAATAAACCCATTCCCTACTCTTCACCTGCATTAAAGCAAATAAATCTCTAACATCTACCTCCAAGCAGGAGAAGAGAGCCCAGATCCTGAAGAGCACATAGGTGCCAATCTGTTGGGTGTCTGTGCCCCACTCAGGCAGATTTTTCCATTCAATACAAGACGGAGTCATCTGCACAGTGCCAGATCCTCAGGCTTTGGCCAGATATGCAGTTAGCAGCCAGGGCCAGGAAGAAGCTAATTCAAAGAGGAGGTTGTCTGTGGCTGGGTAGCCAACTTGCCATCTCCAATTTGGATCCTCAGCCACAAGCCCTCTCTGGATTAGGCAGAGCAATGCTTAGGTAGCCAGTGTTGCACCAGCCAAGACATCTCTCTCTCCATCTCTCACTCACACATAACACATCTGTCATGCTCACAATGTCTTTCAGGTGTCCATGGGCAGTCTGTGTGCCAGACAGCAGTGTTCTTCTAAGAGAACAGCAGGTACCAGGTCCAGGCTGGGCTCCCTCATAGGATGGGAGCTGGAGATGTGATAAGGCAGGAGAACATCAATAAATCACACCCAACCCAGGGCCGAGTGTGGTTTGCACCACTCGGCTCCCACAAGGCAGCGTAGAGGTGAGCTGCTCAAAGACTAAATCGGGGATGCTCGTGGTGTTACAATCCCTTCCCTCCTTGGGGCTGACTTGTGTTCACATCAGCAACCACTCTTCACACATCTGCTCATATGCACGTGCTGGCTGTTAGAGAAAGGGACAGACATCCCAACACCAGCCTCAACTCGCCTTCCTCCTCTGGTCTGGCTCACTGCAGGCCCCTTTAGAATGTGTGCTAGTAGAGAAGGCAGGTGTGAACTACCACAGATTTATTATCAGATTAAGAGGACCCCAGAACAATTGTGAAAATGTGTTTCTGCATACAGAGCAACAAGTTTTTTCCATAATTTCCACAGTGTTCAAGTGCAAACATTCAAGGTACTCAATCAAGAAAGCACTGGAGGCAGCATACAGACCTTCTAAGTGTGTTCCTGTTTCCAGTGAAAAAGGGGGATGGAGAAATTCACACACAAAGAAATTAATAAGCACCTGACAAGGATACAGCTGTAAAAGAGGGCATTTACCCCTTATCATTTCAAGAAATGTTAATAATTTTACACTATGATTTCACCAGTCAAGAATGATTACTAAAACATGCAAGTATATTTTATTACCAAGTATTTTACATGAGCAGGATTATTCTTTAGAGGTGGTGTGGGGCAATACAGTGTTTGAAGTATTTTCTGTGATTATGGCACTCCAAAACAATTTAGTAAATCCCAAAATCCAGACGGGTACGTAAAATCTTTACACATTACTGCACACTATTATATTGTCTCTGACTCCCTAGAAAATAATATATGGTAGGGCCATTAGATGAAGTGGTTTTACAGAGATATCTATATTTAGGTATAAACATGCCAGTAAAATCATTATACCTCTATAATCTTATTTTACTTACCAATAAAATATATGCCCCACTGTAGAGGAATGCAGCATGTACTTACTGCAGAGCAATGTTACACAATCACTCTCAAAATGAGAAGTGAAAGCTAACTTCTCCAATTGAAAATGCAGGAGGAATGTAGGTAGTCAGACAGTAATTATTCCAATTGGAATTTAGCCAGGACCAAAGGTTAGATTGCTTAAAAATATCATGAGAACCTTACTTGACACTGCACTTTTATGTGGATCAGACCTAAGATAAGTATTAATAGAAAATTATTAGGCTGCACAGGCAAAATACAGCTCAGCATTAAGAGATATTTCTGGATGATATTTCAAAATACAGGAAGTACCCAAATAGGTCACTGTGCATTCAACCAGGCTAACTGTAAACAGACTACTACTCCAGCAGTGTACAGCAAAGCCAGCCATATTCAGGCCAGGTAAAGAAACTGAGGCAGAACAAGGGCTGGTCACAGGGTTTTGGGGGTAGTTCTGTTGTGTGCTGACACTGGTACCTCCTCCTGCTGCAATCATGCATTCTAGGTAGTCTTGCACAATACCCTCTAGGAAGGTGTTTGCAGGCTCCCCAAACCCAGCCTGCAAGCTCAAGACAGCAAGAGGGAAGGAAGTCGTGTAATACCGCAGTTCCAAACAAAAAGCTGTCTTGAAGGCAGCTTTCCTAATGAAGACAGTGCTTGGGACAGGAGGTTGAACAATGCCCCTAGCCATCATCAAAGAGAACTTCACAGGGATATTGGCTCCATATGGGAGAATGAAAAGCCTACCTCCAGCCTCCCCCTCCAATGCTGCATTGGAGCGCCACAAGGAAGTTCCTATCCCAGTGGTTTTTGGGCTCTGCTCAGTGAGAGCTCTGATGCTCTAAGCACTGCTTAGACTTCAAGACACAGAATCTGAATGCAATAGCTAATTTTGTATCTGTACCAACCGCAATGCTAATTCCCAACCCTACGCACATCACGAGCCCAGTTCCAGGCCTCACCACTATCACTACTGAAGACAGATGTCCTGCCAGACCCAGTGTGAGACATCAGCATTACCCTTTGGCATTTGCCCACCTTTGACAGCATCTTAATCCACACTGCCTTCATTCCTCTGACAGTTTGAGCAGTGTCAAACAATGAACCCAAAAGCAATCCTTATGTTTCAGGATCTAGTTGGAGGTAGGAAGAAAACCATCTCACCTGTAAAATACTTTACAAACCTCAAAGGTGCTTTGGGCCTAGTATCCAACACACCACCAGAGAACAAGTGCACTAGAAGAAGCTGTAGGAAAGCCAGGATTGCACTAGATGGCTACTGGGCTGTCACACAAGGAAATGCAGGTATGTCCAGATCAAAGAACACTATTTTTGTATTTACCAATGACAGAAGACTGGTGACATTTTGATCTTTTTGTCTACTACCTGCCTTATAGGCAAACTGGAAGAGCTAAGAAGACGTATTAAAAAAAAATAAAAATAGTTAGGACAGACTGGAACCTCATCAACTGTTACTCTAAGAGCTGGGGTTTAAAGCTATAAATCCCACCCCAATTTACACCTAAGTTTCTCCATCTCTCTGATTTTTGATGACCCAGTTTCAGCTTAGGACATCCTCTCAATCTCATGGTTACTCTGCAATGTAGACATGCTGCATATTGTATACCTCTGAAGAGGCATTCCTCTTCTTCTAACACTGCTGTAACTATTATCCCACCCCACCTTCAGCCCAGGCTATTTGTACATTGACAACTCTTGTGCTGCTGTTTCCCATATTACTGCTTACCACACAGGTGACATAAGTGCCCATAAATCTTCTTCTGGCTCACAGCCCTGTTGTTCCAGGAATTTTGTCAACAGACACAAAGAAGAGGAGGATGGATCTGGGGCACGATAGATGTGTCGTGAAAGCGCCTGCACACTTCAGGTGCTGATAAACAGAATGAATGATGCTGCAGGAAAATCTCCATACATTCAAAGCAGAAATATGGCAGACTAGAGACAATGGAAAGTGCCATACACAGTGGTGAATGCAACAATCCAGCACCTGGAACAAAAGGGCTTCTTATGGTGACCCTGAGTAAACAGCCCTCCAAGGGCATTTCAGTAGTTTCAGGTGAAAACTGATATGGTTGAGTTTATTTTAACTAGCTTTGGACATCACTTATATTATCATTCTGAGCTATAAATCCTCCTGTGACAGTGGCACAAACATTCCTCCAAGGTCTTTTGGACAGGTCTTCTTTCTATTCTTCACAATCACTCCCTCTCCAATATGTACCTTTGTCCATGCCTGTAACATCCCACAGATCCATTTCTACCCAACATAGAAAATGTTGCAAATTTTCCTTTATTTCTCCCAAGTCAGCCTTGTTCTTTAGGGGGATGCATCGCACACCCCCAGACAAAGCCTTCAAAGCCCTTGGAGCTCCCTCATTACCCCACTGTTAGCTCTCTGTCCATAGACACTGGGTGGAAAATAACACATATGTTTACTTCTATTCTCTATTTATTTTCTTCAGAGCTGTTCTTTCTTTATTAAACCAGATACAAACTCCTCTGTGACTTGGGCAGTGTCAGATACATCAGAGGCTAGTTTGCCTCTGTCTATCCAACAGGTAAATGCAAGAATGAGGTGAAAAAGTGCTTCCCCTTCTCTACCCCATGCAAAGGAGAAGAGCAATTCTCTCCCTGCACTTCAGGCAGTACAAAAAATGCTTTGATCATCAATTAAGCCTATATCATTCCCAACAGATGAAGAACTATGTCTCATTATTTTAAGCTTGCCCAAGGGTAAGTTCCCAGTGTCCTTCCCACTTCCTCCCACCCACGTATTTTAGATATCACGGCTGATAGCTCATACAGCCACAGCCTGCAACCTTCCGTTGAGACCAACACCACATGATTAATAGAAATCAAAAATTAAAATCCTCTGCTTAATAGTCTTGTCCTTCCCCCAGTCACTTCAGGATTACTGTCTACAGCACCTGCTTTAGCACACTAGCTGCTCTGAAACAACTCAAACAATAAGATTACCACTGCTAGGAGATGGCTTATATTTTGAAACATATCCCTAAACTCAGCCTAAATTTTCCCTTTGCTCAGCTATCTGTAACTTTAATAATATCTCCTTCATTCACCCTAAACCATTTCTCCCTCTCAACTCACCGTTTCCACTGTGAAAATGCTTGTAGGTGGTTATCTGATCACCCCCTGAGACTTTCCTCTGCTGCAGGAAAAGTTCAGCTGTGTTTATTGTTCCTCATAATTCAAGTCCCCTTGGATCCTCGTGAGGATGAGTGAGGGAGAATGAAGGAAATGGCTGGGTGAGGGAGCTAAGGAGCAGGTCTGACCTGCTTACCCAGACTGGCACACACGTGCAGAGCTGCAGGACAGTGTCACACACACAAAAGCCATTAAGAGAGACAGCAGGTCAGTCTGGCATTGCTCAGTGCCAGCTTCTAAATGCCAGAGCAGAGAGGCTTGGCACAGCCACCCTTCTCTGCAAGTCTGGCTTGCGGAGCCAGGCTAGAGTCACTATTCCCCTGCCAGGATCTCACCCTTCCCCCAGCATCCTGCTTAGAGAAGTTTAGAGGGTTGAGACAGATCCTCCCTGCCAGAGACTGAAATATCCTCACCACCTGGAGGGTTCAGTTGCCACAGCTGTCACTCCACGCATGTGTATGCTCCGCTAGAAACAGAGGATTTCAAAGCTTACAAGACATACACCATTTCCCACTTGCAACTGTTGTCTGCCCCACCTCAGAACCAAAACTCGGCTCAGAGCAAGACTATCCAAATCAAGGGACATGCTGCTCAATCAGTGGGATCCAAAACATGCTGCTGCATGCAGGGCCCCTCCACAGGACTTCAGCATGGCTGAAAGCAGCTTTGCCTCCTGCAGTGCAAGACTCAGTTTAAACAGGCAGCAGAATGCTGCGCAGAGCAACACCAAGTTTGCCTCTTAAATAGAACTGAAGCCCTTTGAAAATCCATTGGACAATCCCTCCCTTCCTTTCTTAATTCTCCACTTCCAGTTTTCATTTCCAAGAAGGAACTGACTGCACATTAATAACATGAGGATATTAAAGACCGCAATTTCCAAAATGTCGGGATTCAAATACCTCCGACCCATCAATAACCATGAGAAACGCACATTTAACTTCACTTGGATGGTTTGAAAAAGCACATCCTTGGCATTTCTTATTATTCAATGTATTAATTTGGGGTTTTCTATTCAACTTTAATCAACTCTGCATTCTGTGCAATGATGGATTGATACAATGAATTTCAAAATTTAAAAAACAAGGAGAATTTTCATTTCCAAGGGTGGAAGGACTTTCCCATTTCTCAAACTCTCTCATGCACCTCGCTCAGTACCTGCTCATTCCCTGCATCATTTCCTTAAAGGGAAAACAAACAGAGTCTGCAATGGCTCTTGAAGGCAGCTGCCAAATTTCACACCAGTGCCAAGATCCCCATTGATTACTCAAAGTCTCACATCAAGAGACAGTGTTATATTATTCAGATGCCAGATGTAAACTGTGTAAAAAGCCAATTCAGAATAATTTTTTTAAAACATACCATAAGCAGGAAAGAAAATAATTCCTTTTTTAGGCCAAAATTGAGTGATTTGTTCTTCTACAAGTCTGAGAATTCTAGAAAGGGCATCTAAGTCAGAGGGAGATAGCCTCAAACTACACTTGCACTTTGGATACAGTCATCCTGTTTGCCATCTTCTCACATATAATGTATGACATGGGATACAGTTTTAAAACATACAGATGTCCATCCCTTAAGAAAGATGGTCATGGGTGCACATTTCAGTTTTGGAACCCATGCAGCAGGGACAAGGGAGGAGAAAATATGCACCGCCTCTGCTCATGATGGCACTGCTACAGCAACTCTGAACCAGCCCTAAAGCAGAGGGCCAGGGTTCACCAGGCCTGATCACTCTTACAAAGGTGTTACAGACAGCAGAAATGGCAGAGAAGGTGACTTGATGCCTGAAGCACCAAGATGTGATGAGGACAAAAGAGCTGCTAAGTGGAGGTAGTGATGTGGAGATGCATCCTGTGAGCTGGTCCAGAACAAAGCTGCAGTGCTACAGACGTGGATGGGGCTCGATCCACGACCTGCCAGCATCCCTCAGGAGCTTCACGGCCTCTTGTTCTCCACTGCTATGCAGCATTTTGGGAAGTGAGGTTTAGTCACCAAGGGACCCTGTGACAGTGCCAGCCTTGTTTATGAAATAAGACAGGGAATTAATCTGGAAGTGAAAGTGCTAATGGGTTTAGCATGTAGAAAGAGGCACAACAAGGCCACTGAAGCCAAGAAGAGTCAAAGGCAAGTTCTGGTCAGGCCACTACAAATGATAGAGGAGTACCTAGAAAACTTTGGTTTGAGTCTCCCTCTTCGTAATTGCCTGTCTGTTGGTCCCTCCCTTCTCCTCACTCTGATCCTTGGTAAAGGACTTTTATGTTCCTGTTATCATCACTTACTGAAAAATAAAACTAAGTCTACCCAGAAGAAATAATAAGGGAAGACAAATGTATGACACCTAAAAGGGTGCAATTCAAGGTATTTGGAGTTGTACACTCCCTATCCAGAAGCGTCAAAAAAAACACTTATCACTTTAGAAAAACAATTTGATTGTTTTTTGATTCTTACAGTAAACACTAAAGCCAGGATATCTGGAGAATTGATAACTGCAAATCAGAAAAATTTTTGGTAGTCTCATTTTTCTTCTCCTTTCCCTCTTTCTTCTTCCACCCCAACTCTCTTCCCTTTCCCTAACTTTCTGAGTTCTGTGACCAGTAAGGGCCCAGCCATCAAGCAGCTGGATACAATATGCTTTCACAGTACATTAGTGCTGTGCACCAGACCATGCTGTGCCTGCAATTGTATGACAGGTCAGGGCCAATTCATCTTACTGAGACCTCCAATCAACAGTGTCCATAAAGCTCTCCCGATTGGAGGGACCCAGCCCAGCAGCCATTGACCTCCCCCTCTGCTCAGCACTTGATCATATTTACAGCACTGCAGTGAAGGAAAGACAAACCATGTCAGGACCATAGCTCATCACTGGCTGATGATGCTTCAGGGACAGGGGTGGGAAAACCCAATCCAGTGCAAACAGACCGGCTCAGCTGAATGCCATTTCCATGCCTTTATTTTTTTCTGTGTTTTGTTTTCTCCAGCCTCTCAAATTCATTGATGCTGGCTACTCCAGGCACCTTTTCCAGCAGCTCATTCAAGTGTTCATTCCTCCTCATGCCAGTGAATGAATACAAGGAGGTACCAGCCCATGTCAACTCTCAGCCCAGCTCCACCACTGACTTCATCATGGTGCAGTTCAGCTCCCTTGGACCACATGTCCTTTACACAAAAGTCACTATAGATTACATTTGCAGCAGGAAAAAGAAGCGTTAGTAGCAAGAGAAGGAGGTAACATGAGCAGAACGTGACAATTGTCACAAGAGTGAATACCAGTAAATAAAAATCAATACTATGGACAAAGTGTAGCCCTGGCTCAGTTATGTTTTAAGATCAGTTTAGTTTTAAAATAGTATAAGAGGACTTAGTAAAAAAAAAAAAAATTAAGGATACAGTATTTCAGTATTGCCCATCAACTTCCTTCAAATTACAATGTATGTGCTACTCTACCACCCTTCTCAGCTTTCTCCATCCATCATTTCTCTCCAACCCATCTTTTGTTCTTCATGGCTCCATTTTTCACTTTAAGCACTGTCATATTTTTGGTCCACCCTTGTTACCTCTTAGCTCACTTGTATTCACACCATTCATTGTCTGGGTTTATATCTTAAAAGTATGGAGGGAACAAACCACAAAAAGTGAAGTCTTGTTCTAATCCTTCATATCACCATCTAAAACAAATAAGCATTTTTTCAAAGTGTAAATGCCATTGTTTTCATTCTCATTCTTTGCCTTATTCTCCTCATCAGAAAGATGGAGATGCATCTTTTCTGCTTCATAGAGTTGGAATGTTTAATTATTTATTATATTTAAAGTACTTTTGACTCTCAAGCAATAGAAGCTCCAGGAGCTGAGATTATTATTACTGCTTTCCATTGCACTTACCCGAAGGCAGCAATGTTTTCTTGTGAGATCATACCCAACATTACTCACAGGATCCCAAGAGAGTGTATTAAAACCTGTATGTCCAAGATCTTGAGGACAATAAATCCTGGTTTAGCTAGGAGCAGAGAGAAGGAAATCCTGTAATACCACAAATACTTGGCAACTGCCAAGCTAATTCCTGGTACTCAATATCGACTTTGCCACATTGACTCAGATTGTTAAACACTGCTGATCTGTAGTTTTTGATGAAACATGTCAGCAACTGCACGTTTGTTAAGTTTATGCTCACAAAACTATCTAAATTCATGACATATTTCACCTAGTCCCAAGCAGCTTCCTTGCTGGCAAGGAAGAGCAGGAGCAATAGGGATCTTTGGTGAGGGAGGCAGAGCTGCAATGGGCAGTCAGCCTTCAGCGCCTGGGGTGGAGCTGCAGCTCTTCTCAGCACCAGGGCCCATCCTCCAGGCAACTTCAAACCAGACCTAGCAAACTCCTGTTTCATCATGACATCTGCCCTGAGGGTCTGACACAGATCCAGGAGGTCTGGTTCCAGCAGCTCTTGGACAGGGGAAATGTAAAGCCCGGCTCCATTTAAATTCACTTGCAGAAACTCAAAAAGGAGATCTCCTAGGCATGGGTCTCCAAAATGGATTTAAATTGATCTGGGGGAAGGTAGGCAGACTAGAGTCACCAGGCTTTACAGTATTGACAAAAAAATCTTGGGAGCTCTAGTTCATTCCCAAACAAAATCCAAGAGCCTGTAGACCCCAAGAGTCCTGTCTGGGGCTCCAGTGTCAGAGGTGGCAGAAATCTGGGATTCATAGAGAAGTCCTCACATGTAATTTTGAGGCCCCATGCCCTTAGACCAGACCATGAGTTACAGCAGCCCACAGCTAGAAGCCCTGGAAGCCAGGGGAAGAAATGCAGTTGTGATGAGTTCACCACAGTTAATTAGTGACTCTTACAGGTACCTCTGAACTTTCAATATCCTGATATTTGCAGGGAAAGGGAGAGAATTTTGACATTAAGTTTGGACTAAAAAAGTTTCGGCCTCTGAAGGTACTCCCCCTGCCTGGTAAAGCTTCTTGCACCCTGGAGGCTTGTGATCCTGTCAGACTTGACAAACTGCACTGCACTGTGTCTGAGCACCTGAGTGACACCTGGCCAGGTCAAGGCCACAGTGAAGTGAACTTCAGCCCCATGGGGTCCCCAGTTTCAAATAAAAAAAAAAAAAGATTTTAAATATCAGCCCTTAGGCACCATCCTTGCTTCCTGCAAAACCTGACACTGCCCTGCTTTGGTGTCCTGTTCAGGATGACAGTGTGGCAGGACCTTGTTTCCAAGCCAGGAGGTATTTCTCACACAGCCATGTCAATTGTTATATTTATGAAGATGCCAAAGTATATTAAAATCCTCAGAGGCTTTTGCACTATTCATTTCTACTAGCACGGTGCCAGAGGGGTGCAAAGCCCCTTTGATCTGAGGTGGCAGCATCTTAAACCTTGCACAGGTTTAAACATCCTGAACTTTGCACAGGTGTTAGCACCTTTGTGAGGCAATGGATACCACAGGAGGGTTCATGATCTACATACAGAGCATACATCCAGAGAGAAGCCTCTTGCCACACTCCTAGTGATATTTGGTTCAGGGAAGAAAGAGAAAAGCTGGAACAAATAAGACATGCATTATCAACTGACTACACTGTTGATGTTGCTCTGGGATCCCCTTCCTCTTGTTTATCTTCAGAGCCTGTAAAGCTTCAGGGGCTCTCCACCTCCCTGACCATATTCCTAGCACAGCCCTGCCACCACTTCATCCAGAGTCCTGGGGTCCTTCAGCAAGACAAAAAACCAATACCCATTTATCACTCCTTTTTTCCTAATTAAAGAGATCAGAGGATTCAACAGACCACAGCTGAGCTCCAAGCCCTGGAGCTGAGGTGAGTTGGTGGCCAAGCTGTGCAGCCCTTCTGGGTGATTCATCTACTCATGCTGGCCTGGCATGCAGCTAAGGAACCATCCTCTCCAGATCCATCTGCCTCCCAGCTTCCCCCCACTGCTAAAGTTTTTATTTATATATAAAATACAATTGCCTAAAATAATATATTTTAAAAGAAAAAAAAAAGAAAGAAAAACCACCACCTCATACCCAAAATATCAGATACCCAGACACTGGGGAAAGAAAATGCACTCAGGCAGTGCATCAACTCCCTAAGGGAGGTACTCAGGTTTGAGTTACTACCAAGATAACATCTATAGGGAAATAAGCCACCAGATGCAGGGAATGGATTGCAGGGGCCCAGAGCAAAGGGAAGGGGAGAAAGGGAGAAAAAGAGCAAGTGAAAGAGAGAAATAAATCAATAAATTAAGCAGTCTGGTTTGTCATCACTAGCTATTCTGCTTTACAAACTTAACAGGTGTTTTCTACTCCCTATCTCTGCTGAAGCAGTTTCCCAAATGTCCCAATACTTGTTTCAAACTATCTGGCTTGCCATACCCCAGCCCAGCAGATTCTCAGCCAGAAAGGTTTCACTGTCCATTGGATCAGAGAAGAAGAGACATCTTCCCTAGGTATTGTGATCTATGGGTTCCCTCACTTCTTTCCTCTACCTAAAGGGTCCCCAGTCCCCTCATAAAGAAAAATAATCTCATACACATTCCAGCTTTCAAAGCAAGGCACCTTCCCAAGCATCCTTTTGGTAGCGTCAGTCCTGTCTCCCTCGCACCTTCAAGCCCACTGGTGTGAAGAAGGAATATGTCCTGTGCCAATAGAAATGTGAAAAGAAGTGGTTGATGTGCCACCAGATCGCTTTGGACTTCTCACAGCAGGGAGAGAAACATGCTTGAAAAACCTGGCCCTGGCACTAACCATCATCTCCTGCACTGGTAGTGCAGGACAGCTGGAGCTGCTGGGGCTGAATACCAGATGTGAGATGACAGGAATGCAGAGCAGCAGTCACACAGGGCAAACATGGAGGCAGTAAGAACCACAGGCTCCCTCTGGGACTGCAATGACATGTTCAGCAGACAACACATTTAGAGCAAGAGCAGTGGAAAAGATGCACGTATCAAAGAGTCAAGAGAGCAGGGTAATGAGGAGTCAAACCATCTGACCACAGCTTACAATGAACAAGATCAAAGCAAGACAAGCAATGAGCAATGTGTGAAAGAAGGGCAGGGTTTAGGGAAGGTTCTGCAGCATAAAACATGCAGGGCACCAGCCTGACTACAGAGTTCACTTGCCCAGAACACTTTACCCTCCTCAACCCAGCATCAGCCCAAAACAACTGCTAGTGGCAGTTCTAATCCTTGTTTCACAGAGCCCCTCTAAAGGGCCATCTCCTTAGACATCATGCCTGAAAACTCAGACCACCAGAAAACTGTACTTTGTACACGTGAAATCTTTGTGCCTGTGAAACCTGTACCTTTTGTCCAGCACCTGCAGGAAGCAAAGGAAGTTCCTTGTCTTTTCCCTGTTGTTTGCTGTGTTCCAGGGGACAACCTTCTGCCATTACAGAAAATACCATCTGATGCTGAAACCTCACCTAGAGATACCCCTTTATTTTTTTTATAACCTTCACTGGATTTTTGGTTTTGATGGGCCTCATCCCAGCACCAGGATATCAGCCAGATGTCAGCACAGCTGACACACAAGTTTGCTGCAACCAGACAACTGGTGGGACAATGGGATCCCATAGGATGGATGTGACCACACTTTCAGTTGGATGACTGAGCCCATGTACCCTTTTCCTACAAAAGTTTCAGCCAGAAGGGGACTAAAAGGAAAAGGACTGCCCCACAGTGACAGTCTCAGAGCAACCAGCAGATGTGTTAGGAGTAAAGCAGATAGTCCTTGCAGATAGAGCTGCATCATAGAGAGAGGGATGACAGAGATGCTTTGCCTTTTCTTGTCCTCAAATGCTTCCCACTCCCCAAAAAGCTCATCAGGCTGCACCCTTCCTCTAGCAATGCAAGCTTTTCCAAGGAGGTGGCAATGCACAGTTAGGTGCAGGCAGTCTCTCCACACCATCACAGACCGACATCCATGCCAGGTGCACTGCACACACCCACATACCCGTGAAAAGTGATCAAAGAAAGTGAATAAAAGCCTAAGGGAAAGTAAACATCAGAGCAGAGAAAGGGAGGACAAGAAGAAAACTAAGAAGTAAGAGGGACGGTGAAAAGAAGAGATAATGGGAGAGAAAGAGAGAGGGAGTTACTTTGCAAGCGGTAGCTAAAAATCTCCCAACGTTTACAGCAAATGATGCATGAAATACACTGTCAGAAATGTGATGCCCAGAACCTATTGCTGCTAAATATTTAATCTGATTGGCAGGGAGCCGTTAAAACCTCAGAGTCTGGATCTCAAGCTTCTACAGAGCAACAGGTAAAGTAAATACATCAACATGTAGTGATTCACCACGAGTGTCACCAGTCTTTCCAACCTGCAGCACTTGGCAGGGAACAATGTTGTCAATGGATATTAGCAACGTTAGGAACAGGCTAGAGGAAAGGCGCTGTTTATGAACCTTGGCTCCCGCTGCAAACTAAGAGAAAAAGGGAAGGTGGGTATGCCAATTGTCTTCTTCAGAAATTGGAACACACGTGCTGCTGCAAAGATCTCACACAATGCAGTTCATGTCCCTCAAGCACCAGAAAGTCCTGCAGAAGCGAGGTACATCAGCGCTGCAGTTCTACTGGCTCACACTTCCCTGCATGCAATCCCTGAAGCCGATCTGCGAGCAGAGCACGGGCTACCTCCAGCAGTCAGCTTCCACCGTCTGCCAAGCATGAAGCAGGTCAGAACGCCCTGCACACGTGTGTGCTAATGCCAGCACCAAGAATGCAGCAGGGCAGCTGGGCTGCAGGCAGGTACACAGCCCTTTGAGGCAGGAAACCTGATGAGCTGCCACTGCAGCATCCTGAGGGGACACAGGGGACACAGCCACCTGCCAACAGGGGCTTGCACACGCGGATGTTTACACACCCAGCGCAGTCTCCCACTTGCTGACTCGGCCCATAAAGCTTTCAGAGCGCCTGCTCTGTCCATATCAGCTCTGGTGTCCCTGAGCCAGCAGCTGAGCTGGGTCTGCGCTCCCAAACAGTGAATTCTTGGAGCTTTGCAAAGGAGGAGGATTGTGTTTAGACAAAGCTTTTGCGGCTTAAAAGTACAGCTCCGTTCTGATTTAGAGTCAAACCTGGCCACTCAAAGGTAGTCTGGGGAAAGAAACAGACTTTCTTTTCAATCATTTTGTATTGTTCAAATCCACTCATTTTGAGAATGAAGGCATTTAGAGGGTTGTTTATTTCGGTATAATGTAACATTTTAGATTTTCCAAAACTAACAAAGGTAAAAATATTCTGCTCTGCTATAGTGAGTTTCAGACCAAGTTCCTCACCACCATCCAATACTCCAGCAACAGGAGTACAGCTCTTCCTAAGAATTCTACATGTCCAGGGCATGTGGTTGATTCAGTGCACTGGCACTGACAACTTCCAAACTGCATGAGGCAAGTAGCTACCTTCCAAAAAAAGAATAAATAGATATAAATAAATACATAAGAGGTGGAAAGCCATGACAGAAATCTAGGGGAAAATCAATATGCTCCATACTTCTTTAAGAAGACATGGTATTTTACTGAACCCAAAACCCACATCACATAAAACATCTGCAAATCTAACACTCACTGCAGAGCATTGGAACTCTGGGATGAGGGCTCCACAGATAAGACAGCACTGAGATCTTCTCTAGGCACAGATCTTACCAATCTTCCAACAGATTAACCTGCATAAATCTCCCATCATATTCCCCTTTCTGTATTTCTGGCTGCTTTGCTGTCCCTGTTGCAGCTGTTCAAGGAGCTGACTTCATCAGAATATGCTTTGTGAAGTGCTTTTCTGCTCTGTATGGTGCTTTTGCTTCATTGCTTTCTTTCAGTAAGCGCCAAACCACTGAAGAATGCCAAGGCTAGAGCTCTGAAAGCTAAGACCAAGTAAAGAGTAAGTATGATTCTGTGGCATCATCAGCTGAAAAGTGACACCTCACAAGCACAAAAGAAAGTGTGACTTTTGAATACAGCTGTAGTCTTCATCATCCCAGCTCACAGCAGCACAAGTAGGCTGAGTGCCTTGCTCGTGGGCTCTGACAAATCCTGCTACTGCTTAAGACTTGTCCAAGCCCAGCTTGCTAGGCTTGTGAGAAGGTACTGTGGGCAGCTGGCAAGGCAGAAGGAGACCTGTGCCTGCATTTCAGCTACTCCAGCTGACATGCTATCCCCAACCAGCAATGAAGGTGGGCTTACCAGACCACTGAACTGCTCCAGGAAAAAACTGCTGGGGCAAGGAAGCAAAATTACTTTACTGACCATGGCTCTTGGTTAACTAAATAAAAGCCAATTCATGGAACAGTCAGATAGGAGGACCCTGATGACCCGCCTCTTATCTTTACCACAAACTGAGTCTTCCCTGTAGCCCAGGACAGCATAGTCCCACACTTGCACACAGTGCTTCAGCCTTTGCCTTAAAAAATGCCCTTACAAATTTGCAGCAAGAACCCATTTCTTTGATGCTGGCTCCTGTCACTCTTTGAAATTCCTCTTAAAATTGCCCAGGAACTAGCTGTGACACCAAGACACAGTCACTGTCCTACAGGGAACTATGCTGAAGCACTTATTTTACAAATGGCCCTGCAAACAGGCATCACAAAAGAATATGTTTAGGATGCTCTTCACATCACAATCGACACCGCTATTCACCCAGAGAGACTGGAGCCACCAGCTGAGATACTGCACCAGCTAATGGCTCTGTTTCTTATCCTCACCTCTTCCTTTCACTTGGAAATGCACTCAGTCTTAAAAGCAAATCAGGAAATTAACATTTACAGGTATAAAATACTTCCATGTATAAAATAGCCTAGCATGTGAAAATGGGCTTTATATGAAAAACGTGCAGAATTTTTTAAGCACAACTGGATGAGAAATACTGTGATAAGAGCTCTTGCTCCAAATTTTCCCATGCCTGTCAAAATGAGGAGATATAGAACTGCACACTTTTTTTTTTTAGCTAATTAGGCTATTTTATTCCTCAAAAAAAAAACATTCATACCAGAGGGGCAAAAAAACCCCAGCTAATCCACACTTTGTTGGAACTAACTCCTCTTTGCATTTTTTGTAAGAAGTGTACATTTTCTCCACAGACTCTCCATTGCAAAAGACAGCATTGAAACAGATCTATAACCAAAGAAAATATAAACAGAAATATTAATACTGTTGATAATAATTAATATGTTGATAACATAATATGAATAAAAATCCCGCAAGAAAAAGCACCACAGCTCTATCTTGTTCAGAAGCTCAAGAAGATTTTAGAGGCTCCAAAATCACATGAAAATTTACTGACTCAAGATCAGTTTCCCAATGCCTGAGCTGTGTGATAAACAAGTGTCTCACATCACCTCTGGCCATCTACATTCATAACAATTCCCCCACCCCTCCTTACCACCCAACACTCAAGGCTTCTTCTTCATACAGGTCCTGCTTTTCCCAGCTTCAGCCAAGGGCCCACTTTCTTCTAGATCTGCCCTTAGAGACTAAAGGGAATAATTGGCCCCTGCCCTCTAACAGTCCTTTACAGAATTGCTGGTTGGTTTCCACCCACAGTTATCTTTCCTCTAGACTGAGCATGTTTGGCTCTCTCAGCATTTCTTACAGGTATCATCTACCCCATCCCTGTGCTTGCTCCCACTCCACCCTGCAAACTGCCTTTTTGGAAACACTGCATCTAAGGACAACAGGACCGGGGAGAAATTATCCATGGGTCCTGCAAACCAGAGGGGGAGGACTTCTGTGGGAACACCACACCCTTTTCCTCCTCCCCAGGAGAATTCTGGACACTACTTGTAGCAAAGCTTCAAGAATCTACCATCACTTCCCTGGAACAGTACTTTAGCCTCTGCCACATTTCACAGCAGGAACTGTGCTGTCTATTCAGCACTTTCTTTTGTTCATTTGCTGCTACTGTTTGGCTACAGCTACTTCTCAGTCTCCTATACAACTCCAGAAGCAGTGCAGAGCAGGCATCTGACCAACAACCACTCCGACAGCACTGAACAATCCCTTGTTCTATTTCTCTCTCCTCTGTTTACATTCTTAAGCACACACTTTAAGGCAGTCATCACATCTCTCTTTTAACTGTCATTTGGCCAAGCTAAATGTAATTAGTTACTTTAATCTTCCCTCTTAGATCAATCCCTCCAGCATCTTAATCATTTTTGTTGCTCCACTGAATTTGTTCTAATTTGCTGCCATCTTTGGGGCACTAAGTTCTACAGAAATTAGACTAGGTACACTCAGATCAGGCACATGAAGAAAACATGACTAGAAACACACAGGAAACATTTTATTGCTTCAAGACACAACAGTTCTGTTTATGCAATCCAGAAATCGCATCAGCCTCTTTGCTGCCGCATTGTACTGTGAGTGCATATCTCATTTGCTAACCAGTGTAACCCCAGTGTCATTTCTAGCATTACTGCTTTCCAGAGGTGTACCTCTCATCTCTGCTTTCTTTCCAAGCACAGTCTGATTTTAACTCCTACTATTCAATTTACTATCCACTCTGTTAATCCCCAAATCCTATTCTGAGGTATGACTGCTTAGCTTGCTATGTATCTCAAATCTCTCTGATTTCCAGTGGAAATACTCTCACAAAGCAAAGGCATGGGATTTGTCATCAGAGTAAAGTCAAGGCATGTTCCTAAATTCACAAGACAATATGATTCTTCACTGACATGTCCCCATCATCAGTTCCTCACCTAAAACTGCCAAAAGGTTTTTAAGAGCTTCAGTTTGCTTTGGTGGTGACCAATACTGGGTTGCTGTGTGACAGCCTGGCTGCTCTCAGAAAAAGCAGTGGGCCCTGGAGACCCAGGCAAGGCCCTGTGACAAAAACTGGGAGCACTGAGCAGGTGCTGCTTAAGCATCACTCCAAGGTACATTTCTGTACACTGCCTTTCCCTGTGCACACCCTCAAAGTGGGCATGGCACCTTCCCAAGAGTCAGAACATCAGCTTCCTCCAAACAGTGGTGCCTAAGCCTTCCCTTCTCCTTCATTCCAAAGAGGTAGGAGGCTACTTCAAAGCCCTTCTGTGAGACATCACATTTATTTGTGCAAAGCACACCAGATGCTGCCTGGGCAGTGAGTAGTCATAGAAGCAGGACCTGAGTGCAAAGAGTATTTTTTAGGATGCAAAAGGGAAAAAACCCTTCTCCTTCTGAAATCCCCTTCAAAACTCTTCCCCTGCCCCCCCAGCTCCCAGACACCAGAGCCTCCAACAGCTCCCAAAGGAGTTCAAAGGTGCTGAGACACAGTGGCTTTGACTCCTCAGGCACGGGACTGCCCACCTGCAGGACTCCCTGGCCCAAAGCTGTGCCTTATAGAATGAAGTCCAGTTGGGCTTGACCAGACTGTAGGAGAGATGAGAAGATGGAAGAACACAGGAAAGGTGGGAGTGGGTGGGGAGCCCGCCCTGGGCAAAATTAATTCACTGCCTCCATGGCTGCTCAGCCCAGCTCAGCTTCTGAGGCACAGCCACAAGGCAGCTGTGCCTCAGCAGTGTCTAAATGAGGTGGGAGGGTCCTTGACACTGTATCTCTGACTGTGCCTGCTCCCCTTCTGCTTCCCTTCCCCTTCCATCCATTCAGTGCACCACAAGTTCTGGCCAAGGTTCTACAGCTATTCCCCAGTATGTTCTTCTGTTTACTGGTATGAATGTTTCATGTCTCATTGCCAGTTATAAGAGGCACAACTTAACATCCTCCTCCCCAGTGAAGCTTACCTTCCCTTTACATTGCTATTTAATCTTTCATGCAGCATACGAACTTCAGATGATTTTATCCAAGTTCTGTATTTCTTTGGCTGGAGTAATAAATGTGGCATTTCAGTAAAGCCAAGGTTCAAGCTGAGTCTTTTGCATACAAACTCTTTAAACCCCAAGGCTTCAATTAAACAACAGATATAGATTTGTCCTATGCAAGAGGAGCATTGGACCAAATATTGTGTATTTCAACTAAATATTTCGACATCCTATAAGGAAATCAGAAATTTTAAAAGGAATAAGTTTTGAATTTTTTTTTTCTCCCTCTGGATCTCTGACAGTAAAATCAAGTTTTGTCCTGCAGTTTTAAAACCATTTTATATTACTCTTTTGAAGTAGTTCAGATTATGAGAAAACACAATTAATTTGCTTTAAAAGTCTCACATTTTGTTCAAATGGAAATTTCAAATATGCCAAATACTGTCATTTTAAGCAGTTCAACCAGAGAGCATTGATTTTTCTCCCCCAGGCACAGTCCATGAGGATTTAGGGCAGCAAACCTGACACACCTTAATCTGATCCCAAAACTGAATGCCAGCTAGATTCTATACCTACTCCTGTTTCATACTGCAGGAAAAGCAATATATTACATGATCAAAAAAACACCTGAAAATTTACATGGAAAAGAAGTGTTTAAGAATCTGTTGGATCCTTATGATCATGTTATTTAACATTTGAGAAAAAAGTAAATAATCAGACACAAGGACAAAAACTAGTAACTTTTGTATTAACATGAAGCATTAATGCAGCATTCATTGCAGGCACTGAAAGAGCAGCCTAGGCAGTACCTAAATAGCTCTTTATGATGTTCCTCCAGTGACAAAAGTGAACAAGTTTATAAACAAAAATACTTCAAAATTAAGCTAATTCAAATAAATATTGGAAGCCCTTGCATCTCGTACCACAGAGCAGGCATCCAAAGTCAATCCAGTCTGATGCTGAATCCACGACCAATGCCAAGATTCCCGATTTCAAAGGGGCAGTGGAGCCAGGCTCCAGGCTGCAACTGCACCCTTGTACAGGTACACATTGCAATTTGTCCTGCCCCAGTTGCCCAACTGCACTATCACAGAACACTGTCACTTCAGAGGACACACAGATTTCTGTATTATCCTGTGCAATTAAAAGGACACAGACTGCCAGGGAAAACCTTCTCTCTAATTTTCTGTTTTGTTTGATTTTTATGCTTCATTATGCAAGCAGTATTTTCCTAGGAAAGATGTGCCTTGATGAAGATGGGCAATGCTTCTAAATGCATGCAGGAAAAAATGTACAAAGACATATAATAAAATGTCATTCTTAAACTAGCTCCCTCCTGGGACTCAGTGGTCGTTACAAGCAGCAAGCCCTGGCTGTCTCTCCTTAGCCTCTAACATACAGGGAACAGGTCTCTGTGGGGTGCCACAGACCAGCCCTATACCTGGTCATGTCAACAGACCTCATTCACCAACTTGCCAGCTTGAAAGAGAGGTCTGAGAAATCCACAAATCATGGCTCAGCTCACCTAATGGGACATTGGTGTCACTTGCAAATTCAAATCACGTTTGAGAACCGTTTACATTGGACACAGACTAAGGAACCTCCAGGCCTTCGTGTTCAAAAAGAGATGGACTATCAGGTACCCAGTTTTCTTACAGAGGAATAAAACAAGACAGAGAACCAGGCATTAGAAGATTTTTGGATTCCTCATGGAACATAACTGTTTTCCAAACTGGGTGGTGAAAGAGTAATAATTTAATACACCTCTTGTCTTTTCTAGCTCCCAACCCAGTACATGCTTAAAATGCATACATGCAGAACAAAAGAGATCATTAAAAGCTTTTAGAAAGCTCATCTATGTAGGCTACCTCTGACCTTAGTCAACAGGGATTAGCTTTTCTAGAGGGCGAGCTGGAGCACATCCATGGGGCTCCTGCTCTACACTGCCCTTTGAAGAACCTGGTCCTTTCAGCACTGACTCCCTGGAGTTCTTCTGGAAACAAGTCTCCCACAGCCAGTGTGAAACTTCCAGTTTTCACTTCTGGAAAAATCCCCTTTCCATATAAAAGTCAAACATCTCACCAAGCTTATAAAAGCAGATGTATAAAAAACGATGAGAGGGGATATACGGAGGGATATGAACTGCAGGAATGAAAATCCCAAATGATTTTAATGATCTGGAGACAATTGCAAAGAGCTACCTGCACATTACAGGAAACGATAAAAATTTTCATTGGAGCAGTAACTCTGGTTTCCTGTCACAGAATCCATACTTCTCATCCCTCTTCCTTCATTTAAGAGTACTTGCTTGAGGATCAGGTCTTTGTTTCCCAGGAATTCACCTCCTCCTGTCACTTTATTCCCCACCTGGAATCAGCACTGGAGCTCAATGCTAAATGAAACATTTTGTCATCATGTCACTGGGAAAAAACAAATGCATCCAAAGCAGAACAAGAACAAACTTGCACTGACTAATTTGGAGGAAGAATTAGCTCCCATGTCTCTCATGTCTCAGAGGACTCTACTGCCTCTGGGCTACAGAGCCTGTGCCTCCATTTCTTTCATGCTGAAATCGTTTCTCTTTTTATAAGTAATTACTTTGTATTGGGCCAAAGGAACAAAGTACCTCACAGCCCAGTCGTTAGAGCACTCCCTCTCCAGCACGATGAATAGGCATTTATATAAAATAGAACAGTTCCAACTGGAAAAGTTCCAACTGAGCAAGCATTACTGCAGAGCACCCAGTAGTCTGAGCCCTCATCTTGGCTAAGACAACCTCAGGGACAAGTCCCCACTGNTTTTTTTTTTTTGTGGTGGGACAGTTATACCCCATTTCCAAAACTCTTATGTCAAAAAATATTAATCGTTTTCTCTAATGTCAAAAGCTGAAGTCAGGAATCAATCTGTCCTAACAAAAAGTGCCCTAACAAAAAAAACATACAAGACTATTAAGGCAAGGCATGTCATTAAACAACACTCATCTCCTATGCATCTCCTGGTTTCTGAAAGTTATTATGCCCTCCAGTAAGAAAAAAGGCCATTGCACAGAAAGGGTTGTTCATGTATGATACCCTCTGTGCCATCCAGCTGCTGCTTCAGAGAGCTCCAAGGTACAGACACTCAGTTCCTGCAAAGTTCCCTGAATCCAGAAGTTCAGAGAGCCTTTGAGCCCCTTTACTTTACATAGAAATGGTGCAAATTAAAAATGGTTAACACATGTTCCTTGTCTCTCCCTCTGAATCCCTGGTTTAAAAGTTCACAAAACTTTAAAACCAGGGATTCAAAGTGCTTCCTGCAAGAGCCACTGTATCTTTCAAGGCAGCCATCCCACAGCTATCCTATTTTTCTAAGCTACTTAATTTTTGTCTCCTCCTGTTTAGGGTACTGGTGCCCCATCACTTAATGAAATTATTGCAATGTCTTTTCTGAGATTCTATTTATACTTTCATGGCATTTACCACTGTTACTTTCAGACTGAGTCTTAAAAGCTTCCTTCCAGAAAGACAGTTCCGCAGACCACATCCACGCTGATTTTATACTTCAGGACACTATCTATATCATTTCAATTATATATGACAGTCACCTTTTCAGTAATAAATTAGAGGGTAATTTCAAGTTGCACCAAAAACGTGGAGAGCTGAAAGGGAGAGACTATGAGAACAGATTATGTCATTCTGTCGCTTTCATTAGACTCTCCCTTGGGGATTGTCAGCCTCTGATGTTTCAGCTTGCCTCTGCCGAAACACACGTCTGACAGGAGGGAATCTCCCCTGAGATACTTAGGCCACTGACTACAGCAGCCAGCAATAATAGAGAATTATAGAGGAGGAGAGAGAGGGGTGCAGGGATATGCAGATCCTGCCCACGTGCTTTCCATACAAGCGTATGCCTACGTGCAAGGAGCTGCGAGTTAGTGCGTTCTAGTGCATTTCCTCTGCCACAATGCACTTCAAATGCATTTCTAAGCAAGGCTTTGTGACAGAAATTCCTCAACAGTCCAGCTGTGTACAATTAAACAACATCCTGTTTTACCTGGCACAAAGAGTCAGCAGCACATTTACAGCAGCAACCCTTTCTCCATCCTTCTCCTGGAGCAGGTGGCAGCATCCTGACACCTTTCCATGCAGCAGTGGAGCCGTTCTTCTCACTGCATGGGCTTCAAAACCACTGCTGTGAAGAGTTGGGGTAGCCCTTGGCTTTAGGATCCTAGCAGTTCTTCTGCAATTCATTTCCAGGTGGTATTGATTTAGGACTTCACCTTTTGCATTCCAAACAGCCACTGGGTATCTCCTGTACCTCATTTCTAGCTGTGAGTAGCGGAAGTCTCACGTGACACAGGGAAACCACAGTCCCCTGTTATGACAGGCTTCAGTCTCTAACCTACTCATGCCTCACTGCATCCTTTTCATGGCCCACAACCAGAGGTAAAAACACAGGACCACTGCAATCTTAAGCTATCCATGAGGCTATAATGCCTATCACCTGAAAACAATTTTCTGCTCATTAGGCAATCAGCTGTGATGTAGGACATGGCATCTGCACTAGTAAATTATCATCAGGTTGGTAACACAAGAATTTATCTGCTTCAGCTGGCTTCAAGTAGCCATCTTACCTCCTAGTCTGTTTTGAAGTAGTGAATTTAGCCATTTTACATTTGTTTCATTTTGAAAAACCCTCCAAATTCTTCAGAGGTCATACATGCAAGAAACTGCATCCATGTGAGAGAGTTGTATATATTATCTCCCAACAGAGCATGGCAACCTTAACTAAGAGATTAGGTTAAAAAGCTAAATAAAAATGTGAAATCCAAGTATAATAAGAGACCATATTGTGTCATTTCCTCTAAGTCTGAGTGTGTCCTGGACACCTGTACAGAAAATTCCTGATTCCCACAAAAAAACACCAGATGTCAGGATTACATGCTTGTTATCTTTTTTAAAATAGTGTAATCCACCAGCAGGGCTGCACCACAGTCACCATTTCTGCTGATGCACAGGAAGATTTACACTGGTATAGGCCTTAGGCCGCATAGCACATTCCTGATGCTGGCCAAACTCACAACTTCAAAACAGCCCTTTCAGCCATCTCAGCTACTGCCAGGGGAATCTCTACTGACCCAAGGTAGGAAGATCCCCCACAGAACCCACTGCCTCATGCAAACCCCAAGCAGGCATAGGAAGCTCCTGCAATAAGAGTACCAAGAGATGTGACCGTGAAGGCTGGATACTGAAGCCATGATCCTCAGAAGCCCCAATGCTCATGGCTGCCCATATCCCATTTTATCTTCTGGAAGCAGCAAGGAGGAGTAAACAGAGGTATTTTTAAACTGTAGCTCATCTTGCAAGACAAAAGAATGACATCATGCAATAGCGAGGTGTGGATTTTCACATCCTTCAGTGTGTGACGGTAAACCTCCCCTCCCCTTGCAGCGTCGGGTTTTGGCACAGTAGCTATTCAGATGCTGTGATAGTGTAAAGCCTTGAAAGTGGCTACAGACAGGTGAGGATTCTGAATGAAAGAGACATAGTCTCAATCTGAACAGCCCAATTTACCAAGGATTCAAGAACTGTGCTTGCAAATGCTACAGCATCATTCACACAGGACATGTTTGTAAGCCTCTTCTGCCCGATTTCTATACTGCAGCTCTTGCCAGTCCCCTAGACAGTATGAGCTGTCACAACCTACCAGAGGTTTTGTAAACCAGGTCTCTTTGGGGAGCTCCTGATACCCTCAAGCTGTACCACCAGTTCACACCATCATTTTGACTTCTACAGGTACCATATGAGATTTGTTGCACAAAAAGAGCCAAATCCAATCAGGTTCCTCCAATGGGACAGTCTCTCCCTCCTGCATACAGGACAAATCAACCTAATTATCTTTCTTCCAAAGTTGTTTGGTTAGGCATACAAATATCATGATCTGAGGTTCACTGGAGATAGACTTTATTAGATACAAAATTCTGATAGTTCAGCACCTACATCTAGGTTTAAATATTGTCAGTCGCAGCTAATTTGCCAAATTTATCAGCTCTTCTACTGTCATTAAAACATTAGTGCAGTAAACATTTAATTTGATGTTTAATCTCCATTCTCTCTGCTTCATCTTAAAGTCATTTATTTCCTGATCTGTCCTCTGTGACTAATGAGAATAATTGGCCCCTGTCTTCCTTCTGTAACTGTCTTTTATGTAGTTGCAGACAGCTAAGGATCCACCCACAGTTGTCTTTTTTCCAGACTGAGCTTCCCTAGGTCTCTCTCATTCTTTCTTTACAGGTCTTGTTTTCTCTGCTCTGTGATCATTGTCTTAGTTCACTCCTGCACATTCCCCCCAGTCCTTCCCTCTCTTAGATGTGCTGCCCTCAAACAGTACATGGCTACCTAAGCAGAGCCAACATATGTAGATAGGTTCTAGACAGATTGTTTCGCTATATTGAACAAACAAGGATTGTATACAGAGTTCACACATGGGCTGGACAGTGGGTTTGGAGGAGGATGGTGGTAGCTACACTGCTTAATTCCTTGATCCCTGTTTGAAAATCCAGACTGGAAGTACAGTAAGCAAGAACTGTTACCATAACTAAATAGCTACACACAGACAAAGTAGAGTCGGCTGACTGCTACCTTGAGAAGCAACTTAAGAGTTTGTCACATGGACAGTTAATTGGAGGTGAGTACCCAGAACCCCAATATGCCAGGTGTGTGCAGGAGTGACAGAATAATATCCCATGGATTATTCAGGCCAGATAACCTGGTGGCCTTACATCTGTTTTAGTGGAGGTGCAATGAGTACAGATAAGCCACCAAACATGAAGATCAAATTCACATTTTTCCCCTTAGAGTGTTTCTTTCCTATAAATGTTTCAGCACAGCATTGCACACCAATGTTATTAATGCTGTATGTGCTTTGGGAATGCAGAAACATCTTCAGTACTCAGAGCTAGCAACCTAACCTTTTACCTGAACCACTTTCAGTGACTTTTCAGTTCTGAACCTTCCTTGTGGATGGGGTTCGAGATATAGGGAGTGAATGCTGCAGAGATCTCAGGCTAGTATCCCTTTCACTTTGTGCCAATAACCATTCTCATTCCAAAGTTCTTTTTCCCCAGATGTTTAATCAATTAATCTGTATTGATATATCTAGATTATATATATTAATATAAAACATGGCCTTCGATTGCTTGTGTTAGAAAGGGAAGAGAGTCACCCAGCATACTTTTCAGTCTAAAAATACCAGCTGTATTGGGAAGATGAGATGGCAGTGAATCTCAGAACACATACACTAACTCTTCACTTCTTTGGTGACCCAGGGTACAGAAAAAGAAGTTGTTTTATTCTTCTCACATGCAGCATATTCAACATATATGTAAAAATTTTATAAAGACAAGTCTGCCCCTTCTCCTGCCCAGAGTCAATGTTCTCTTCTGTTTCCAAGAAAACACTGAATAAAAGGCAGCCTTGCCTCAAGAGGTCTAAATTAGCCATGGTTTGAATTGAATTTGAATTTGCAGTTTGCACACAGCCTTGTGCCACACATTTGTTTCTGAGTGCATAGAGAGGGGATTTTTTTCCTCTGCAGTGACCTCAGGCACATGGTGATAGGCTGCTTGGTTTGCATAGATCACCACCCTGCACTTGGTCAACTTTGACACACACCAGTTCACACTCTGATGTACAATTCTAGCTGGGAGCTTGTTGTTTGCAGCTTAAGGAAGCAATGAGCTCCTGAACAATAAAGGATGGGTTTGCTTGGATTTTTTTTTTCCCAACTCAAAAGGTAGCTTTAACATTTAACCTGGTCAGATCAATCTTCTAGTTCCCAGGCACTTAGCACCATGGCACTAATTTTGCCAGAGCAAGTACCAGTCCATACCTGCCAGGAACCTTCTTTCCTGTCTTCAGATAAACACACAAGAGAGAAAGGTAGGTCAGAAGGATAGTGGAGCCCCCTGCATGGTTGGAGAAATGGGTTTTTTAGTTCCCATTACAAGGCACTTTGTCTTGTAAGCAAGACGCAGAAAGACAAAACTCGTAAGAAGGGACAAGGCAGTAGTAGCAGGTGGGCCATGCTTAGCTTCAAATATCTTATTTTCCTCTGATTCCCCTTCTACATATTTCAGTGCTGTGATCTTGCAACTGCCATTTCATTTTACGCAGGGAGGTACCCAAGGCAGCAGCGAGTCTGTCTGACTGCAGCAAAGCGACAATTAATAAGTTGACTCACTTTGGTGTAAAGAGTTTTTGTGGATGGGTGGACAGAGGACAGATTAGGGTAAGAGCAGATAACTGGTCAGCCATGCTTCTCCCAGCTACTTAGTGCTTTTCTCTTAAGTATAAATAAATATCAAAGAAGGCTAATCACAGAATTGCAGAAGAGTCAGGCAGGCCTAGAGCCCTGATGTCACGCAGAGTGGATACTACAAGCATTCCATGGTGGATTAGGCAATCACAATACCCTGAGACACCTTGCTCAGAAAGATCATCTGGTCCATCTTTCCTATTAACTAATCCATTTTTTTTGTGATTAATTGCAGCTTACACAAAGAAAACTGTAAAAATTTTAAAAACCATCTGTGTGCTCCCCAGCTGCAAGATATCTGTCTTTCGCCACTGCCCACCAAACCACACTGCTAAGTAAAGTACAGGCAAGGTAGATTTGTGGCCTCCCTAAAGGCCAAGAAGATGAAACCTCTTGGGACCAGACCTCAGTGTGGGCTATCTCATAGGCAGATTCTGTGTATCCTAAGGATGGAAATGTGGAATGGAGCCCACTGCAGATACAAGCAGTGCTATCTGTACATTGCTCCCACCCTCTGCCAGCTTGGGGGAATGAAAAAAACAGCACCAGGAATCAAATCCAGACCTCCCACATGGTACTGCAGAGAGACTGATTCCTGGTGCCAACCCAGACAATGTGAGTCCAGTGTGGGAATCCAAGTGCAGCTCCGTGACTCTGGCAGTGGAAGCGAGCGGTGCCAGAAGCACCTGTCCTCTTCCAAATGAAGCACAAGAAACAGCCCCAGAAAGATGAAATATAAATTAATTCCACCACTTTTTCCCCCTGTGGCTTAGGGTTTGGAGATCAGGTGGTTATTCACAGGTTGATAGATTTTTTATACAGGGACAGTTGGCAATCCAAAATGAGGATAATACAAGTCAAAGTGTCAGTTATTAGACGGGGATGGCCGCTTGGGAATTTTGCCCCTGTTCTGTATTTTCCACCTCTCCATGATCTCTTGCATGATGTTCTGGCATGTACAGGTGCAACGTAGCACTCAGCCAACAATGCTGGTATCCTGAGACCCTTGCCCAGAACAGGACGGCTGGGTGCCGCCGCTGACACCTTCCTTTGCTCAGCAATGGTCTCACCAGCACAGGGATCGCAAGAGGCACCAGGACTGACACAGGCTGAGCTGTCTAGTGCAGCAGGTGTGTGCCACCAGATCAGAGCCCAGGGTCCCTGGGAAGAGGAGCTGTGGCTTTGACCATGCTTCCTTTCTTTTCTCTGCTTAGATCTGCCCCGTGTAACAATGGCCAAGAGGAAGTTGAAGCAAATCTCACCATCCTCGGCTGTTTCCTGACTCTGCCCTCAACCCATTCCATCGTGTCCCAACCCTCTGAGACCTCCACCCAGGACTGGGAGACAATCTGGTGTGGTGAGGGACCAAAGAAAAGCAGGATATGTGGAGGTGACAAGAGCTGCTGCTTTCGGGTGGCGTGGGCGAGCAGCTGAAAATTGCCCATACCCACATCTCCCCTCTTGCAGAGCACCCTGCACCCACGAACAAACTGCTGCTCTCTACAGAGCTGCAGCTAGGGCACACCAGGTCACCCGACACAGCAGGGTGCTGTGTCCCTGCTCTGCTCCCCAAGGAGTGGGATGTGGAACAGCACTAGCACCCCAGGAGCTGGGGATGCTACATACCAAGCCCATCCTGCCTCCCAGGGGGCAGCTCAGGAGGGATCAGCTGCCTCCATACATTGCTTGCAAAGCCTGAGGTAGCTGTGCTTGCTGGTGGCAAAAGCAATTTTAGTGGACATCTCCTTTTGCCTGTACTGGAGCTTGCAGAGAAGATGAGGAAAAGTCACAGGTAAAGGTAGCAGCCAGAGAGACTGGGCAGTAAAGAGTGAGGATGTGGGCCGGTGCTCCTGGCTCCCATGGCTGAGCATCAAAGCTTTAAGACCCTTCCCCAAGTCCCACCTGCCCCGCTCCACCTCTGCATGAGCCTGGCCGTGGTCAGGGCTAGGCAGGGCCGTGGCAGGGATGCGGCACGGCTCGGGCCGGGTGCGCTGCTGGCAGGGCTGGCAGCTGTGGCAGCAGCGGGCAGACAGAGCCGGGCACCGCTCTCTAGGGGAGCAGGCAGCCTGGCCCCGCTCCCCATGGCTGCCTCCCTGGCCAGGCACCCGAGAAAACCTTCCCCTCTGCAGTCCGATGTGCCTGCAAAACCCAGAGTAGGGGGCAGAGGGGCAGGGACTGAGCCCACCCTCCCCTTTCCGTGCATCACCCCCCTGGGGTTTGTGCCTGTAGGGGCTCTCAGGGCTAAGCGATGGCCGATGAAGGGGGCTACAATCCCCCACGAGCTCGGTGCTGGAGCAGTTCGGATCCGGGAGCGGCGAGGCCTGAGAAATTCCTTCGGAAAACGGGGAAAAGGCTCCCACACGCCTTTCCTCTCCGCACAGGTAAACTTTCTACTCCCACTTGCGGCGAGGGAGGGAGAGCTCAGGCAGGGAGGATCCAGGCGCGGATACCCTGGGAAGCCTTAGATATTTATAGAAGCACAGCCAGAATATGTCAGGAAAGGTGGCTCTCAAGCCCTTCACGCGGAACCGCTCCTGGTTTTTAACAATAGGCCGACAAAACCCCCTCAGAAATGTGGCAAGGAGCTATCGGAAGGATGCAGGCAAAGGAGATGGTAGGAAAGGCGCGCCCCCGCCTCGGCACGCTCCGGATGCATCAAGGGCTCAGAGTGCCTCGAGGCTGCCCCACCCCGCGGCAGGGCTGGAGGGTGACCCCCCTTCTGCCTCCCTCTGCTGTGGGGTGCGCCCCCCGCTCCTCTCGCCGCCCCCCACCCACTGCCAGGCTGCCGGTCTGGAAGGGAGAGGCGGCTCGGGGGGAGCCTGGGCGGGGGGCTGGCGATGCGGGTAAGGGTGCTGGGGGTCCGCCCCCGGGGGTCTGTGCAGCAGCTCACCCCTGCCCCCGCCTCTCCCGGCGTGGGGGCGCGCAGACCCACGCGTGACGGGCGAAGCAGCGCGGCGGGCACGGGCTGAGGCTTAAAATAACCCCGAGACGTTCAACACCTTGTGCCCGGCGCTCCCGCACCCCCCGGCTCCCTTTGTCTTGCCACCATCTTACGGAAAGACTCACATGTCACGTTACGGTCGGGATGCACCGGTATCTCTCGCTTATCTACAGCCGAGCGGCACGATAGCCATTTTGCATCCCTCCCGAGCGGGATGGGGAAGGGGCTGCCGGCGCGGGGACACGGGGTGCAAGGCGCGGTGGATGGGGAGGGGGAAGGATGCGGCGAGGCGGAGAGGGGCTACGATGCCCGCTGATAGCACCAGGGGGACAGGGATAAATTAAAACACGTGAAGTTGCCTGAATACAGCGCCTCGTAGGTTCAGGCTAAGTCGCTTGACGTGCTCGGACTTAAAATAGCCCTCCACCTCCACGCAAGCAGGCGCACTCGCCCCGGCGCTGGGCGGGCTCCTGCCGCGGTGCCAGGGGCGGCCCCGGCCACTCCCCGGGCCCCGGCCCCCGCTTTAGGCCGCTCACGATCGAGAGGCCGGCGTGGGTTTCAGTAATGCACCACCCTCCTCGGCAACAAGCGGGTTTCTACGTCCTGTTGGTCGTGAAGAGCTCTGCTTTCATATCAAAGCATGGCAAGGAGCCGCTGGGCCAGCGAAAAGGAGGAGGCAATTTGCGGGTGGATGGATCAAAATTATTTTCGTTTTCACCCCTNGGACTTTCCCCCAATCCACAACGTGGTACCTAACTCAAACCTTTTTGGCTTCTCTTCATGTCCTATTTGATGAGCCAAGAGGGAATCAACATGTCTGGTGGATGTTGGGGGGTTTTTTTCCCCTCCATCTGCTTCTAAAAGCAGCATCTCTAAACCTTTTGTTCTACCGTGAGTGATCTTCCTTGGGCAAACCCGTATACCAAAATGAGGTGCAAGCAAAACCACAGAAACAGGAATTTCCCTACCTTGGTTTGTAGAAGCAGAACCTCTAGACGGACAGATCAAGGGAGAGAGCATGTTGGGAATGTCCAGTCTCCTCTTCTTGCTTGCATATCCACATAAGAAGAATAAGGGTCGGGGGCAAACGTAGGGGAACGAGTTAAAAAGCAATCCTATTTGGCTGTAAAAAAAATAGAGGTTTCTTTGTGGCAATCTTGCGTCTTGAAGCGGTGCAAATTCAAAAGCTGGAGAGAATCACTTCGGAGGATATTCAGCGCGAGTGGTGAGGATCGTCAAATGCAGGTTCCAGAGTAAGCATTCCTTTCGCCTTTGTAATTATTATTCTTATAATTATTCTCTCTCGGCTTTTTTTCCTGGAGCCCTAGTGGAGGAGGTTGTGTTTAATGCAACTGGAGGTCGGTGCCGTTCTTCTGTGAAGCATGATTATCCTCAAAGCGTCCCCTTCCTGAAGGGAAAAATAAGCATCAATTTTGTATTAGAGGGATCTGAAGGGGATAGAAAATGCTCCCCAACAAAGACATTAATATATTGAGAAGAAAGGAAGGCAAAACGCATTTCCCAATAGTGCACACAAGCGGAATTTTAAAAAATTAAAAAAAAAAAAA